>OY744515.1:118561502-118611502 GCA_963556195.1 Sepiola atlantica
CTAAGACGACAAAGGGAATGATAAAGAAGAAAAAGAAGAAGGATTTGATTAAGAAGAAAAACGAAGACCAGGATAAAAAGAAGAAACGAAAGTCGCAAAAGAAAAAGAAAGTAGGAGAAAAAAAAAAGAAGACAAAGAAGAAAAAAATAAGAAGACGAAAGAGAAGACATAAAAAGAAGAAAAAGAAGAAAAGAAAAAGATGAAAAAATAAAGAAAACAAACTAGCAAGAACACTGATGTCGGAAGGAGTAGATTTTTATTGGTTTCAAGATTGTTCATTTCGATGTGTAAACGCAGAGAAACATCAGGCGTGAAATCTTGCTACACCGGGGAAACAGAAGACGAAGGTATTAGTTGTAGAGTCTACAGTTGTTCTCTTTCTTTCATGTGAGTAGCATCCGCCGCCGTATTTGTCGCGAGTATACAGTCGTCTGAGTGACGTCTCCCTTCTCTCAGCTGTGTGTAGCTTGTAACAGAAATAGAAAAACAAAACACTCATTTTTATTTGCTATGGTTGATAATTTTGTTGTTGTCTTATTAAAGTATAAGTTTATATACAGTATACATTAATATGACATAATCTTCTTTTCCAGTAGTGTGGGAGATCTCCGAAACACGTTTGCCCAGTAAGCAGTCGCAAACCCTATAGGCTAGACTAAACTTTCTCTATTTGCCACGTCCTCTATCGTTACTTCCTCTTATGTTACGTCGCTTCCTTTGACACGTTAACATAAATTCTAACATTAACTTCGAAGGAGAAATAACAATTCTATGTAATATTACATATTCCGGGTACTATCTGACTACAATAAGATAGGAAGTTCGAAAATGAAGAGTGGGTATTGTGTGGTGATTCTTCTCTGTTAAAGACTTATTTCAAGTGTTTATAATGAATAATGATTTGCATTCAAGTTTCATTTCATTCTCACGCTGACTAGGATTGTTGAATGGAGAGACAAAGGACGAAAATCGTCTTGTACTATGGCACTGTGTTCTGTGCTATTATTATTTTTAGGCTGGATCATAATGGTCATATTTTCAGAAATAAGTCAGTGATCCCTCCGATTCCAAATTCTAACAGTCCCGTTTCCAGTTTTTGGGGGACTGCTCCTAGTGCTCCTACGATTATTGGTATTATATTGATTTTCTTTATGCTCTACATCTGTTTAAATTCTCTGGCAAGTTCCGTGTATTTGCTTTGTTTTTCCGTTTCCTTGATCTTCACTCTGTGGTCTGCTAGAACGGCGGATTTTTCCTTCTTGTTGCATTTTTCTGAAATCCAGTCTCCTTGCTTTTATGAGTTTATCTGTTTGCACATCTAGGTTCCAGAGGATTTTGTGATTTTCGTTTTCCAGTGCTTTCTCTGGTGTATGTTTGTACCAATTGTCCGCGTGTTCGAAATGCAGTCGTTTGCATAGTTTACAGTGTACCGATTTCCCCATGCAGTCGTGTCTGTTCTTGTTTTCTTTTGAGGCTAGCTTTCTTCATTCACTTATTATGTGATTTACTGTTTCGTCTCTTTGTCCACACTATCTGCATTTACTGTTTTCCTGGGTTTTATCTATTTTAGCTTTAATGTAGTTAATCATCATCACATTGTGCTGTGAAACTGTCATTAGAGACCCCGTTTCTCTGTTCAAGTGTCCTTTTCTTAGCCATGCCCAGGATTGTTGGTGGGTCTCTTCTCTTTTCAGTCCTATGAAACGTCCATGTAGCTGTTTTTCTTCTCATTTTTTTCTTGTTTTTTTTAATGGTTTCGAGTTGTTAATTGGGACGGTGTCTTTTGCTGCGATGATCATCCTTTCCGTGTTCTGGGTTACGTATTTCTCCAGCTCGTTTATTTGTGTCTTCCACAGTCTTTTATACTTACCAGTCACCCCCCCCCCCCACTTCGTTTCTGTTCACAATAAGTTTGTCGGTATCGTCTTTTGAGTGTAGTGTGTTGTGCATGGTCATTAATTTTCTAGTCTACTGGTAACGGTGCCTGAGTTCTTTGTGAGTTTAGCCTATGAATGATCCAGAGTACCTTATTAGTGATACTGCCCAGGTGTCTATTCTTTTTACTAGATTTCTGTTGTATAATTTTGTTTTTAAGAGTTTCCATGTTCTTATCAAGTATTCTTTTACAATCATTACTTTTATTTTTGTAGTTTTGATGGTGTCTGCTTCCAGAACTCCCAAATATTTATAGCGATTCTGTTCGCCTAGAGCCTTCAACTCCTCTTGTTTAAGCAGTTCCATGCCCCCTATAGTCTCCAGTTTTCCTCTTTTACATCTCTAAAAGTGCACACTTTTCCATTCCCAATTCCATTTGAATATCTTGACTGAAGATTCTGGTCGTATTAAATGGCTATTCCAGTTACTTATTGGCATTATGGCTATGACAAATAGTAATAGTAGTCGGAAGTCCACTTTGAAAGATGTCTCTCTGTATTTTTTTTATCTCAGTTAGATGTTGTCAGTTCTAGTTTCCATATTCCAATTGATTTTTTAATGAGATTAATAATCGTGTATGCTATCTTTCATTCAATTATCCATGATTGAGGGATTTTTTCGCATGCTTTCTGGTAGTTAATCCATGCCATAGATATGTTTTTGTTTCTGATTTTTTCCTCCTTTAGGATCATTTAATGTATGTATAGCAAATCATGCACCTCTCTTTTCCCTTTCCGGCATCCATTTTATTCCTCCCCGAGGAACAATCCACGATTGTTCAGGGAGTAGTAGATTTGTTCTCTCGATTGTGTTGTTCAACAGGTTATTGGTCTGTTGTTTCTTGGGCTCGTTCCCTTTTCATCGTCAATTTGTATTAGCGTTATTCTTCCTTTGGTCATCCACTCTGTTTTGTGAATACATCCTCTCAGTTTCTGCGCTAGCTTTTCATGTAAGGTGGTGATTTTTAGACAAGTGGCCTGCTGCTTTCCAAATTGCCATTTTCTTTAGGGTCGTCTTAACTGTTTTTTTAATTAATTTCTATTTCTGTTACTTCTTTAATTTCCTATAGTTCATCTCTCATGTTTTTCAGTCATTTTGCATTTTGTTGTGTTTTTTTAGGCTTTCCCATATCTTGCTCTAGAAGTGTTTTGTCGGGTCCGGTTGTTCTGCTGTTGTTTTTTTACCGTTTACGTTTTATAAAACTGACTTTCATTGTTTTTAAAGTCCTATTCTGTTTTTACTGTTCAGCTTTGTATCTGTACCATCTCATTCTTCCTGTTTTTCTGCTATCTTTTGTTTTAGTTCTACATGTTTCTTATTTAGTCTTTTCTTGCTAGTCAGATTCCCGCTAGTCCATTGTTTCATGTTCTCTGTCATCCTATTTACAGTTTAAGCTTCTTTTCGAAGTTTTGTGATCTGGGTTTCCAGTCTGATTTCGCATCCGGGCTTTGTCGGTCCATTCTTTTGGCCAGTCTTTTTTATATTATTATTATTATTATTATTATTATTATTATTATTATTATTATTATTATTATTATTATTATTACTTGCACTCACTAGGAGTTCTCACACAGGTCATCAGTGATTGCTCATCGACAGCCGGTGGGATTTCCCTGGAGTCCGAGTGACAACAAGTCTCCCCAGATTTCCAGTATTCTCCACCTTTTTTTGATAGCCACTGCAAATAACCTTGCAGTATCGCAACAGCCGTTTACCATTGATTTCTCGCGGGCAACGACCATTTGTCTCCTCTCGGATTTGGACGGCAATAAGCTTCTCCAATGTTCCAGTACTCTCTGCACTTTTCCAGTGGAGGTCTGGTTAGTGCTCTCCCTCTTAGGTAATTCCATCCTCCTTGACCCCCTCAGGACGGTATCAGCCGAGGTTGGTGCCATCAATTTTGGGCAGTTCATAAGATTTCTTGCAGTTTCTTTTCTTTGGTTCGTGCGGTGGTGTTCTTGCTGTGGTTTTGCGTTCTTCCTATTGTATCTTCAATGAGGTTAATTATTATTCGTAACTTATTCGAGTTGGTTTCCGTATTCGAGGATTTTTTCTTAAGATTGCAGCTGTTTTGATCATTGCCATTCTTTACATGTTCTCAGTGATCCCTTCGATTTCAATTTCTCTAAGTTTTTTCTCAATTTTTTTTTACTCTTCCTAGTGCTCCTACGATTATTGGTATTAACTGACTTTCTCCATGCTTCATAGCCATTTAAATTATTTGGCAAGTTCCGTGTATTTGCTTCGTTTTTCCGTCTCCTTCATCTTCAATCTGTGGTCTGCTGAAATGGCGAAGTCTATGATTTAGAGGATTTTTTTTATTTTTTATTTTTTTATTATTATTATTTTTATTATTTTTATTATTATTATTATTATTATTATTATTATTATTATTATTATTATTATTATTATTATTATTATCATCACCATCACCACCACCACCACCACAACCATCATCATGTCTGTAAACTTGTATCCGGCATCACATTTTCTGAGTATGTAGTTAAGTGGCATCATAGCTATTATAAACAGTAGTGGTGATAGGGAGTCTACTTGGAAGATGCCTCTCTGTATCTTTATCTCAGTCAGCTGTTGTCCTCCGGCTGTCAGTTCCAGTTTCCATGTTTCCATTGCTTTCGTAATAAGATTAAATATCCTTTCTAGTATTTTGTATATTTTCAAACATTCAATTATCCATGCTTGAGGGATTCTGTCGTAAGCTTTTTGTAGTCAATCCATGTCATGGATATGTTCTTTTTCCTGTTTTTTACTTCCTTAAGGATCTTTTGATCGATGTATAGGAGGTCATGCGTCCCTCTTTTCCCTTTACGGCATCCTTTTTGTTCTTCAGGGAGTAGTCCACGTTTGTTTAGGAACTGGTAGATTTGTTCTCTCAGTTGTGCCGTCAGGATTTTCCACATTGTTGGTAAACAGGTAATTGGTCTGTAGTTGCTTGGAGTCGTTCCTTTTTTTGCATCTTTTTGTACAAGCGTTGTCCTTCCTTTGGTCATCCACACTGGTATGTCTGTTTTGTGGATACATCCTCTCAGTCTCTGCGCCAGTCTTTCATGTAGGGTCGTGAATTTTTAAAACCGATATGCATGTATTCCATCATGACCTGGTGCTTTCCAGTTTGCCATTTTCCTTAGGGTGTCCTTAATGATTTCTTTAGTAATCTCTGTTTCTGTTCCTTCTTCTATTTCCTGTAGTTCATTTTTCAAGTTGTTATTATTATTATTATTATTATTATTATTATTATTATTATTATTATTATTATTATTATTATTATTATTATTATTATTATTATTATTATTATTATTATTATTATTATTCCTTTTCTTCTCCTATTATTTCTTCAACTTCTTTCTTTTCTTCTTTTTCCCATTCGTTTTCTCTTTCTTCTTGATCTTTTTCCTTTTCTTATTTATCTTAGTTTTCTTTTTCTTCTTCCTCTTCTTCATTACTCACACTTCGTCTTTGTTGTTTTATCTGTTATTTCCTCTTCTTCTTTTTATTCTTGATCACCTTCTTCCTCTTCTTCTTATTCATCATCACGGTCTTCTTCTTCTTCTTCTTCTTTTTCTTCTTCTTCTTCTTTATGCAAAGCTATCTCAAACACTCTTCGGCAAGCTATTGGCCTCATATCCACCTCGAAATCCATATTTCTTATCTCTTCTTTTACCTACGTTACGTCCAAACACAAACTTTCTCTACCAAACGTAGATAAAATTCTGTGTTATAATAAAATGAAAACAATCATTGAATTAGAAAACAATAACCAATAATAGTTAATTAATGAGATGCAAATTAGTTTATATTAGATCGTCATTCACATACACATGACCAGTATCTTAGAAAGCTTTTGGTTTGTGTTTTGAATATGGATTTGATGTTTTAATCTCGCTGCCAATCTGATGATTGTCCCGAAAATATATATATATATATATATATATATATATATATATATATATATATATATATATGTGTGTGTGTGTGTGTGTGTGTGTGTGTGTGTATGTATATCTAGGAAGCATCTTCTCTTGCAGGCAAATATTGTTGAATATATGAGACAACCCATGTCTAGATGTCCTTTGGTAGATACTTTCAATAGTCCTAATCAGGATCTTAGTTTCGGAGAGGAATTGGCTGATGAATTTGCCATAGTTTGGATTTGTCTCCCAAGTACTTTCAGACCCATCCGGGTCCATCTTAAGGGGACTGAGGTTAATCAGGTACATACCATGTGTTAGTATCATAGAAGGTTTTAGCGGGAATTATGTAATAAGTACGAAACTATATTTCGTACGTATTACACTCCATTTCGAAGATTTTCAAATCTATTATTATTATTATTATTATTATTATTATTATTATTATTATTATTATTATTATTATTATTGTTATTATTGTTATTTATAATTGTTATTTATAATTGTTATTTTTTGTTATTTATTATTATTATTTATTTTATTTATTATATTATTTTTGATTATTATTATTTATTATTGTTATTTTTTGTTATTTATATAATAATTATTATTATTTATTTGATTATTTATTATATTATTTTTAATTATTATTATTATTATTATTATTTATTAATGTTATTTTTTATTTATTATAATAATTATTATTATTTATTATATTATTTATTATATTATTTTAAATTTTATTATCATTTATTATTGTTATTTTTTTGCTATTTATTATTATTATATTATTTTTAATTATTATTATTATTATTTTTTTATTATTATTATTATTTATTAGTATTATTACTATTATAATTGTTTTGTGTTTGTTGTTTTTGTTGTTATGTCATAATTCCATCGGCCCATGTCTTTAATTGTAAACATTTTCTAGAATCAAAAGCATAAGTTTTAATATCATGATATCTTGATTTTAATATGTTCTGTTTAAAGATTAAATTTTACCTCTCCTTATTGATAGTATCATTATTATTAGTGGTAGTAGCAGTAGTAGTATCAGTATTATTATTATTATTATTATTAGTAGTAGTAGTAGTAGTAGTAGTAGCAGTAGTAGTAGTTGCATTGTTGTTGAAGTTATGTTACAATTCTTCTCTTGATTTTTCTGACGCTTACATTTCTCCGCTCAATTATGAGAAGCTTAAAAATAATTTCATGTCCATTATTCTTGTGACACCAACCATTAGACGCTTATTTCACACTTGCTAATTAAGTCAATCAATCTATGCCATCCAAAAACACATTATATGAACGAAAAGAGAACATAATTGTATCAAATGTGACTGAAATTATAAACGAATGCCAGAGTGTTGCATAACGAGAGCCATGTGTGAATGAAAAAAATTGAGTGACACCCTAAAGGTCAAAGGCGCCTTCGACGGAAGTCGCTAAAACCATGTGACTTCCGACCGGGGAATGTTTGTCTCTTTGGCTGTCGAGACTTCAATCAGAAAAGACGTGTCTGGGTGCTGTCCCCAATTGAGGCTCGCACGCACAATGCCACTAAGTGTAGCGAGACAGCAGCCCAGTGGTACTGTGTTCCACAGACGGGCGGTTCTATGAACATAACTTTACTCATGGAAGTTTTGTGTTATTCTAGGTACACAGAGGAATAAAGTGAATTTATTGACAGTGGTTGTAGCTAGACGAGTTTTTGTTGTGAGTGTTTTACAGGGAGGGGCATAGATTGAACTCAGACAAGCACATGCCATAAAAATAACGATAGAGTAGAGAAATAGTAGCAAGGTCTCTTCTGTGAGAAAGAGACTGTAGGGTGGAGAAAAGGAAATCGCCCACTAGATTTCGAAGTCGGTTTTGTTATCTGTGAAGGCAGGAAAAGATATTATGCGCGACATTCCCCAGATGGTGTAACAGTACTCCATCTTAGGACGTATTTGACTCTCATACTGGTAGAGGATTAGGTCAGGAATGATATACTTCTTGGAACAGGTGAATGATCCAACCATTTTCCCAGCGATCTTGGAAACGGATTTGATATAAGTCTTCCATTTCAGGTCCAGAGAAAATGTCAGTCCCTTATGAAAGCAGGGGGATTCCTCAAAGTGAGAGGCATTCTTTTCAATTGAGACAAAGTAAGGATCAGAACGTTAGTGGTGAAAGGAGAGAAGTTTGCTTTTAGACATATTACAAGGAATCAGCCAGCCTTTTCCCCATTGGACGACACGTTCTAGGTTGGAAAATAGAGAATCAGAGAGATATTGATCATTAATGCCCTTCAAAGTGTTGGCATAGATGGTTGTGACATCTGCATATATGTCGACGAAGTATCTAAGAATGCGATTTGGGAGATCATTTATTAAGATCACCTATGCTAATTCGACTGCTGCAATTAAAGCTGACATAGGCATATCACCCGCACTCCGATTCCTCAAGGATGCAAAGCAAGATGATGTCCTTTCATCGCTTCTATTTTGCATCGTGTTCGCATCAGCCATTTGGATTACAAAACAACAACGTAGCTCTTGTTTTTTTGAATTAGTGGCCATATTTTGTCTGATCTGAGATATGCGGATGACATGGTTGCAACCAATAACTCCAGCGCTTATTTTCAGTTATTCCTTGATAATGTTGTTCAGTACTCGAAAGAAATTTGACTTTCTATTTACACACCCAAGACTAAATGCATGAACAGCGATGAAAAACAAACTCTTCTTAACATCATTCATCAACGACCAACAAATAAACAAAGTTACAGCGTTTGTTTACATTCGGCACGAGCTGTCTTCATCTAACGATTAGCAGTCATGTGTAAATCACAGAATCGTCTTAGGGTTGTCTGCCTTCACAAGAAATAAAACAGCCCTAATTTCTAAACGAATACCATAGATAACTAAAGCGATATATATATATATATATATATATATATATATATATATATATATATATATATATATATATATATAATAAAAGTTTTTAAAAAGGTTGAAGGCAATGCGAAGATCCGGGTTGCTGGAAGCTGTGAAGAACAAAAACAAAACAAAACCGAAATAAGTCGGATATAGATCGAAAGGTTTGTTTATTTTTCTAGACAGCAAGGGTGTTAGTTTGTAATGTCCGGATTATCAAGAATCAATTTGATATATTTCGAGAGATTTTTTTTTTCTTCTTCCTCTCCTTGTCAAAAATAAATAAAAGAAAAATCCCGGATACCGAGAAAATGCCAGGAGCGCTGGGGGGTTAAACCGGAAGTGTTCAGAGTATATATATATATATATATATATATATATATATATATATATATATATATATATATATATATATATATATATATATATATATATATATATGTCACACACGAATCACATGTGAACATTTCTTGATCTCATTAGCCATTGAAAATGTTCAAAATGAAGTAAATCCAATAGAAAGATGTTTAGTTCAATCGTAAATGGAACGCATATATTCTGATGGAATTTTGAGAATTAGGGTCACGGAAGTATTTTAAAATGGCACTAATTCTCAAAATTACATCCGAATAAGTGCGTACCATTTACGATTGAACTAAACATATTTTGATTAAATTTACTTAATTTTGAACATTTTAAACGCATCCTTCACGAAACCTCTTTTTCCATCTATAAATCTCCTTTCACCGGACACCTTATAAACGGACATTCACGAACCCGGACAGACTCCATAATTTTACATGCACACTCTTACTCTCCATTACTTTATATATTTTTAAATTTTGAATTTTGGCTTTTCCACTGCCAACTTATCAATCTATGTAATTCCTCTGATGATAATATTTTAATCTTTGAAAAGCCTTATCCTAAGGAAAGAAAAATAAAGATGTTTTTACCGAGTTCACCTTGCATTAAAGAATCGAGGTTGAAATATATTTGTCATTTGTACATCTTTATCCCTTTTTTCATTTATCTTTATATATATATATACATATATATATATATATATATATATATATATATATATATATATATATATATATATGTATATATATATATATAGCATGACCTCTGTTCAGACTTGAGAGACCATGGATACTCTTTGTAAAGGTGGCTGCACGTGTAATTGTGAAGCAAGTATTGCGCATTTTCCAAGCATATCTCTCCTGTATTGGTACTACTTGATTCCAGTGGAAAGGAAAAGTCTAGGGCGAGTAGAATCAATGCCGGGATAAGCGGGGAGTACATACAGAACCTGGTGTTCTCAAATGGTCACCTATTTAGTATTGACCAAGCTCAACGTAGTAATCTACATATATATATATATATATATATATATATATATATATATATATATATATATATATATACAAAGAGAGAGAGAGAGAGAAAGAGAAAATAGATAGATGTACATTAATAATTATTACTTATTTTTCTTCTTCATGTTTGCTTTTCTATATGAACATGAGTTTAGCTTTTTTCCTGTTGCGTGTGATCCTCTATTCATCTATAATTGGCGTCTTACACATATGAATCGACACACAGAGTTATATCGATCGACTCATGTCTGCTGTTTAGGTTCAATATTTTAATTACCGTCATATGTCTACATATACCTACTCACACACGCATACATATATATATATATATATATATATATATATATATATATATATGTATATATATATATATATATATATATGCATATGTTTGCGTGCGAATGTGCGTGTATATTTGCATCCGCACGCGAAATTGTAGGTGTTATTATTAAAATACACAAGCAATTTCACCATAAACTCTGTCTCCCCCTCACTCTCTACCTCACCCTCTATTGCCTCTCTCTCTCTCTTTCTTTCTTTGTCTCGCACACACACACAGACACATATAGTTCTACGTAACGCTCATACACACGTGTCGGGACCATTCGCATACGTCTTGCACACATCAAGGCGTCTTCGTGTGTAACACTTTTACATCATCAGTTCCCAATTTGCAAATGGAAGCTATCACGTCACATATCTCATTTTCCTCATCATTTTCCTCATCATATTTCGCGGCTGATTTCTACTCTAATATCAAATGACTTTGTCAAAGATGCGACCACTTCATCACACTTTTCTCCTAACCGCCATACATAAAAGTTGTCTTTCTATTCGACTTCCATTAATAGCTTTATAGTGTTTACATTTTTTTTTATTTTCCGCCCAAATGGAATTTTTCAATCAGTAGATTGCCTGATGGCGGCCTCAATTTAAGAATGATCTATAAAAATTAAGAATTAACATTTTAAGCTACAATCCGGAAAAGTTCCTAAATTACGGTAATTTCGCTATTTATATTTATATATATTTTTGTTAATGTCGATTTATTTTTTGGTAGTTTCTTACTGTCATACTATAGTATCCCCTCAAGAAAAATCAGATTCTATTATTTGGGAGGCGATTATATGTAAACAGCATGAAAAAATCGATAAAGAAGGAATCTAAAAAAAATAATTTTTTAGATTTAACGTAAAATGAGCACCTATTTCCTGACCAGTTTGCGGTAAATGGAGACGTGTAACCATTTTTTTTTTTTTCAAATTTTCTTTCCACAATATTTCGACAATATTATAAAACAAATTTCTGAATTGTACCCGGTTTAAGAAAAAAATAAATTTTCACGTTCGGCTACTTCTTTTTGGGGTTAGGTAAGGATTAGTTAAGGGTTGGGTTATGGTTAAGTTAGAGTTAGTTTAGCGTTAGGTTAGGGTTAATTTAGGGTTGGTTAGAGTTCGGTTCGGTATACCAACAGTATATCTATTCCTACCCTACCAAAATCTAAAAAATAAACTTTTTTCAACGCTTAAAAATCTTCTCTCCGTTGCTATTTAGTTACATAATTGTTTTAATTTATTTTTAAATTAGAAAATAAAACTAAATTGGACATGCAACAAAAATATGCTTCCCCACCCCCAAAACTAGTTTCTATACCATCTTCTTCTAAAGCATTAAATATTGTTTACACACGTCATTTTATTGTACCAAAAAAACGCCTATCCCCCTATAAATTTAGTTTCCCTCCCATTTCGCACAAAATCTAATTTCTCTCAAAAAATATTGAAAAAAAACCCCCCAAACAAACAAACAATTAGTTACACGTCTCCATTTCCCGCTAACTTGCAGGAAAGTTATGCTGATTTTACATAAAATTTATATAGGAAAGCTATACCCACTCTAAAATCTAAAATATTTAATTAAATTTTAATTTCCTTCTTCTCGGATATTTTTTCAGGCTGTTTACATGTAATCGCCTCCCCCCCCCCAAGTAGAATCTCAGTATTTTTAAAAGGGCAAGTACGATGGGCGTGATAGTAAAAAATCACATATTTTTCTAATTTTGTTTCTTTACTAATGAGTCAGAAGTCAGCAAAGCTAAAGCCGATCGAGGATAAGAGTTAATAAGATGAATACATTTTTAGTTGAATGATGAAGAATATTATGAGAGTATTGAAAACATCCAATGAAATTTGATGATTTATGCGGATGGTTTCTTGGCAAGTATTTATTGACATTGGATCTGGAGATAGCCATGTTTCAGAGTAACTTGTCCCGTGAATGGAAAAGAAACTTTGAAAGAAACTCTGTTAATGGAAATTCTGTTCAAGGAAATTCTACGCACGCGAAGGAAGAAAGGAAAGTTCTTTGCAGTTGTGGTAATAAGACGAACTCTTGCTGTGAACGTTGTAAAAGATCTGACCAGATTCAAGCTCAGTTTGCCATCTTCCATTGAAATGACGTTAGAGTAGAGAGAGACTAGTAACATATTTTCTGTGAGAAAGTGTCTGTAGAGAACAGTTGCCTTTCATTTCGATTTTTATTGAGAATTCTTACCTAACCTTGTCATTTGCGCTCATCCGATTTTAAAACTCTACTGAATTGAAGAAAGTATCGGTTTTCAAATGCCAAATATACGAGATTATTTTTTGATATTTTTTCTTGGTTATTTTGATTGAATCTTGTATTGACTTGTAGTAGTCTTCCCAATCAGCCGTTTTCGATGTACAAACGGATTATTTCTGAACATTCGAATCTGAATGATTTGAAACCTATTTTATGTCAATTTTCCATTTCGTCATTGTTTTTTGTGTTTATTATTTGGTTGTCACTTTTTTCTCTTTTTCGGTTGTCACGTGTTCCCTTTTTCAATCATAGATTATTATCGCCTCCATACTTACTAGCAAAAACAGTTTGTTTTTTTTAAAACAAGGCACATTAGCGCTGAGATGTAATTAGCTACTGTGAATTAGGGGCCATATTTATAAGGGAATTGTCAGAGGAGAGTTGTGCAGCGACATGTTTGTTAACATTACATTTAACTTTATATATGTTGGTACAAATGGAGAAACAAGGAGCGGGGATGGAATCTCAATAATTTCGTAATTAATACTCTGATATACAAATTGACACCAACAAAGATTTCTCCCATAAAATCGTTAATAAAATTCACAATATTTTCTGCAATTCAACCATATTTGGTTAAGATAAACTTCAGTCCATTCCTGACTTGCTCACCTAAGTTCTGTCATAAACTTTCAACAGTCTTTGTTTTATCACGGTTAAATAATAAACACACCAGGATACGACGTGCAACATTGTCAATACAAGAGAGATGGTGGCGGTGGCTAAGTAGTTAACGATACGGACTGACAACCTGGGTGTGCCAAGTTCGAATCCAGCTCGTTCCGCAGAAACAATTCCACTTAGGATGTTAGCAACCTTCACGTGCCCCCCTAATGTCTTTCTCGAAAAAATTCTAACTAGAAGATACCAGGTAAACCAATGCCAACGATAGAATCATCGGATTCATACGAAATGGATGAATTCACTAATAACAGACATACTCTTGTCTTGGCACTCTCCTGGTTTAGGCTGTAATTATCCTCTTTAATTCAAGATTTGTCTGATGATTCTTTGGATAGTCATTATCTTTGAGTTGGCACCACATATAAATATATGGGGTTTAAAGTCAGATGGGTGTGAAGCTCATTAAAGATAACACCTCTTACAGATGAGACGACCACTAAAGTGTCTTGGGCCTAGGTTGACATGTCAGGCGTAGACTAAAGTTTATTTCTCCAAAATATGGTTGGATTGCAGAAATGATTGGTAATTTATTAACGATTGGCATTTTTTGATGGTGTACAATTTTTTCGTTAAAACAGAATTTTGAATTTGTTTTCACTGTTACTTAGTCTGTCATCAAATAAATTCCAGCCATAAATCACTTTAAAAAGAAGTCTTTAATAGAATTTAAAACTGTTGGTTGAGATAACGTAGCATCAACAATTTTAATAAAATAAATGTTTTGTGTTTAAATATATATATATATATATATATATATATATATATATATATATATATATATATGTATGTATGTATATATATATAAATCGATAGAGCAAATCAAAAACTATCTAAATCAAAATAAAATAGAATATGTATAAACGTATATATATATAACATATATACTAATAATATTATTTATAAACAATTTAAAAAATTAAAAATAAAATAAAAATAAAAAATACATGTATATATATATATATATATATATATATTCAATTTTTAGATATTTCTAATATAAAACTAAAAATACATTAAACTATAAATAACCTAAAAAGTAGTCCAATGGATTCGTCCGAACACTTTAAAATACAGCAATTTTTTGTAATTAACGGATACATTTTATTAGACAGAGACGAACAACACAGGTTTTTTAATAACTAATATAAGTTAGCAAAATATTTATCTGTAACAAAACTTAGATCTAATATAAGGAACCCTTGTGTTCTTGTCTTTTAAGGGAAGTGGGGTCTGATCAACTCTGCTGGGAAGCCATTAAATAGAATACTGTTTTGTTTTTAAATTCCTGAAACAGTTTTTCATGGTAAACAACTGATGATCCCTTAAATAATGTTAAGACTAGCGTAAATTCTTGGAAGCAAACTAATGTAGTAACGGCAAAAAGTAAATTGACTTACAAAAGTGATTTTCCACCGAACGACTTCGGACTAAAAAATTTTTTTTATTTTAAATTTTTTCTTTTCTTTATTTTTTTTCTTTATATAATTTTAATTGTTGAGAAACTTCCGAGACTATATATATATATATATATATATATATATATATATATATATATATATATATATATATATATATATATATATATATATAAACCTCAATGTCTGTGTGTTATCTTTGTGTGTTCCCTATAGAAAAAAGGTTAAAGAATCTACATCAAATCTAAAATTAAATTAAAAATTTACCGGGGTAGACAATGGTTCCCGAATCTTTAAGTGCACCCTAAGGTTACGATGAAGGCATACCCTCTTTTAAACTTCAAAGTGCCTTCCTAAACCAAGGGAGCTATGGGGATCGAATCTCCTTTAAAATGTCAAATGTATCCGATTTGATAAATTTATATCATATGTATGAAATTCACCGAATAAGAAAATGAAAGTGATCCTGAATCTCTACATTACCCTCTATGTGTCGTATATCTTCGTGGTCCCACCTCTCAGTGACGCATGGATACAGAACCCCCTTAAAACGTCAAACATCTATATCCGATTTTAATGAAATTTACACCATATCTCCTGGCTATATCAGAAGGCGAGACGAAACGAGGAGACAGTAAAAACAAAGAAAGTAATACGATGTTATGAGCATAGTGAAACAATTCACAGTAGTGATCCTCATTTAATCCCGAGCAACATTGGGTCGCCCTGCTAGTTGTTAATAATATGAACCCGCATTTCATGATAATTAATCATTTTAAATGTTGCAATTTTTCTAGCGTGCATCTGCGTTTTCTTTCTCCGACTTTTCATGTTTTACTTCTTATTCATTACCTCCGCCCCCTACCTCTACCCCTACCCCTACCCCTACCTCTACCCCTACCCCTACCCCTACCCCTACCCCTACCCCTACCCCTACCCCTACCCCTCTCTAACGTTATCTATTTAATACCAAGGCGTCAAAATAAGGTACACCTACATTTGTTATTATACTAAATCCGAGTTGACTAGCGTTTGTTTTCCTATATAATTAAATCACGCAAAATGCATGCTAAACTATTCCTCAGATGTTGGATTTAGTTATGTTTGAAATAAATTCCATTTTATTTATTCTAGTTAGCCTTGATCTAACCCTTACCAACTCTATGTCTATCACTTTCACCCATTTCAATGGATGTTGATTGACGTTCCTACTCTTATTTTAATACATTGTCTATAACACTCGTTTCTGTCATTCCCTCTCTCTGTTTATTAGCAGTTGAAGTCATAATCTAAAGAAATAATAAAATAATTGAACTATTCTATTATAAAAACAATGAATATTACCATAAGTAATACATACTATTTAAACCGCAGCTTGTATAGCGAGCAGAAATAGACTTGTGTTAGATTGTGTATTTTATTTTAAAAATATTCAACTGGCTTTGCAAACTCACCTTTTCCCAATTCAAATAATCTAACCTGAGCTCAATGAGTGATCCAACGGGTCACATTTATTTCTATGAATATAAGTACATTTCAATTAACAAGCTGCTGACTTGTGGTCACCACCACATTTCATTTACCGACATTAAGATTATTACAAAATGGCGAAAACATACGAAATTAAGGATCCAAAGGAACGGTGTGTCGTTTCGAAAAGCAAATTCTCTACTCATCAAGATGAGGAGCATTAACATTCTGAAACATATTTTTCCTTGTTCGTCGCGGGTGCCAAGAGTACGTAGGTATGTGTATTTTCTCTTCATATGTGTATATATGTATGTGCATGTGTGTGCATGAATATATATGTTACTTTCACTTAACCAATTTTATCAATCAAAGATGATGGAATTAATAATCTAACGTAATAAAAATGAAAAAAAAAAACGAAAATTGTTTATATGTTTATCGAAGTTTAATCTAAAAAATAAAATTCTCAGGATGATTTAAAGAAAAACATAGAAGTCAAAATTAAAAAGTTCATGGTGCGTCTATAACGGGTCAAGAATGGTTTATTTTATTTTTTTCGAAACAGAACATGAACGTTAAAATTTAAAATATGTGGTGCGTCTATGAAGTTAACTGAATGGTTTTAGGTTTTTTTTTTAATATCGATGTTATGTATAAAGTGTTTAATTTTATTTGCACACCACATTCCTAACAAAACTCTCTTTCTGATTTGATTGATGACGTCATCTTTTTTCGACATCTTCTGTACCTGGTTATTCTCCATCTCTGTTTTAATGGATGCTATCATCTGTTCGTGACGTCAGAATTTTGATGACGTTATCTCGTGAGCACGAGGATAAACAACCAAAATAATAAGATATTCAACAATCAAGATGCACAGAGCTTTAGTGGTATACAAGAGCCACTGTCTAATATATAAATATACATATACAAACCTATGTATATTTAGGCAACATGTTTTCATTAATGCTAGATTGATTGAATAGAAATGAAAGTTTCTGTCTATTCCATTTCTGATCTCTATTTTCCCACTGGCGGACCAGCGATCTGATGTTATGTTCCTGTACCCACTGGAAAACTACAGTTTTTTTGTACACACTGGAAATGTTTTGGAAGTCTGTTGAGGAAATTGTGTGTGTTATTAAGTGGTGGTTGGTGGAGCTTTGTGGGACGACGACAGATAGTTGTCTCAATCATGCCAATACATGTATTATTATTAGAGACATATTCTCTAACTGGGCTTAATAGACTTCCGTGATATACTAACTCAAAGTACTTCCGCTGTTTCAAACTGTAGGCTTTGCCTGCCCATTCCGAAGAACTATTCATCCGAGCGCATAAAATTACCATGAACTAGGCTTGGTACTAAGGTGTGTGTATGTGTGTGTGTGTGTGTGTGGGGGGGGGTAATTTAAAAATGTTATTCAAATCGAACTTTTCTAATAACTTCAGCAGTTTTCATTTGTACATCCATGCAAGCTGAAAGTACTTGCAAGTATGCCGAGTTCCTGTACACACTGGAACATAGTTCCAGATCGCTGGCCAGCAAGTGGAAAAATGGGATCAGAAAAAGAATACACAGAAGCTTTCACTTCTATTCAATCAATATTCAAATATATATATATATATATATATATTAATTTAAAGTAAATAATGTTAAATTATTTTTACTTCCGCACGCCAGCTTTTCAAGCCTTTTCTCTTATCAGTGTAGGAATGATAATTTCAGAGGTCGCACGGTTCGAACCCTTGCCACAGCATCAACCTAGACCCCGAAAGCAAGCGTTATTATATTGTATGAGATATATATATATATATATATATATATAATTCCCGAAACAGTTTTTCATGGTAAAACAACTGATGATCCCTTAAATAATGTTAGAAGCAAACTAATATAATAACTGAAAAAGTTAAATTTACTTACATGAGTGATTTTCCACTGAACGACTTGAGACTTAAGTTTTTTAAATTTAAAAAAAATATATAGTTTTAATGGTTGAGAAACTTCCAAGACTATACATATATATATATATATATATATATATATATATATATATATTATATATCTCATACAATATAATAAGAATATAGAGAGAATTGAAATTCATTCGATTTTTACCAATATTTCTGAATTAATCCAGTTTCTTCTCGGAATAGATATGAAAAGAATTAGTTAGATCTAGAAAAGAATAATAATAATAATAATAATAATAATAATAATAATAATAATAATAATAATAATAATAATAATAATAATAATAATAATAATAAGAAGAAGAAGAAGAAGAAGAAGAAGAAGAAGATGAAAAGAATGAGATAAAGGAAAATGCGGATAAGGTAACGAAAGAGAAGGAGGAGGAGGAGGAGGAGGAGGAGGAGGAAGCGAAGAAGTAGAATAGGAATTAGAATAATAAGAAAGATGATGATGATGATGATGATGATGATGATGATGATGATGATGATGATGATGATGATGATGATGATGATGGTGGAGAATGAAGAGAAGGAGAAGAACGAAAAAAGAAGAAGATGAAAAAAAAGAAGACATAGGAATAGGGATAATTACGTGGATTATTAGAAAGATGCAATAAAAAGAAGTGATGAAATGGTTCATCTTTGGATTCCGTTTTCTTTGCGTCAACTGAAACAATTGAGGCGACTTAATTCATCTCCACGGACAAATGCACTTACAACTCGTTACAGCCGATATCGTTGGCATCTGAATCGGTTGGAGTGCGTTACAGACATTTGATGAGAATAAACATAGCATTGCAAAGAAAGAAGAAGAATTGCTTTTGGGGTTAGATAGGCAAACTGACGGAAAGGTCACCTTGGCACTTCTCGGTCTGACGTTTTCATTTCCAGAGACCAGGAAGAGGGAGCGCAACGGACGGCAAGTTGGGGGAGATGTTGGTAGAGGATCCAGTTTCGGAAACCAATTTCGAAAACTGACAAGCGGCCAAATAAGGCGAAACAAAAGCAGACATTGGGAGTGTTGATCTCTAAGGGAAAATGTGGTTGGGTTTATCGTGAAATTGAAGAATGGGACACAGAAGCAATTCTGGGAAACTGTTTTTGTAGAGACAAGTGGCTGACGATATCATAAAAATTAGTGATCAATCGAACAGTATTCACCACACTAAGGTGAGGAATGTTAGAGTTGAATATATATTGATGAGGATCACAAAAGTTCTTTAATTCTTTTGAAAAGATAATATTAATTGTCAATGATTGATCATGTTTTGTACGCTATTACGCTTTGTAATGTATAGGTTGAGCCCTCAGAAAGGTCACCCATAGAATCGTCAAAAATTTTTTAAATATTTTCCGTAATCAAATCATATTTGGTACAAATAAAGTTCAGTTTATGCCTGACTTGTCCACCAAGTCTCAGTAATCAATGCCCAATGCTTTTTGTTTTATCGCCGTTAAATTATAAACGTACCAGGATACGGCTGTCATTAACCTTTTCAGTTTAAGAATTGTCTGAGGATTGTTTTTTATGGAAATTATCTTTGAGCAAACACCACAAAAAAAATAGAGGTGATGGTAAAGTCACTAAAGTGTCTCCCTAGCACGGCTTTTTGTAGGGGAAGCGGTTATCCTGTAGTTCGTTATTACACTTTGAAACACAAAATAAACATATAACTGTGGTATAAACTCTTTGTTTAAAGATGTGCAAGGACCATATATCTGCAGAATTAGACAGTGTTCAGAAGAAGGTAGATATCTATTTGAACATTTATTTGAGGTTGCATTTTGTTATATAGTAGATTGTTTATGAGTACAAAACTTTTCCTCACCTATTTCTCTCTCTCTTTCCCTCTCTGTATATATATATATATATATATATATATATATATATATATATATATATATATATATATATATATATATATATATGTATATATATGTATAGTAAGATAATACCTTAAAGATATAAATAATATCTTTAACCAGTAGACTATCAGGATAAAAACAAAGCTCAATATAGTGTATAGAGCAATAATATAAATTGAATGACATCAAGATCAAACTCACACATGGGGAAAAACTCGCTAATACGCCATTTTGAATTTTTACTGTTCAGAGCTAGTACACCCAAAAATTGTGCGGACATTTGTGAATTTTAATTCAGTAATATTCTATAAAATAGTTATTGAATTCTATTACTTATTTATAAAAATACCAATTCACCTGAGGGTATTTTTTACTTGCTTAAAGCTACATCATTTAGCTTACAAATGCCTAATATATATATATATATATATATATATATATATATATATATATATATATATATATATATATATATGTGTGTGTGTGTGTGTGTGTGTGTGCAATAACTAATAAAAACAATTACATAAAAATACATCAAGTATTTAGGTGATAAAAATCGTACATATTTGAAAGCAAGGCGTCATAACCTGGGGGTAAAACGCCAGACTATAGAGATAAATATCGACGGTTCGATTAAGTAATGCTGATGACGGCTGTGAGCCAGAAACACGTGTCGATGGATTACCTTTATGTACGAATAAAAATTAATAAAATATATATATTAATGAAAAATACGTATTATAAAGTTAAGGGTAACTGATAATGGAATTTTTCGAATCTTAATCACTTAGGAAGTGAAACAATTGATAAAGTAGTATAACAAAAGCAACAAAAGCTGCAATCACCAATAAAAAAATTACATAAAAATATACAGTATATATATATAAATATTTGTTATTGTTTATTATCTATGTACGTATACGTTTCGTCCTTTTTAATCTGGACTCTTCAGCATAGAGATATTACTATTCACTACCGGTCATGCGATTCGAAACCCTGGACTTTTCAACTCAAATCCAACGTCTCTAACCGTTCGGCCAATTTTAAATAGCTGATAAACAATGATAATTTTAACACTTTTGTCGGCGGCTTAACGTCAAGGCATTCAATGGAAGGAATGATGCATTATAAAGCCAGTGACGCCATGCTGTGTTAGTACTACCATTACAATGCTCTACTTTTTCGAGGAGCGATAAATATAAATATTTGTTATTGTTTGTTATCTATGTACGTATACGTTTCGTCCTTTTTAATATGGACTCTTCAGCATAGAGATATGACTATTCACTAGCGGTCATGCGATTCAAAACATATATATATATATATATATATATATATATATATATATATATATATATATATATATATGCTCCCTGGAATCCAGCAACCAGGTTGGATCAAAAAATAATTTTCTGCCTGATGAGACCTCAGCTCTCGAGAGCTGTAGATCGATAACATCGACATGCCAGTGTAGCAGACCTTGTACATGTTTGACTAAAAGCATTCACAATACAGCTCTATATTTTATTGAGCACTCTTTTATAAGCCCGGTTTGATTCCCTTTGGATTTCTACCCTGTGGATTTTTACCCTCCTTGATATATTAGTATGCGTTTCTCTGAATTTGGTCTATGTAAGAAAACTGCAGCCACCTAAGTGAATGTTTCCCATTGGGCACGAAAGTGAATGTCAATTTCCCTCTTCTATGAATAATTGCAAATATACTTGTTATCACACCAATATGAGCGTCTATCGAATGTGTCTATAAACGGTGCATAGATAAAATAGTCTCGCCTTGTTTTTTTCTTAACATCGATAAGTGAAGTGGAAGGAGAGGAGGAGGTGATGACACGACTGGGTTCCTCTTGATGTGCGTGTTAGTGCGAACTCCCGGACAGAAAAAATCAAATTGGTTTATGATTGGGTAAAAAAAAAACTGATAAAGTTATTTGCAAGAGTTTCTTGGAATTATCTACATAATATCAGAAGTTTGCAAAAAAAGTAAACGTAATTTCGCACTCAAGCTACAAAAATGCGAGCATTTCCTGGCGTTCGATATAGCGTCTGTCTAATGGAGAGATAGAGAAAAGTGATGGCGATGAGAAAGTGACAACATAGACATGATAGCAAAAAAGGAACTAGAAGAACAACAAGAAGAGGAAAAAAGTGGGAAAATAGGAGGGTAACAGGCACACAGAGTGGGAGGGAACAGCGATTCAAAAACCCGATCGCCGTCTCTCTCTATCTTTGTTAAAGGTTAAATGAGGAAAGGTCGGAGCGAAAAACAAATTAAAACACGTGTTTTCAGTTCGGCCCTTTGTACTAAACCGTCGAGAATTGCACGCGTTTCTGTCTCTGACGTCATATCTAAATATTATTGACTTCCTTTCTCACGATTTATAGCTTATAGAAGAAGGTGTAGAAAATTAGTGGCTCCCTGTTTTCAACTTGGCGTCATAATTATCGGAACAAGTATATTTTAGCAAATATTTCTAATAGAAAACCTACTTACCAATATTTTGTCGATTTTCTCAGTTTTCAAGTTTCCCCTATTAAATTCTTGAAAATTAAAAAAAAAATCTGCATTCGTCTTATTCTAATTTTCTAAAACTCTACTCAAGTAAGTGGTGGAACTTGCAATGTGCCTCAAAGAACCGGGCACAAATACATAGAAGACGCTGCAAAGTATCCTATATCTTTTCAAAGCCACATGGTGTATTGTTGTCACATCTGGTCTGGTAAAACGACAACTAGTCTTTACTTTATAGACAGAGTAAAAAAGAGCCTCTAATCTAATACACTTCACACTATCAACCAAGCTCACTGCCCCCATTCGACGCAATGCTGCATTCATGTGCTTGTATTATAAGTACTTCAATGAAATAATCTCTGATTAGCTTCACTGTAGTATCTGTTCCGACGGATACTGCACCCCATAGACTGGTATTGTCTTGGCATTCGGGGCTTGATTTACGCCGTTCTATGGGTCTGTCCTGTGCAGTTCTAGGAGGTCCACCCTCCCAGGCTTCGCCTCCCCTCTTTGGGGAGGAGTAAGTTTATTGCTTACTGCCTGAGGAGCCCCTACCGGGGAATGCCGACGGGGCTGTCCAGGCAATTTTTAAACCCCACTTTCCCGACCCGACCTTGGGTCATATCTTACTTGTGGGAGTAAGATAAAAACTGGCCTTGTGCCTAACTCCTGGAGAGGAGTAAATCAATACTCTCTAGATATAAATACCACCGATCAACCTGAAAGGCAGCAACATCCAACTCTTTTACTGCACAAGCTCTCAGATGTCGGAAGACTTTCTACTTTGATAACGTCTTTCCTTGAATGCCAGCTTTTGGAATTCCCTCTCTGCTCTCTGTTTCCCTTACTGTACCAACATGCAGAAGTTTAAATGTAATGTGAACAAACATCTCGCTGCACAACTCCCCACTTAGGATGCCCCTATAAATCTGGCCCCTAAATAACAGTAGCCCCTTACGTCTCACTGGCAATGTGGCCCCTTGTTTAGGTGAATATAAGTTTGAAAAAGTATTTTTTTTTTGTAGTTTTTCAGAAATTACTAAAAATCAAACTGTATGTATACGAGGTTATGTATTTATTGTTGTCTTCAATCAAGCAAATTCTAACGTACATGAAGGAATAGTCACCCGCGGTTCGAGCAATATGATTTTATTGTTCAATCATTTGTGATCTGTATGAATTGCTAAAGCAAAATTTAGTTGACGTGTGCAATGTAGTAAACTAGAGAGAGCCTCTTGAGTCCGAATAGTAGAGGAAAACAAACGTGTTTTTGGAGATTTTCCCACCCTACGAATAATTAACTGGGAGGGGGGGGGAGAGGTCATAAATGATTATCATATAATGTAATATTAATGTATACTACAAAGAATATCATATCATTACATTATTGGGATTATTGAAACTTATATTCCCATCTTGAATGTTAATCTCACAACGATTCGGCCGATGTAACCTCCGAACTTTTATCAGGTACATCTTGTCGAACACCGGAAGTTTTTTTTGTGTGTGTCAAACTCAGGATTCGGTACAGAATTTCGAACAGTACCTTTTATTTTATCGAATAGGGTAGTTAGCTCTGGTTCAGTCAGTCATGTCCGGGTAGAAGTCTTAAGTAATTCGTAATTATATTCTTAGTATCTGCCGCACTTGGAACAGATTATTACTTAGTATTTTTATCCGTTACGCCATAGTTGCCGCAATCCTAGTATAAATTTTAGGAGTCTTAAATCTTTTTTTTGTTTTAGATGTGTAGTCTTACAAATTATCACTATATTTTAATACTAATTACTATATATTACAACATATTATTGTATATATATATATATATATATATATATATATATATATACAGTAATATGTTAAATATATAGTAATTAGTATAAATATACATAGCGATATATATGTATATATAGTGATATATATATAGTGATATATATAGTGATATATATAGTGATATATATATATATATATACATTATTTGGTACAGAAAATCAGTACACCAGTACAATTGGTTTCAACACTCATATTTAAGGTATAATTTGAAATGAACTTTTATGATGGAGTATCAATTTATTATGAAAATAATAATTAATGATGTCGGTGATTAAGCCTGATTTTAGGTTAAGAACAATATTCAGGCAGTGGATTAATTCTGTTAAAGAGGTTTTTAAACCTGCTGTTTCATGAGAGAGGAGTCTTTCCTCTTAACAACTGGAAACAAATTATTTTCATATTTTGTGGTGTAATTTACTGGTTTTAAGTTTTGATATAGAGATGGACCATATTAAAATATTAATGGGGAGTGGTAATTGGAATAAGACCTTCCAGTGTAGTAAGCGCAAATATAAGAGTGGATTTGGTATTGTATGAGGCTATTTTAAGTTTATGTATTTGGCAGGAGGGGTGGATATCGGTAGTTCTTTATGTGTACTTATCAGTCAAGTTTATAAGAAAGAAGTGCATGCCCCGTATGGATACATCCTGTAAAAATTTCATCCCTGATGTTTAAACAGTTTTTATTTTGGTCAATAATCGCTCTTAATATGTAATATGAATTTTTCTATTCAAATATACATTTTAAAGTAATTATAATAGTTCACTTGTGTGAGGCCAGAGCTATGCTATATTCAATATTTTAATGTTATTTTATACAATATCAATGTTATTAAAGACAGATTAACGTCATTTCATAAAACTTATATTTTATTTCAGCATACAATTGTTTCGGCAAACAACAATATATTTGTAAAATGCCCGTATGCATTTATTCTTGTTGTGGGTATCTTCATTTGTAATTTTACAAAACAAAGTTTTTAGTCATCTTATTCCTTATTTTATTTTCTTTGTTACATTATATTTTTATATCCGTAAATTGATGTGACTATGTCCACACCAAGATATATATTGGTGTCTGCCGAAACAATTGTATGCTGAATAAAAAGTAAGTTTTATGAAATGACGTTAATCTGTCCTTTATAATATTGAAATGATATAAAATTACATAAAAATATTGAATTTATATAATAATATATATATATAATATATATATATTTTTATTTGATTGTATATGTACATAAAAGTAAAAGTAAACGTTTATGTACGTATAAAATAAATACACATATATATATATATATATATATATATTAACGAAAAATACGTCCTATAATGTTAAGGGCGACTAATAATGCAATTTTCTGTATCTTAATCACTTAGGAAGTGAGACACTCGAAGTAGTAGTGAGCAAAAAACAACAACGAACGTTGCAATCACCAATAAAAATAACTACATAAAAAGACATTATATATATATATATATATATATATATATATATATATATATATAAATTAGGCCTCGTTATTATCAGATGGGTTGCATTCTGGGAGTACCAGGCGCTATATGTGGACACCTAGCTATGGATAAATAGTGTCTCCAACCCGCAGTGCCTAGCGTGGCGACTATGGCATAAAAAACCCTGAATGACAGTCATCAATAAGGTAGACGGAAACCAAGGCCGGGGGGTCCTCCCCCAGGAGTGATTAGATTAGATTTTATGTGAAATACTATGTAATTATTTCTCCAATCAGACAACTCTGCAGCACACACAAACCATGAAAAACACAAACCGAAGGTCCTAGATAAACAATAGAAGCCACAGACTTGATTTTTACCTTCCTTTTGTGCTACTGATGAATGTAAAGGAAGACGAAACTCGAATCTAGGGCTTCTGGTATGTGGTTTTGATGGTTTGTGTACGCTGCGGCGTTATCTGATTGTTGAAATAATTATATATGTATATATGTGGCTAAGTGGTTAACCACACGGACTGGGGACCTGGATGTGCCGGGTTCGAATCCAGTTCGTTTCACAGAAACACTTTCATCAATACCCACACCGGATCTTGTGTTTAACCTTAATTGATTATATATAATTAAACAGACGAATTCTGTTATTTTTTACAATGTTTGCATATATATATATATATATATATATATATATATATATATATATATATATGAATATGAACGGCGAGGAATACGGACGTTTGGGACATTTTTTTTTTTGGGGGGGGGGGGGTAGAATGAAATTGAACAGGTATAAAAACGAGAGGAAATAATTTAAAAAATTAAAAAAGTATTTTTCCTCTCGTTTTCATACTTGTCCAATCTCATTCTACCCCCAAAAATCCCAAACGTCCGTATTCCTCGCCGTTATTAAATTTTGTACGACGAAAAATTTATATATATATATATATATATATATATATATATATATATATATATATATATATATATATATATATATATATATATATATATATATATATATATATATATATATATATATATATGTATATTAATGATATTATGCTAATTTATTATTTATAATTAATGATTCCCGTATTGAATTAAATTCCACCCTAGGTCTACTTAGGAGGCCATTGTCGCCTTACATATGCATGTTTTATTTTGCATATACTGTATCAACACAGATACTTAAATAATATAACAAAACAAAACAAAACAAAATAATTATGAATAAGACCGGTATAATGTGTTATATTTTTAATTACTACGACGAGAGAACAACTATTACAACCGTTTTGACTTGTAGAAGAACGAAAACAGCTTTAGTGATGTTATAACGGCAATTCTTACATAGCTGATAACTCCAAAGTGAAAGAGAGAGAGAACAACTTGATTGCCACGGTAAGAGATCAACTATTACAACCGCTGCTACTAGAGGAAGAAAGAAAACACTATTAGTCGTATTGTTCAACATCCGGGTCGGTTGTACCGGAAATCTAACCTGCTGAGGATAGTATGCATTTGACAGAGACATGCACCTGGTCGTAAGAAACAAACCCCAGTTGATCGCTAGAAATATACAAAACACGGTCGGAAAAAATAATTCGCTTTTTTTATTACGTTACTCGCTCTTCCATCCCACCTACTAAAACAGTAATGTTAATTGTGCACGGTGACATGCAATTTTCATTGTATATAGATAAATATTTCTGCTATTTATACTATGTACGCAAATTTCGCGCAATTTTCAGAAAAGTCGGGTAAGAATCGATCCTTTAGTTTATGGTCTGTCAAAAGGTTTGGTCAACAGATGCAGGGGGGGGGGGGTATTGTTGTGAATGCTGTTGTTGGCGCCCGTCTGTCTCATGAGTCTATGGAGTTCTGCGCTTCAGATTATTCCGTTACCGAAGTGCAGCGTCTGCTGGTACTGTGCAAGCCAATCCTGGATCGGCAGGTGCTTTCGCAGTTGCGGCATATGAAGGTGGTGTCTGGTTGCGAGAGCTCTGTTTCAGCCCTCTGCCGTCTGTGCCCTCTTCTCTCCCTCCATTGCTGGTCTCCCATCTCCTCAGTCTTCGTAGAGCATTTAAATGTTAACAGTATAAACGTTTGATCCACGACAAATTTCCTTTATCAGAAATTACTTCTATATTCTCCCCCATATCGATCGCTTCATTGCCATAGGCGATTGTTAGTAATTAGTGTGATTTTACAAAATTACTATCTCTTCCACTCTCTTTTTTTCTTTCTCTCTGTCTCTCTTTCTCTCAGGTGTTCCCTCTTTCACTTTCTATTTCTCTTCACCCCTCCCTATTTATCTCACTCTTTCTTTCTTTCATTCTATTTATTTTTTCTCTTTCTCATTCTTTCTTACAATATCGTAGGTGATTATTAGTAAAAGTCGATATTTACAAAATTATTCTCTCTCTCTCGCTCTCTCTCTCTCTCTCTCTCTCTCTCTCTCTCTCTCTCTCTATCTATCTATCTATCTGTCTCGTTTTCTCACTTTTCATCTCTCACTTTCCCTTTCGACCTCTATTCCTCTTTTTCTCTCTCTTTCTTCCTCCCTATCATTTTTTTTCTCTTTTATATATATATTTTCCCTTTCACTCTCTTTTTTCTCTTTCTTCATTTCTCCTACCCTCTCTCTCTCAATCTATTTCTCTTCTTCCTTTCTTTTTTCTTGCTCTCGTTTACAAACTGAATTGATTATAATTAAGTAATGAAAACGTTTTTTTTATATTAATGCTTCACCACTTATCAAGGCCAAAGGCCATTTGATGATATTGGTTAAAGAGACGGATGAGATGAATATCATGAGAAGATTGAACATGATTAATGAAATGAACACAGTTTGAGTACTTATGAGGACAGTTTATAACAATAATTTGCTGACATTAGATTTTAAGACGGCCATGTTGTATTCTTCAGGGGAGCAGTCCCGTGGTAATGTGTTCCACAAGCTAGAAATTCTTGGAAAGAGACTCTTTTAATTGAAATTTCGACTGACGCTAGGCTCACGGACAAAGAAGTGAAAGTTGTTTTTAGTTAGTAGAAAGAAGAGTTTTTTTCTGTAATTGTCTTGCGAGGTAAAAAACAGAGATTAGGGTTCAGTTGAGTATCCACCATTGAAATATCGAGAGGAGAGAGGAGAAAATATTATGTTATCTTGAAAAGATATCAATATTGTTGAATAGAAAATTCACTAAATAAATCATCCGTACACAAAATGACCGCCGGATCCGACTTATTTCTTTTCTTTCTATTTTGCTTATTTTATACAAAGTATATTTTGTCTGAAGTTATGTATAATGAAAGAGGGATCAAAAGATAGCTATAAGACAGAGAGGCGAAGATAGATAGATAAATAGATGGATAGACAGTTTTCGATAATTAGGCTCCGGTAATCGTGGATGCTGCCTGAAGGAGGTGAGAGTTTTTTTCTCCGGAAAGCAATTGGGCGGAAGTGGCTGAATAGTTATTTCTGAATGGATTTTCTAAGAAAAGCATTTCATCGGAAAGACGATTGTCTAGTAAGCATACACCTCAACAACACAGACAAAGAGAGAGAGGGAGAGACAGACAGACAGACAGACAGACAGACAGAGAACGACATCGCCCGAGAGCGACATTTATACATGTAGGCGGCAAAGACCGAAAACCCAAGAGCGAAACCGACATTCTGTTACCGCAAATTAGTCAACGTAGACAGCACTAATGCCTCTTCTCTCTTCCCATCTCTCTCCATTATTTCTCTCCCCTCTGTTTATACCTTATCACTCCCCACCTATATCTATCCCCTATCTCAATTCCGAATCTCTTTGTATACTTTACCAAGATATTATTGACAGACACACATGCTTGACGAGAATGCAAACGAAAAACATTCACACTTTTTACATTTCTAAATAGGATGAAAACTTTTAACAGATGCACTCAATTTTTTACTATCGATTTTAACTAGGTTTACCTCGATGTACACATACACTTCTAACCAAGCACTTGTAAGTGGTATGTCATCGACAGAAACACACACTTTTACACAGGATATATTCGATACACATACAAATTTTAACCAGGATATCATCACACACACACACTTTAAACATAAGTAACATCAACACACACCTTTACCCCATATAAAATACAGATAAATACCTTGCCATGTATGACATTGTAAGACTTTCACTTTTACTCAGTAGAACATCGACATAAACATATTTTAAACAAGGATCGACACACACTTGTAACAACGAAACACACACAATCGTAAGATCAATAATATTAACAGACACACATACTTTTAATAAGGATAACATTAATCGGCGCACAGTTTTAGCCAGGATTAACTTTTAGACAGGATTAAATTTTAACCAGGATTAAATTTTTGTCATGTTTGAATTATGACCAGGATGAAATATTAACTAACATAAAAATGTTACCAGGATTAAAATTTTTACCAAGACAAAATTAGCAGACACACAAAATTTTACCAGGATAACATAGAGAGTAACATACTTTTTACCAAGATAACATCTACAGAAAAAAAGTAATTTAATCCAGAATTTAATCAACGGTCAACCACATTTTAAATAGACAGACACACTCTTTTAATCAGGATGATATCGACGTATATATATATTCAGGATCAACAAACACAAAAACCTTTTATGAAGTTAGACTCAGCCACTTATTCTTAAATTCACATCGACATACACACACACACACGCGCAGTTTACATCAACATATAACAACGAGAGAAATGCACACACATACTTTAACTACAATAACATCGACGCATAATAACATCGAGACACATTTTTATGGAAAAAAAACCACAGACATATGCGCATACCTTTTAGCAAATACTATCGGAACGTACACTACAAATACACCATGTTTGGCAGGATAACATAAACAGATACACGCATTTTAACCAGTGTGGTTTAGTCGCCAATTAGGTTATCCCTCCTTTGAAAATTGATTGTTTGGAGTCTCTAACCGCTATATGGCTCTGGTTGGGAGTCAATTTTCATAGGGGGTTGATTGATCAGTATAGATTCTGGCATATCCGTAAAGAAACCTTATTTAAACGGATCGGCCAGAAGCTATTTCGGCAAAAATGGGCGAACGAGTGAAACCGCCCAACGTCAGATGTACAACCCGCTGGGGAAGAGGAACAGTAACTGATGTACTATCTGAAAACAACGTGTCAGATAACATCCAGGCCAAGTATCACATCAATTCCCCCAACGAGCGTATCCAGCACAATTACTCGGAGTCGTAGCGGTATACTTCTTACTATAATCTCGGCATCAGTCTCTCCACAACACTTCACCTCTCTGCCATCTACTGCTCTAATATTGCTGGCTCCATTCCAAAGTTGGCGACAAGTCTAGTTGTACAGCCGGTATCAACAAGGGCTCTTGCGCTTTTTCCGTCGACAGTAATCACTATCTTTGTTGGCAGTTGGCAGTTGGTGGAGCATCAGAAATCTTTTTTCAAGAAGCTTTCTTTTACGAATAGACCAGAACAAGTATAACATTGACATACATATTCACACTTCTTAACAAGTGTAACATCGACATGCACGCACGCATGCACGCACGCACGCACACGCCCACGCACACGCACACGTACGCAAACAAACACACACTTTTAATCAGAACAATATCGACACACACTGGTTATCATCAAAACATCGCATACTCTTTCTCCAACAGAGGCCACATATCTGGAGAGACGGATAGACGACGCAGAGCTGTCAGTGCTTTGGTCGAAGGTACTAATATATTCACGCTCACGACATAAAAGCGTCCCTCCCCTTTACGACATCAATGTGAGCGACATGTGAACGAGGGAGGAATGCACTGAACGTTGAAGACACAGATGAGGCTCTCTTTTATTTATGAGGCTTCATTTTGAAGTCAAATCATGGCGGCAAATAGAGACGCAATTGGTCATCACGGACCGGATTGTCACCGAAACATTAACTTCTCACTCATTTCGTCCTCATTTCTTCTTCTTCTCCTTCACCCTCTTTTTATCTCCGTTTCTTGTCCGTCTTTTTCTTAGCGAGAAATACAGAGGAAGAGATATATATTGATATAAATAGCAAAACAATGAGTATTAAATTCATCAACAATATTTTATTCATAATAGAGAAGCAATAAAATATTGTAGTTATATTATCTACTTTCTTTAGCTAAATATTTAAATCGAGTAAATTTTACAATAAAAGAGAAGTGAATAGAAGAAGTAGAGTCTTTTTTCCAATTGGTTATACACCTTTTGAATTCACGTTTTGAATAATTATAAATAAAAAGGTATGGTGGTTTGTTTGAAGCATTGCTGGTTAATAAGTATATAAAGCTTTAAGCAATATGAATAAGTATATAAAGCTTTAAGCAATGTAAGTAAGTATATAAAGCTTTAAGCAATATAAATAAGTATATAAAGCTTTAAGCAATGTAAATAAGTATATAAAGGTTTAAGCAGTATAAATAAGTATATAAAGCTTTAAGCAATGTAAATAAGTATATAAAGCTTTAAGCAATGTAAATAAGTATATAAAGCTTTAAGCAATGTAAATAAGTATATAAAGCTTCAAGCAATGTAAATAAGTATATAAAGTTTCAAGCAATGTAATTAAGTATATAAATCTTTAAGCAAGATAATAAGTATATAAAACTTTAAGTAATGTAAATAAGTATATAAAGCTTTAAGCAATGTAAATAAGTATATAAAACTTTAAGCAATGTAAATAAATATATGAAGCTTTAAGCAATGTAAATAAGTATATAAAGCTTCAAGCAATGTAATTAAGTATATAAAGCTTTAAGCAATGTAAATAAGTATATAAAACTTTAAGCAATGTAAATAAATATATGAAGCTTTAAGCAATGTAAATAAGTATATAAAACTTTAAGCTATGTGAGAAAAGTTTATAAAGCTTTAAGCAATGTAAATTTGTATATAAAGCTTTAAGCAATGTAAATAAGTATATAAATCTTTAAGCAATGTGAAAAAAGTTTATCAAGCTTTAAGCAATGTAAATAAGTATACGAAGCTTTGAGCAATGTAAACAAGTATATTAAGCTTTAAGCAATGTAAATAAGTATATAAAGCTATAAACAATGAAATTTAGTATATAAAGCTTTAAGCAATGTAATTAAGTATATAAAGCTGTAAGCAATGTAATACGCATATAAAACGTTAAGTAATGTAAATAAGTATATAAAGCTTTAAGCAATGTAAATAAGTATATAAAGCTTTAAGATTTTTCTATTAATTCGGGTCCGTATCGATTTCATAGAATGTTTCTGAATTTTTGAGATGAGGCATGTCCTCATCTTGGTAGAAACTCTTTATTTCCTGTCAACTGAGGAGTTCTCGTTCGTTCTAATGGGATCATACATGTATTTGGGTTCCTATCTAGAGTGTCCCTTTTTAGGAAGCTGGTTATTAAAAACGTACTCTGTGTCTAATAACTTTGCCGTTGTGAGGAGATCTGTAAATAAAGAAAAGTGTTGGAATATTTGATGGGGTTAGGAAGTAGGGTTAGGGTTAGGATTAGGGTTAGTATTAGAGTTAGGGTTAGGGTTAGGATTAGGGTTAGTATTAGAGTTAGGGTTAGGGTTAGGAAGTAGGGTTAGGGTTAGGGTTAGGGTTAGGGTTAGGAAGTAGGGTTAGGCTGAACAGTTCTTTTTTAAGAAAAAAAAGTAGAAGTTTTTCCTTGGCGTTGCGGCAGTGAACAAAGTGTAGTACATGCTTTGATACTACATTTCACCTGTTCAGTCCTCAGTCAGTGAAGGAGAAATCTTTCTAAACTGAGGCAATTTCAATTTTTATCCGAACACAGAATTCTCTTTTTTAGGTTGTTGGATTTTCTTCACATTAAAAACAAAGCTTGTGTCTAACTTTGTCCTCGTACGAAGGCAAGTAAATGGAGTGCTGGAAAATATCAATTTCAGATTGGCGAGGTGTAGCGAGTGCGTGATGAACACCTTGCTTATGTGTGTCTTATGTAATTTAGTGTCGTGCCCGGGACTACTTATGTGTGTGCGTGTGTATGTATGTATTTGGTTGGATGCAACAGGTACTTTTATCATTCTGACGACATTGGTAACGCTATTTCCTGTGTAACATTATCGTCAATTGTTACGAAATCAGAAAGGAGAGGCCAACGAAAATTGATGCCCGTTTGAATTGACGCTGAGAATGGATGACAAAAACATGTCGTGCTTTTCCGGTTTTTTTGTTCGCTTTTTTTCGTATTCTTCATGTTATTTATTTATTTATTTTTATGTCTTTTCTTTCTTTCCCTTTTCCTTTCGCGCTTTTATTTCTAAAATGTTCAACCCTTTTTTTTTCTACTTTTTTAAAATTCTCTTTGTTTCCTTAAGGTTTACTTTTTCAAATTTATGTGTTTACCGTGATTTCAGTGGCAGTTTTAAAATTGACAGAAAAGCTGTTTATCTATCTTAACTTACTGTCCATTCACCCCCTCCCGCACTTCCGTTCTGTGCAATATTTCTTTACTTTCTTCCGTATCTCTTATCTTTCTTTTCTTGTGCGTGTCTTTAATGTCGAACACGACTTGGAAACTGAAACTTTTCTCTGCAGCGTCTTTTGTTTTTGTCGCTCCGTTTTCAAAGTACAAGGATCACAGGAGAGACTGGATTTGATTGCAATGACCCCCTTACATAAAGCAAAAGCTGCACCTTACGCTAAAGCGGCTATCGGTTCGGCAGGTGCGTGTATGGGTCTTATATAGGACTGCGTCTAGATAGCGAGGAGGGGGGCGAAGTACTGATTGTACTTTAACGTACCTTTACTCTTCCTTAACCTCAGTTGTCTAGCGTAGCAGACATCTTTCCGACTTTTCGAATTGATACACCTTCAAAGTGGCCTATTCTCCCTTTCTCAACGATCTAGCTTTCTTTTATTATTTGTGTTTTTATTCAATTAAGTTTTGCGTCATTTTTTGTCTGCACTCTTATCGATGATGTATGGATGTGGAATCGTGATTTTAAAATAGAATGAATTAAGTGTTTTTTTTGTTGTTTCTAACGTGACGTGTGGAAACGAAACGAAAGACAGAGATAGAAAGAGAGATATACAGTGTGTGATGAAATAGTAAAAAAAATATGTATGTGTGGGGAAGATATAAAGAGAACGTTTTTGTGCGATTATGTGTATGATATATATATATATATATATATATATATATATATATATATATATATATATATATATAGTAAGCTATGAAAATATATTTATGGCAATTAAGCTACACAGACGCTCCCGCGTTTCATCCCCGGGGGGAATCTTCAGGCTAAAATGCATGGAGTTATTTTTGACGGGTGTTTTTATATACACAGCTTGCTAGTTAACCAATTAGATTCTTTTTTGTTCTCTCAGCCAATCGTTTGGCTTCCAGCGAACAAACGTCTTGTTGGTGTTACTTCCTATGTCCTGTTGTATTTTTCTGTTTTCTATAGATTGTCCTATATCCTGTTTCCTTTGTTGTGTCAACGTAATGGGTGAATTTATATATATATATATATATATATATATATATATATATATATATATATATATATAGTACATGTATTGTATTAGTTTATCTAGATGTAAATCCGTTAAAACTCCAGTGTTTATAAAAAGTGCTCAATAACAAGTACAGCTGTTCTTTAGTATATCTTTTTATTTATTCAAACATTATTGATTACATATGTGCATACATGTTTCAGTTGTACTCTTTACAGAGAGTCCACCTCTTCAGACCAAAGAAGACAAGGAAGTCTTCTTTGGTCTGAAGAGGATGACTCTCTGTGATGAGTACAACCGAAACATGTATGCACATACGTAACCAATAATGTTTGTATAAATAAACAATTATACTATATATATATATATATATATATATATATATATATATATATATATATATATATATATATATATATATATATAAGGGGATAGATATGTAGGTAGAGTACGTCATATATATTTATATATATATATATATTCTTTTAATTTAGAATTTCATATATTAATTCAAATATGTATATATATATACATATACATACATACATACATATATATATATATATATATATATATATATATATATATATAGATAGAGAGAGAGAGAGAGAGAGAGAGAGGGAGAAGTGATACTTAGAATGCAATAAAATGGAAATGTGTGACGGATAGGCATATAATGGTGGAACTCTTAAAATAGTTTCACCTTTAATACAATGTATACATACACACATACATATTTATTTATTATTTATACATACACATATATCTATCTATCTACACAATGTTACAATGTTATGTAACAACTGGATCAAAATTGTCTAATTGAAAATCCGTATGATATTATTATATTTCGGAAACTTTTCCCTTCTTCAGATGAGTGTTCAATTACAGTTCAAATGTGCATGTGAAGAAATCAGTCAAGGCGCAGTACGGCAGCAAATACTGGTGAAATTATAAATCTAATCAGATTTTAAAAGTTTACTTTTTGATTTTATTTATTCATTTTCACTTTATTGATTTGTTTATTTATTTTGTTCTCTGTCACTCTTTCAATTAATTCATCTCCCAAATAAAATAGTTTTTCTTTTATTTAGAATTTTCTTTTTCAGAATCCATTTTTTTTATCTAATTTTAAATTTAAACCAAGTCTATTGGTCGCTTAAATTAATGTGTCGGTTTTAATATTGTTCATTAATTATTGTATTATCTGTTGTTCGTTTTAGGTTATTGTTTAAATTAGTATGTAGTTTATCTATTATTATTTTTTTTTAATTATGTATATTTAATTAATTAATTTAATTTAAGTTAGTATTATTTGTTCATTCATCGGTCATATCGGTCTAATCCTAATTAGAACAATGGAAGGGAGGTAATTCAGTTGGTTCTATTTAATGATGGTTTTAGTTGCTTTTTAAATTTAGTTTCTTTCTAATTATGTTAGGTTAAATATTATTATTGTCACATAACAAATGTATTTAATTAAATTTTAGTGTTATAAAGTGTTATTCTCGCCAGGTTTCGGTTATTTTGTTTCTTTTACTGTTATAATTTTTATTATTATTATTATTATTATTATTATTATTATTATTATTATTATTATTATTATTATTATTATTATTATTATTATTTATTATTTATTTTTTCGGCATATCATGTCGATTAACTGTTAATATTGTAAATATGAGCGGTCTAAATACGTCTTATCATAAATTCATTATTTTGTTTTAATATTTTTTTCATGTTTTTAAATTTATTTATTTAATTATGCATTCAATGTCTAGTGACTTATGTTGCTATATTATTATTTATTATTATTAATATTATTATTATAGGTGACGTTATGTTGTGAAGTCATTTCTATTATTAGTTTATCGACTTTAGTATTTTTTAATTTATTTATTTATTTACTTATTAATTTTTTCTTCTGGTACTTCGTGTCGAGTGAGTATTTGTTATTATTATAAGGTGATGATTTTGTTAGGTTATTTACTGCCTAAGCTTATTAGTCTTTAGTATTCATTTAAGGGTTAAATTAAGATCAAAATACAAAAAAAGAGAGATATAAAAGTGTATCAGACTAGAAATGATGGCCCTAATTTGAGTCGGTGGTTTATCTGGGGACGTAATTTTGCTATCAGTATCGATTCCTTTATTCGAAGGTTTCCGACGTTTCTCTCCGTGGCCAGGATAACAGTCTTTAATGATTTGCGTGTGTTTCCACATGCGTGTATGCGTTTGTGGAAGGAAAAGACGTGTTTTGTAGGTGTTCTTTGACTCTAATATGTAGGGGCCTAACGATGCTACCGATGTATATTTTTTGCATGTGGTGCACTGTATACGATATTCAGTGTATGTGCGGTGGCATTTGTCTGTAATGTTTATGTGGCAGTTCGCTAGGGTGCAGTGAGTATTGTAGTAATTGGTATTCCGTGTTGTCAGTTGTTGTCGCAGTGAAGGATCGCTGTGCGTTAGTTGAATGTCGAAGTTCTCTTTACGTATAGCTTTGCGGATAGCTGTGGTGATCCTGTCGTTGGAATGCGGCAACTTCAAGAACCAGGTCTCGGAAACGGCGTGTTGCGTCTGTCTTCGAGGGTTTCTAAGGTGTTCAATGGTGGGTGTGGGGTTTCTCGCTGCAGGTTGTTTTGTCAGCCTCAATGCTGCATTTCTTACGGGTGCGAGTTAGCTCGTTCCCAGCATATCATATTTTAGCCTAACGAGGGAGGGCCGATCTGTAATATATGAATATGTCTCTACAAACAGACTTCCTGTAGAATTAAATGGTTATGATTTCTTTCCTCTGAGATGTTGAAGCTGAAATCTAGAAGTGCCAAGAATCCAGAGCTGTTGGGATGTTTTATTGTATCATTTTCTGGGGTAAACAATTTACTATTTATTCACTTTTGCAGCTGTGGCCTCGATATCGTCTCGTCTCCACTCACGATTAATTCACAGGACATACATGACTTTCTTTTTGATGAGGGATTTATTAACATTGGGAAAACATAATAACAGAATTGCATAAATCCTGGAGAGAGAGAGAGAGAGAGAGAGAGAGAGAGAGAGAGAGAGAGAGAGAGAGAGAGAGAGAGAGAGAGCTATATGAAATAAATTAACACGCATAGCATATACTCTTCGTGGTTCGAAGGGAATATTGTCTTTATAACAAATGCTAGTCCGGTTCTCACTAAAAAATGTTGACGTCTTTCGCACTGACAACCTATTCCGGCAGTTAATGCCAGTTAGTGACCTCTTGTAACCCAAATAAATACTACTTAGTGTTTAATTTTTCGTAGTTCTTTGAAAACAGAAGGCTGTGTCATTTTGTTCTCTTTGTTGTGCTGGGAGTTAGTATTTTTTGTTGGTTAACCTTCTCCATTCCTATCAGGATCTAGTAGTCATGAATCATGTCGTTTCGATTACGTCGATAATACATGGAGGGCAGCATCATTGCTTCACATCTCTTCTCATAGGGCAGAATCCGTGGTTTCGAACAAAGTTATAGTTCCTTGTAGTATTGTCTTTGTGAGACCTGATGACCATGTGACATGGCCGTACAACTTCATTTTCCTCTTCTTCATAGTGGTCAGCTGCTCCTCATATGTCCCGACTGCTTGTATGAGTCTGTTCTTCACTTACTTATTTGTAATGGGGTCCGTTTTTAAGATGTTGAAGATCTTTTTGAAGCAGCTCTTCAGGTCCACATTTAGGGTCGCTGAAGTTTCTCAACCATATTGTTGATTCCAGGGAGTATTTTAGATAGAAAAAGGTATTAACTCTACTAAGAGAGAAAGGGAGAAATAAAGAGGAAGGGAAGAGGCATTGGTCGACCAGCATCTGTTCAACTAGACATCTGTCAGGACAGATAGACCACAATCCTTTTGTCAGTAATTGACTTCCGATTCCCAACTTCCGTTTTATTAGCTGAGTTCTTTTTCTAACCTCTCAACTATCAATCAAAGCAAATAAATAAGACGAATAGATAGTTAATGTATATCAGTGCACAGTGCATGACGCCACTAAAGTGATTAAATTTTATTTATTCCATTAATTTCTTTCTTTATTTCAGTGAGATATCTGTTTAATAAAAATAAATTGAATCAATAAATGTTATATTAATTATTTTCAATCATTTGATAATATTTATAATCAGTAAACTGTCAGTCTAACCCTTATTCTCGAGTGACTTTTAGCCTTTATAAGTTATTACCCATTAGTTAAAATGAACAGAAAACAAAGAGAGTGGACGAATAGATTATTAATTTGTATCATTGAACACTGGATGACATCGCAAAAGCGCGAGGTTATGTATTAAAACTGAAGATTTTTATAACGTGCCAAAAAGATGACATAAACTATTACAACAGAGAGAAGAGGATGAGAGTTGAGATCTTTTATGACGACATAACGTGATTAAAGGATGATTTATAAGAGATGTATTGTAAGGAGGGGAAAGAAAGACGAAGAGAGAGAGAGAGAGTTAGAGTGTGGGTTACAGAGAGAGGAGAAAAGGAATTACTTTACATTGGATGACGTCATAAAGGATAAGTGATAGCTGATAGAAACTTGATAGATTAGGCAATCCGTGACTCGTTGGATGATCAAGACTAAACGACGGATCGTCTAATATACTTATGGAACTTTGTGGATCTTGCTTCATTGCTTCATCTTGTTTGCCTGTTTTTACTCGTGCACATGGATGATGTCAGAAAGAATGACGTTATCTGAACCGTCGACATCTATTCTAGATTACGTCATAAAAAGTGTCGTGTACACTGGATTACATCATAAAAAAGTGTCGTGCACACTTAGTTACGTGATAAAAGGTGTCGTGTACATTGGATTACGTCATAAAAGGCGTCGCGCACACTAGATTACGTCATAAAAGGTGTCGTGTACACTGGATTACGTCATAAACGGCGTCGTGCACACTAGGTTACGTAATAAAAGGTGTCGTGTACACTGGATTACGTCATAAAAGGTGTCATGTACACTGGATTACGTCATAACAGGCGTCGTGCATACTAGGTTACGTGATAAAAGGTATCGTTTACACTGGATTACGTCATAAAAGGCGTCGTGCACACTAGATCACGTCACAAAAAGGTGTCGCCAGTATTTTCCTCCCTCCCACCGCGGGAAGATGTGACAAAGTGGCGGAAATTTGAGATTGAAAAGCCAGCGTTCAAGATGTAGAACACTCTGGCCTACAAAAAATGCCTGAGCAGCCCAGTGTGCATTCACTGGTAGTGACGCCTCAATCGATTAGCAATAAACGTATCCCTTCTACAAGAGAGACGGTAAAGCCTGGGAATGTGGACTTCCTAGGACTGCACAGAATTATACCGACAAAAGAAAGGCCACCTCACTTAAATGACCCAGACTCTGTCAGACTGATTGTCGAGGTCGTATGCTCGACTTGGTATGAAAAACAACACCACCCTTAAAGTCAGAAAAACCCCTGGGCGGTCGCTACCTAGTAAAAAGACAGTTGAAGATTAAGTATTGCTTCACAAGAAGACGACACCATTCATTAAAACAGAGAAGAAGAAAAAAAGAATACTTATGACATCACAAGGGGCGATTTATTAGAGATGTAGTGTGAGGAAGGGCGAAAAAAGACGTAAGATAGAGTGAAGGAGAAAGAAAGAGAGAGAGAGGGGGTGGGAGGAAGAGAGGACAAAACGAAAGAGGGAAAAAAGCGAATAATTATTTCCAATAAATAAATAAATGTATAACAATAAAATGTGTTTTCACATTAGAAGGAATATTTTTAAATGAAATACAATTTTGTTTAAGAAATCGATAAGATGCAATATTGTTTATATAATCAATCAAATATTTCGGACGGAAATCCGTTCTTTTTCAATGAAAATAAGAATCCGACATTGTTATATATTTTTTGAATACTTCTCCACGCCGGCCGTTTGAGAGCGAACTCCCAACGGTGACGCTCTCGTTGGTGTAATGTAGAGACAGTGTAGTGTCGAGATCGAGTGATCGTAGTAGTGAAAATAAGCGTCGATACAACGATATGTATTAAAATGTGTTTTCTACATTAGAAAATAATTTTTTAATGAAATACCATTTTATTTAAGAAATCGATACGATGCCAAAAAGTTTTTTTTAAATATATAAAAATTATATATATATATATATATATATATATATATATATATATATATATATATATATATATATATATATATACAAGTAATTAAGATAATAAAACAAAAAAAATCAGTTATAGTTTTAGTTTTATTACATTTGATGTGTATATTAATATTTACTGCGTTATAAGCAATATTGCCACCCACACGTATTTTTAGATTTGAAAAACTTACCATTTGACAAAGAGGTCTTCCTCGAAATATATTATGAAACACAGTCACACACATTACATCACAGTGTTGAAGTCTTGCATAATCAAGTAAGATTTACTATATAGGAAAAAAAATTAAATAAAAAAGTTTTTGAAAAAAATATATAAATTAAAATCACTTGTTTTTGTCTTGCATTGTGATAGCCTTCTAATACTCCCCTCTTTCTCTCTCTCTCTTTCTCTCTCTCCCTCTCTCTCTCTCTCTCTCTCTCTCTATATATATATATATATATTATTCCACTGAAGATGGACCCAGATGGGTCAGAAGTACTTTAGACCTAAAAGTAAATTACGGCAGATTCATAAGCCAATTCTCATCCGAGATTAGGACTTTAATCCAGAAAATGGAAGGGATTACTACAAAAATATCCAGACATGAGTTGTCGGTTATTTTTAATAATACGTGCCTTAGAGAAAAAATGCTGCCTCGATACACCTATATATATATATATATATATATATATATATATATATATATATATTCCAAGACTATATATATATATATATACATATTCCAAGACTATATATATATATATATATATATATATATATATATATATATATATATATATATATATATATATATATATATAAGGAAATTGTAGTTTGCTTAAGCATTGCTGGTAAATATGAATGTGAGTTGGTAATCCGAGGCAGGAGCAATGTGATATAGGTACCGGAAGGTGGAACAGATAGAACAAAAATAAATGAGAAGAGAAAATATGAATGGAATCTCGAATCAATTTATTAATACTTTACGTTAAAACAGATTAAAAACCAGAGCAGTAAATATAAAAAAGTTTATTGTCAAGCAATTTAAAATGTGTGTATTTTCATGGAGAAAACACTTTTAGGGCATTGTCGTTGATTTAATACATACGAAGGATACTTAGAAAATATTGTTCTCATAAGAGACGTTATTTGAAAAAAAAATTATTTCATATTATGTGACTGAAAATAAACATCGTTTTGAAACAGTTGTAAACATTTTTAATAAGATTGGGTATACTCTTTCTCGTTTGAAAATAATTTAAACTGTTCAAAATACATATATACATATCCTCACTTCTTACTCTCTAAATATTGATATATATATATATATATATATATATATATATATATATATATGTATACACACACACACACACACACACACACACACACACACATATATATATATATATATATATATATATATATATATATATATATAAGATAGCTTGAATTACCTACGGCAGAGTTGCAATTACTTACTATACAGTTTAAATTACCTACAGCAGAGTTTGAATTACTGACGGGAGAGTTTGAATTACCTATTAGATACTATCCTCGAGTGTCTCCGGTCACTCTGTATAAGGGTTTGTCAGGATAATCTGACATGAGTATACTGTACCCTACTAGTAAACCCTGACCAAATATTCAAAATAACATTGTGTTCGAAGCCCAAATAAGATTCCATCGGTATGGTTAATTAACACCAGTTTATACGAGGAATGGTGCACCTTCTCCAAGTTTTTTTATCTCTAGTAAAAGCACTAAGCTGGATACTCCATCAGACTAGATGAATTCTTGTCCTAGAATCCGGTAAGACTAAAAGACCACAAGAAAGATATACTATAACATAGTTAGCTGGTCAATTGGGGAGAGGAAAATTAATATTCTTCACTTATTTACTGACTTAATCTTTGAGAACATTTTATAGAATATTCGACATCTATGTATCTCAGATAGAGATCAAGTGTTAGCCCCAGCCAGGGGGCTCCTAGATTTTTGAGAACATCGACTGAAGTAAAATGAAGCAAAACGTTTGACAGATAAAGAGTACTTTAATGGAATATTCGAATAGGTATGTATCTCATATAGAGATTAAGTGGAAGCCCCAGGAATTAAAACCCTTGTTTTCTGAGAACTTCGACTGAAGTAAAATATAACAAACATATATATATATATATATATATATATATATATATATATATATATATATATATATATATATGTGTGTGTGTGTGTGTGTGTGGGGGGGGGGTGTGGTTAGTGCAATAGAACCCTAGCGGAGTATTCAATTATTAAGGAAAATCAAATAAAAAATAAGAGCGTAATATTTATTTATATATGCATCACAGAAGATACTAATTACGGTACCGATGTTGTTCTGATCTTCTGTAATGCACCCATACACACACACACACACACACACACACACACACATATATATATATATATATATACATATATATATATATATTATTATTATTAGAGAATGTCAGATATATAAAAACACACATATATATATATATACATGTGTATTTATTTACATTACAAATGTATATATATACAATATATACATATGCACAGATACGTATATATATATATATATATATATATATATATATATATATATATTAATATTTGGTACAGAGAAATAAATACATTCGTACCGTCGGTTTCTAGCACAGAAGGACTTAGCCATGCGGCTCTCTCGTTTTTATGATTCATTCTATGAGTACACACACACACACACACACACACACACACACACACACATATATATATATATATATATATATATATATATATATATATATATATATATATATATATATATATATATATATATATATATGGTCGAATTGATATGGTGACTTCTGCAGATTTTAGGCTGACTCTGTAAACTTAGTTCGCGCCTCCGGACCGTCTGAAATTGTTTCTTTCCTACACTGATGAGAGCAATAAGTTTGAAACGCTAGCGTTTGTAGGCATTGGTAATTTAATGTTTATTTATAAATATTATATATATCATACAATATATATATATATTACATATATATATATATATATATATATATATATATATATATATATATATACATACATACATATATATATATATGTAATATATGTATAAATATAGGTGTGTGTGTGTGTGTACGAATGTTTTATTTACAAGAAGACAGATCTGTCACATACGTCAGAATAACACGCTGCCAACAGATCAACAAGCGAACGGCGACCGCTGACGACGACGACGGAATCGAATCCGTTTGATCAAATGAATGGTTGATTTTCGCTCCGCGTCTTGCCAATAGCAAACCTTACCGTTGTCTTCTTACCCCACAGTTCTAACAGTGACCCTAGCCAGCACCGCCCTCTCCTTGTTCGCCGCACCCCCGTCTATATCAAGGGCCTGACAACTCATACCTTTACCCATCCCACGCCCTCTTCGCGCAGAAGTGAATCTATCTTCAACAATCTCGACGCCGAAAATTGTCCTCATTCTTTTTTTCACAGATTCGTCTTCGGCTTTCATCAATCGAACTTCGATCAGCAAACACGTGCGTGTTCATCTCGATCCCCCTGTTTGATTTTCGATTCGCAAATCGTATCTACTTGGATATTTTTGTAAGTGAAAAAAGGTAAACCTTTTCAAATTTTTTAAATATTTTTTTTTTCTTTTTTTGTTGTTCGGAATCGAATCGAGATTTCATCTGAAAAGAAGGTGCACCTCGAAAATAATTTTTAAAAAAGTGATAATAATAATAAATAATAGTAAAATAGGCTACCAAACATTATTATCCGGATTCGGTCACTACGTTGCTAAATAAATATTTAATTGAAAATTATTGAATTGTCCAATATTGTCATTTGATCTATTAACAATTTACCTTTTTATGAGAAAGTATCTTCAATCAAAATTGCATTGGCATCGCCTTACAAAACTTCAACGCTTTATTCTATTTATTGCATTTTTCTGAGGGGAGCCTCTCTTTCATCGTTTTACGACAAACAATAAGGCAATAAGAATAGCAACAATACTAATAATAACAATAATAAATATACTACTACTACTACTACTACTACTATTACTACTACTACTACTATTACTACTACTACTACTACTAATAATAATAATAATATTAATAATAATAATAATAAGTAAATGAAACTGACATAAATCTCATAATCTAATATCCCCTCCCCCAAAAAGTGAAGGTACCAGCTTCAGCTGGTACCACAAAAAGTAGTCAATAAAGGTGGAAAAAACTGAGAGAGAGAGAGAGAGGGAGAGAGAGAGAGAGAGGGAGAGAGAGAGAGAGAGAGAGAATATTGATTTACTCCTCTCCAGGAGTTAGGCACAAGGCCAGTTTTTATCTTACTCCCACGAGTAAGATGTGACCCAAGGTCGGGTTGGGAAAGTGGGGTTTTAAAATTGCCTGGGCAGCCCCGTCGGCATTCCCCGGTAGGGGCGCCTCAGGCAGTCAGCAATAAACTTACTCCTCCCCAAAGAGGGAAGGCAAAGCCTGGGAAGGTGGACCTCCCAGAACTGCACAGGACAGACCCATAGACCGGCGTAAATCAAGACCCAAAGGACAAGACAACACCAGTATGGGGTGCAGTATCCATCGGAACAGATACTACACTTTGATCTTAGCCAAAGAGTAGCGTCTAACCGTTCACTGGAAGGGTTGCAGAGAGTACTGTAACTTTGGGGAACTTATTGCAACTCAAATCCTAAAGAAACCCCAATGATTATCAGTGATACAATAATGATAAATGGCTGTAGTCATAAGGTAAAATGATGTTCAACGTTTATCGTAAAAGATGGAGAGTGCTGTGCAGATTTGCCGTCACTCAGACTCCAGGGAACACAAGTTTTTGGTAACAGTTATCAATCACTCATAATGACTCGTGTTAAACGCGTAGTGAGTAAATAATAATAATAACAATAATAATAATAACAATAATAATAATAATAATAATAATAATAATAACAACAACAACAAAAACAACAACAACAATAATAATAATAATAATAATAATAATAATAATAATAATAATAATAATAATAATAATAACAGGTAAACGTGACGTTTCCCAACGTGATAATATTATCGAAAAGGCGATATGCAGTAGCTTAAATTACTGTATTATTATTTTTAGATTATGACATGCTGAACGTATTGGCGTTAAAATCAATTTAGTATAACGTATGAAATAGAAAAACATCACTTTAAATTTATACATTAGCCGACACACTGTCATATTTCTAAGATGGACGCTAGTCGATATAAAACTTGGAACAAAGATACAAATACATTTTTTACCTACTGCATATCGGCTTTCCGATAAAATTATCACGACGGCCAAATTAACCTTACTTAATAATAATATTAATAATAATAATAATAATAATAATAATAATAATAATAATAATAATAATAATAATAATAATAATAATAATTTAAAGGAAAATAAAACGTTTAATTCTTTTATTTCTTTCAAACATTTTTTCGAACATTTTTTTTTTACCGGAAAAGAAATTTTTTTTGTCACTGTCAGTTCGTTATTCTGTTATTCCCCTGTACCGTTATTCCGTTATACTTTTGACTTTCTTAAGGTTGGTTCATTAATTGAAATGTTGCATGAAGTTGCATATCTGTCTATTTTTACGCGAAATGCGAGTTAATCAACGTTTATTTCTATAAGGCTTCTTCTCTATATATTTTAATAACACAAAGTACAAGCTAAAATATACTTTATTTTTGGGATTGAGTTATGTTTATAAAAATATATGTTTTAATGGCCCTAATCAGCCGTAATTTATAATTAATTGAACAATGCATCCATCTCTCTCGCCGATCTATGTATTTCTATTCTAGTCTCTTACTCTATGTTGAATTAACCACTCTTTAATATTTCTTAATTTAGAAAAAGAGTGACTTTTATTTGTAGCGTTGCCATCTAATTTACATACGTTTGTCGCTACACATCACAACACGTATGTAAACTAGATAGCAAAATCGTACATCAATACAAGACAACAAGAATAATAATACTTCTATGTTAAAATAATAATAATAACAAGAATACTACTACCTCTACTACTACTAATAAAAATATTGATAATAATAATAATAATAATAATAATAATAATAATAATAATAATAATAATTAAACAGCTGAAATCTTAAGAAAAACCCTCGAATGCAGAAACCAACCCACATAAACTGCGAACCCTAACCAGTCACATGGAAATTGAAATAGAAAAAACACAATAGCATAGAAAGAACACCACCACATGAACCGAAGAAACTGAAACTGCAATAAATGTCATCAACTGCCCTTTCCCAACGAAACACAACACCGACAACAATGTAATGGCAGCAGCCTGGGCTGCTACCACACAAAATATTCGTGAAGGGTCAAAGAGGATGGAACGACCGAGGAGGGAGAGCACTAACCAGACCTCCACTAGAAGAGTGCAAAAACTATTGGGACCTTTGGGAGACTTATTGCAATCCGAATATCAGGGAAGACCAATGGTTGTTGCCAGCGAGTTATCAATGGTAAGCGACTGTTGCGATAACGCAAAGTCATTTGCAATGGTTATCGAAAGAGAAGAGTACTGGAAATCTGGGGTGACTTGTTGTAACTCAGACTCCAGGAAACACCATCCGTTATTGTCAGTGTGCAATCGCTAATTTTGATCTGAGTGAAAACTCATAGTGGGTAAATACTACTACTACTACTACTACTACGACTACTACTACTACTACTACTAGTAGTAGTAGTAACAGTAGTAGTAAGTAAATAAACTTATAATTTTTAGTTATGTACGAAGAATGTCTAAATAGATATGTGATAGTTTAGTAATTTTTGAATTAAATCAAAGTATAATAAATAGTGGTTGCGGTTATGACCCAACGGGTCACGGGTACGTCTAGTATAACTATGAACGCAGAAAATCATCTCAGTCAGATTAGGGAGTAATCAATGCCTGGGGATGATATCATAACAATAGTATAGATAGTACACAACCCCCCCCCCCCCCCCGAAAAAAAAATGGTAAACCCTGGGAACAAATACTACATTACCCGCTCTCCAAGAGAGGATGTGATATCTGGAAGGATTAGCCACACACCATTAAAAAGGAGGAAGTAATTCCTGGGAGGGCAGTCTTATGACAACAGAACTGATACTACACTACCCACCTCCATTCAAAATATAATATGATAATAGATTAAATCCGTTTTTCTTTTCATTCATTTAAAAATGCCTTGTTTTAAAAACATTTTTTATAGTTCCTTGCCCTTTTGGCTAAAATCAAGGTGTAGTATCTGTTCTCAACTCAGCGACATCAAACGTTTTACTGTGGACGTAACTATTGTGCATATATAAGTAAATATGACAATGCAAATTACAAATATATATTACAGATATTAATTTATTAAAAACTGTATAAAAAAATAAATATTCAAATTAGCAATATCTAAAGATGTTTATGAGTGTTTGCTGATTTCAAACGTCTATTTTGTACCATAGAATTAAATAAGCATAACCCGTTTTTAGGTTAATATAGTTAATGTAGGCAGAAAAAAAACTTTCACATTGATTCATTTAGATGTGTTTTATGAGGTTTCGCTCTAAATCCACCTACGGTTTGGATTAATGGTTATTTACATAGCGACCACAGGAGAATTCGAGTAAGCCTCCACGAACGAATTCAAAAATGCCTACTAAATGACGAGATGAAATTATTTTTAAGATTTAGATTTCACAACCATGAACTTTTTATTAGACAAAACACATTAGACTTCCAAATAGCCGAAGATCTCAACCAAACAGACCATACACTCCAAAAGATCAAATGTATTTTAATAGACACCAATTTCCAATCCACATAGGCAGGCAAACAGAAAGAGAGTTTGAATTACCTACTAGACACTCGAGTGTCTTCTCTTTCTCTGTACAAGGGTTTGTCAGGACAACCTGACATGAGAATTGTTCACCCGACAAGTAACCCCTGACAAAATATTCAAAATAACATAGTATTCGAAGCCCAAATAAGATCCCCTCGACTTGGCTATACACTGGCCCATACAAGGAATGGTGCACCTACTCCAAGTAATGTTACATCAAGTAACAGCACTTAGCTGAATACTCCACCAGACAAGGTGAATTCTTGTCTTGGAATCTGGCAAGACCAAGAGACCACAAGAAATATATACTATAACAAAGTTAATTGGTCAATTTGCG
>OY744515.1:118616502-118691502 GCA_963556195.1 Sepiola atlantica
TCGCATTGAAGCTACGATGACGGCTGTGTTAATATTACTCTCTACAAAGACAACTCTACATTTTGAGGGCGATAAATAATCAATTATAAATATTTGTTTTTATCTACATACGTATATGTTTCATCCTTACGGGATTCGTCAGTGTAGACAAAAATTATTCACACCGGTTGCCAGACAATTACTCAGATCTACCTACTCATGTATTGAGTACTGTATAAGTCAATACTAAAACCAAACATATATATATATATATATATATATATATATATATATATATATATATATATATATATATTATTTTATAATATAAGTCTATATAAGAAATAAAAATGATATATATACATATATAATTTTAATGTGTTTAACAACATATATATATATATATATATATATATATATATATATATATATATATATATATATATTACTAATTGAGATTTCGTATCTGTATATCTGAATCAGAAACTATACTATTACTTTTATTAATTGTACTGCTATACTATATTTTAATGATTATTCGGTATACTGTACTATTTCAGACTAATGCACTATCTTTAAATGCTTTTCTCATGGTTCCATCCTCCCAGGTATTACCTCCCTTTTTAGGGAGGATGGATTGACGAGTGAAGTATATATTCGTTAGAGATCATATCATATTCCCAGGCATTCCTTGTTTTTTTTTTTGAAGGGGGGACTGGGAGTAGTGTAGTATATGTTCTGTTGTCATGCAACCATCCTCCCAAGCATTACCTTCTCCTTCGGGGGTAGTCTAGTATCTGTTTTCTTGTCATGAGACTATCCTCCCAGACATTACGACCTCCTTTCAGAGTTAGTGTATAAGCTGTTCGTTCGTCATGATACCATCCCACGACGGGTTACCCTCCCCTTTCACAGGAGGCTAAAATGGCAGCAAATTGCAAAGTTTTCCAAATATCTATAATTTTCATTAATTAGTTACTGCTCTAAATTCCCCCCAAAAAGTGATGGTTAATTATTCCTATTAACTTATCTTCCATAAGGACAGAGTTTGACACAAGATCAGTTTTTAGTGTTGGAAAATCCACAAGAGGCGCTAAATTCGAACAAAATTTAAATTGCCTCAGTCAGAAGGATTTCTCTTTCACTAAGAACAGAAAAGATGAAGTGTATTATCAGAAAAGATAGTACACTTTGCTGCTAGCCAAAATGCCAAAAGAATATGAGTTAGGATAAATTATTCACATGAAATTAATTATTTTCGGATGAACCAGCATGTCACATTTTTTAACTGCCTGAGTCTGCAGTTGGCATGTATTTCCTCAACTAATTTTATTATTGTTATTAGGTACATACAGGAAGGAGCCACATGAAGGTTGCTAACATCCTTAACGAAAGTGATGCTATGGATTCGACAGAGTTCGAACACGGCACGCCGGGTTATCAATCCGAGCCGCTATCTAATTCACCACTACACTTCCCATACGTCAAGCAATAGTGATCTCATGGAATATTTTACTTTTCCCCGAAGAAGAACTAAATAAACTCTCTTACATTTGGCAAAAATTGTATTTTTCTAAAAAAAATCTAAAATTACACTAATTTGTTTTTCCCCAAAATCTAACAAAAGTTGTGATCAATGGTTGCTTACGTGACCCGCTTACAAATTATCGCATGGGGGAGATAACTCATGCGTTACTTGTCAATTTAACACGGATACAAATAGAATCTGCCAGAAAACATAAAGAAAGAGGCAAAATGTGTTAGATGCAGATATTTTTTTAAATTAAAATCAAAATCAAAATCAAAACATCTTTTTTCTTTTTTTTCTTATGAAGAGTTCGAATGCAAAACGCGGTAAACGCCATTTTAAAAATTACGAAGCCATAGCTACAAAAAATGTGACATTTTCAACACTCAACCACACCCTAAAATAAGGTTTTACAAAATATGATATTGGCATAACTTATTATTGTTTTCAATTAAAATAAGATTTTAGTCGAAGTCTAGATTTAATGTATTTGTTTTTTTTTATTGTTTATTGTTCCAATTTAAACAAAATGGATTCAGCGCATTTTGCATTCAAACTCTCCTCTCTCTCTCTCTCTCTCTCTCTCTCTCTCTCTCTCTCTCTCTCTATATATATATATATATATATATATATATATATATATATATATATATCCGTTTTGTCACACAAACATTAGCGAGTAATAACTGCTGACAAAACCATTTCAAGTGTGTAGAGGAAGGTAGAAAGCAAATAGCATGTCTCTCTTCCGTTTGAAATGAATCTAGAAAGGGATCGTTTACTGTACTTCCATAATGTTTCGTTTTTTCTCATTTTCCCCTTTTTATTTCTATACCGATTGATACGATTTTCTTTTCGAGTTGTTTTAACTTTCCAGTTTTATACATTTTCTTTTTTCTTTTGATTTTTAACTTCTCTGATTGAGACGTCATGTTATATGAATATGAATATTCGTGCGAACACTGGCGAAGCATAATTATTTTCGGTAGTTTTTGACGAAAGGTGTACACTCGTAATACTAAGTTTGACAATCCGACGAAATTCAACATTGTTGATAGAGACTGCAGTAGAAATAATTCCCACATTTGAAATGTTGAAAAAAGAAAGAGGAAACATCATTATCACTGTTGTTTAAACAAACGATAACAGTTTTTGTTGATTTTGTTTTTACACTGATATCTTCTAAACGGTGACCTCTATTCGCTATATAATTTCGAAGAAGGTTTCTGAAGTTGTCATCAATCGAAGATTCATGACAGAAGTATTTTGAAGGACGGTGTCACAACATAAGATGCTATCTCCCCAGTCGCGTTAGTTCAGTTTCTGAGCAATCATTCATTTGTATGGATGGAAATTCAGATGAGTATTGATTTACTCCTCTCCAGGAGTTAGGCACAAGGCCAGTTTTTATCTTACTCCCACAAGTAAGATGTGACCAAAGGTCGGGTCGGGAAAGTGGGGTTTAAAAATTGCCTGGGCAGCCCCGTCGGCATTCCCCGGTAGGGGTGCCTCAGGCAGTCAGCAATAAACTTACTCCTCCCCAAAGAGGGGAGGCGAAGCCTGGGAGGAGGGACCTCCTAGAACTGCACAGGACAGCCCATAGACCGGCGTAAATCAAGCCCCGAAGGCCAAGACAATACCAGTCTATGGCGTGCAGTATCCATCGGAACAGATAATACACTTTGATCTTAGCCAAAAGGCCAAGAACACTTCTGACTGTTAAATCAGACAATCCCAAGGCAGAAGCGTGTAGGAGACTGAGTAACAGAAAGTCTCACACTTTTTCGAGTTGAAGCGATTCGAGGTCTTTCAGGTGACTTTCTTTTAAGTGATGAATTTGTGGCTCTGAAATCTGAAATCCAGTATAGATTTTCTACACGAGCATTATTCCGATCTAACATATAGTAAGCTCGCAAAGTTCTCTGTGTTGAATTTACAGATTCATCATTCTTCTAAATCGTTTCTACAGCAAAAGCATAATTTGCACCATTCCAAACTATATTGCATGGAGAAGGTTAACTGGCAATCAAACGGTAAGTCATCAGCTAAATAAAAACATCATAGAAACACATAGGCGATAGTTTAAAATGTGAAACATATCTCCGCTTCAATCTGTACTTGTAAATAATTGCTATGTGTTTGATCCGAAAGTCAACAAATTAATGGTAGTTTTAGGGCAAATATTATCTATTCTAGCCGATAAAGGCTAGAATACAAATCTTATTGATTTCGCAACTGTATTAGTCATACCTTACAAAACTTCATTATATGCCCTTTACTCGGCGTTACCCGGATGTCTTTTGCTTAACTCAAGTCAATCTCCTCAAGGCAAAGGGGCAGGAAATAACTTTTGACCACAAATTCAAAACATTTTTCCACGAAATTAAACCATATTCATTCACATTATTATGTGTTATATCAAAATAAAAACAATCATTGAATTTAAAAAAAAACAATAAAAAATAAATAGTTAATTCATAAAATGTGTTTTTGAAAATCAATATGCAAATTAGTTGATCATACGACTTTGATCGCATATATCAAACCAGTATGCCAGATATTAAAGTTGTGGATACGTGGTGCTACGGATAAAGGTGTTAAATGATAATCAGTTCTAAGTGACTGTCTTCTGGAGGTTGAAGGTTCAATTCTCACTACAGGCGATGCTAGCCAAGAATTTGATAAAATAAAAGTACTTAATATTTCTACTTGATCATGGCTGAGGGAACGAGAGCAATCTACCTCCATGAATTGAATAAAGGGTTCAGTTCGAAATTCTGTATAGAATCCAAAGTTCGACATAAAGATTCCCGAGTTCGACAAAGAGAACCTGATGAAGGTAGAAGTTACATCAACCGAAACGCTGTGAGAATAGTAGTTCGAACGATCCAAATAACATAAAGAATAGTTAATTCATGAAGCGTAGTTTTGCAAATCAATATGTAAATTAATTAACTGTACGGCTTAGATCGCATATACCTAGCCAGTGTATTAAAAGCATAGGTTGCTTCCGTTATAGGAATTTGAAAAGATTGTTTTAATCTCACTGTTGGCGCGAGAAATGGGACAACTTTATAAGTATACAACTCATATTATGATGATGATTATGATGATGATTATGATGATGATGGAGTAGGGTAGAGGGTCGGTAGTGGACGAGTTAAAGGATTTGAAATATTCGCAGTTTTCTTGTTTTATAAGAGTTCTTGAAAGTACATTTAATGAAAATGGCCGCTGGCTCAAACATCATTTCGAAATGTTGCCTTGAAGCTTCACCTGAAGATCTCTCTCTCTCTTTCTCGCTTTCTTTTTTTCTTTTTTCTGCTATCTCTTTCTTTTTCTCTTTATTTCTCTCTCTCTCCCTCTCTCCCTCTCTTTCTTTCGTGCCCTTTCTTTCTTTCTCCCTCTCTCTCTTCGTTTTCTGTCTTTCTTTCTTTCTTTCTTCTTTCTCTTTCTTGTTCTCTTTATTTCTCTCTCTATCTCTCTCTATTATGTATGTATTTAGCTCCCCCACCGCCTATTTTTTTTGCCCCCTCCATCCTCCGTTTTTATTTCTTTCTCTTTCAATGAACCAAGAAATGTCTTGAAGATTAACTTGCCATTTTTGAACTGTTTCTTTTCACACTTTTTTTTCTAAAACAAAAATAAAACTTTAGGAATTATAAAACTAATGCAAACAAAAAATCGACATTTGTTTTTTGTGAAGTTAAAAAATATTTTGCAATAATTAACTTTAATAAAACGAATTTAAATGTTTAAAAAAACATTTCGAAATGAGTAGATCAACCAATAAAAAAATAGTTTCAGTTGTCAACGTAACAAATAGAAGAACTCTACTTGAGATATTGTTACATATACATCCCACCCAAACGGAGGTCCAATGTTTCGCAAGTCACAACCAAATGGGTTGTTATCAATAGTAAGTAAAATAATTTCGTATGATACAATTTAGTTTGAACGGCTTGGAGGAACCACGTAATAGTTGCCAAAATTCATAAGTTAAAATCGCATTATGGAACCTACTGGATTCGAACTTGGCACGCACATGTCGTCAGTCGGTGTCATTATCAACTTAACAACCATTATATGTTGTCAATTTATCTGTTATCAATGCAATCACAAATCATAACAGCGCAATTAAATCCTACCTCGTGTTTTCATTCCTCCCATGGCCGAGTCACCATAAATTAATGTTTCATAACGGTACAAAGAAATAAAATAATAATCAAATTTGAAGAAATGGCCATTTATTCAGATGTTGTAGTTGCCTTATCTTCTGCTAGTGGCGAGGAGAGCATATCCAGTTACGGATATTTGGGATCCCTTGGCCTTTTTGTTCATAGTCGATCTTTAGTCGTACCCTACCCGTCGACCTGCTCCGAGACTTCTAACCGACTACCTACTCCTCTTTTCACTCCCTCCTACTTTTAGCCATGTAACGTAACGCCCGTTTCTCGTACACAGGAAGTTGAGCTGACATCCAAGTACACAATAAGCTGACTCCGACTGAACCCTATTTTCTGTTATCCTCAACTAACAAAATTATACTCACCCAGTATTTGACCTTGTAACATACTGAATAAGTATGATTGCTTACTCATTACCAATGATCGCTCGCATGTATAAAATAGGTAGTGTACTCTGGAATCTGAGTGACAAGTCTCACAATATTTCCAGAACTCGCCGTTTCGTTCTATCACCACTTCAAATGACTTTGTCTTCCCGCACCAACCGTTTACTATTGAATGTTCGCTGATAATAAACGGTGGCTTTCTCTGTAGTCTGATCGATTCCGGTTTTATTCCTTTTTTTCTGTCGCTTCGAAGTCCAATCATCTCTAGAATGTTGTCGTCATTTCTGTTACTGAGAAATTTTATTAGGGGATGAAATCTGAAAGTGAACGTAATTTTTTTTATTTTTTAACCAAAAAATGAATACGTCCGATTGAAAAAATGTGCACCAGAAAAGCAAAGAAATATCCGATCAAAAATAAATTTTCAGTATTTATCAATATAATAAAAGTGAACGTACGTGTGAACATGTTTCTTTTTTACTCCTTTTTCTATGTGTTTCTCATATGACATTTCTTCACACGCGTGTCATCCTAACGACATACCGAGGGTTATTAGTAAAAGAATAACGAACATCTTAAAAATTAAGACAACCGAAAGTGAAACATCCTAAGAAACTACAGACCGATAACTTGCATAATTGTAGAAGATCCTTGTGGAAAATTTTAACGTCAAACCTTAGCGAAGAAATCTCTAACCCGCTTGATAGCAAAAGGACAGAAAAATGTCAGGAAGCGACAAAAGGGGTAAATGAGCTGCTATACATTGACCAGAAAATAATAAATGAAGGAAAAGAATTTAAAAAAAACATGTAAATAGTAAATACAAACAGAGAAAGTCAGTCAAGCTAGAATATCAGACATGCTAATAATCATCAAGAAAGAAAAAGATGCTAAAAATAATAAACTTTTCTGTCCCAACTAATCACAGGGTAAAGCTGAAGGAGGCAGAATGTAGATGCATCAATCCTGCCAAAGAATTAAGGGGACTCTGGAACAAAAAACAACAACAGTAATACCAATAATTGTCGGAGCACTGGAATGAGTTCTGCATGATCTTGAATTAGAACATAACAAATTAAAATAAAGAGAGGCACCATGAAAATGAATAGAGTACAGAAATCAACTTATATAATCAGATAATGCTGTGCAAATCACCCATAAATTTGAACTAATTGGCCCCGGGGTGATCGGAGTCAAGCACAACTAGAAATTAAAAAGTAATCATATTAAGACGAACCCCAATGGAGCTCATGATGCATAGCTCGGAGGTCATCAGCGAGTTGGTCCTTAGTCAGTAAATTATTCATATTTTAATCAACTCAAAACCATAATTTGTATATGCGGACGTCGCATTTGTGCATGTGGTTTAATGATCTTGCCGACTGATGACAATTTCGGTAGATGTAATAAAAACAGCCGCCATGCGTATCACATTGATTATTCCATTAATTGAATCAACAATACGATCTTAGAAGATGAATGATTTCTTCGGCATGTTTGTCCAGAAAGCCGTAAAGTCAAAAAAAGGGGATGAGATGGAAATAGAGAGACTTAATTAAAGGCATCTTAAAAATGCGTCAAATATTATTCAAGCTTTTATGAAATCTCTAGAAATTAGCAATCATCACTGTCTCTATCGTATGTCTGACGTCATATCCGACTTATTATTCTAGACTTCCTTTCTCACGCACCTTTGTGATCTTTGTCTGAAGTATATCCTTTTTACATAACGTCAGGTTTATCTGTGCAAATATATAACTAATATGTATACTAGTAAATGTATGCACCAATACTTAACATTTAGACTACTTGGAAAAATAAATATGAACACATTCTATAACCTTATCGACCACCCAAAACTCAGTCGCACTAATATCTACTGAAAGGATATAGAGAGTAGTGGAAGTTTTATGAGGCCTATTGTCACTCAGATTCAAGAAAACTCACAAGAAACAACTGGTGCAAGAATACCAAAATAAATTGCAATAGTGATGGAAAGAAACTAGTGGTTCTGAAAATCAGGAGAGAATACTATCGCTCAGAATCCAGATAAAATCAGATGTTTTACAAGCGAAAGATCGCTAGTAACGACTGATGTGAGAACCTCTAGCGAGTGAAATAATACGGGCTTAGAGCTAAAGATAATATTTTCGTCATTTTTTCGTTAGAGTTAAGGCATGAATATAAAGAATAAATTGGATGAAAACGCTTCTGTATTTATCAGCAAATATAATCATGTATTATATAATTATAGCTAAAAATAATTACTTTGTACTGAGGATGTAATTGTTTGCAGACGCTGAACGACAGGTCAATTTGAATTTTATTATCTCAATGGTTTAATGCAAGGGACATAACTCTGCTCAAAATCTCTTTGAGGAGAGGGAGACAACTTTTGTGTAAAAAGTGATTTACTTATAAAAATATTAAATATCTTTTCTAAATATTTGATTATTATTTTCTTGATGAAAAGTTCCATTTAACATCAACCATACTCAGTAAAAATAACCTTCAGTTTTTGCTGACTCATCCACCAAATTTCAGTCATTTCAGTATTCATTTTATCGCGGTTAAATTATATGTAGGGGGCACTTTGCTGATCGTTTCATCAATAGAAGGTATGCTCTTAAATAGGCTTCACAGTAAATGGACCTTACTCCCGCACTTGATTTTTGTTCATCTGGTTACCTCAAAGATAAGATTAATTACAACAATCCTCAGAACATTCCTCGACTGAATATGACCAATTATTGACAATTTAGCATGTTCTATAGAGGTGTTCTATTGAATGGCGATACAATAAAGACTGTTAGACATTCATGATTGAACTTTGATGGACAAGTTTACCCTTCGCTGCCAAAATACAAATGCTAAGACTCGCTTGAATTAATAAAAACTAATACAAATATGTTAAGCCAATCAGATGTATTTCTCTGGATTTATGAAATTTGCCGTTTTGATCCACCCGAAATGCATATAAAGCCAGATGTTTCTTTCAACAGAAATGTTTAGCCCAAATCCTCGACAGACTTAACATCGACATTTCTCCAGCTTCCTCACCACGCTGTCGGGCCTTGGGAAGCTGAGAATGCATTTTCTAAACTTACACACACATAGTTAAACTGACACCAACGCACACACATACACAATGGATTAACTCTTTCACTATCTTACGCATACGTATACTAAAGGCGACACACACACACACTGTTTGAATCCCCTTCCAATGTCGTCTGCTGATTGAAAACAAGTGGATAAACTTAACCACTTTAATACTTCATACATTTCTCAATGAACTTTCTAATATGAAAACAAATAATTATTGACTCTATTTTATAACTTTCAATGAAATGTAATTCATGAAATTGAGTGAAGTTCTAATTACAATTTTTCAGACCCGTGGATAATTCACAGCCATTAAATTATCGACTCAGGCTTCCTCGATATCTCAACTAATGAATTCCCCTTGTTCGGCAAGAACACTCAAAATACTGAACAATTATTCTATGTTTTCCTATCTTTGTAGACTTCCATTTTAGCATATATAAAATATCTTTTTTATGAAGTTATACTTTTGTACTCTTTATTTTGTTTGTTTATCATATCACATTTCTTTCGCTCACATTTGAATATTACTTAAAACTGTTTTCTTTAAAATGTTTCTATAAAACTGGTTCTTCCCAAAATCTCCCCAGTCCCTTACCCCCCCCCCCAAAAAAAAAAAACTGGAACCCTAAAAAGAGTTCTCCAAAGCAGTACCCGTTATTAATGTTGGCGATTAGTCATATAATTAGATTCAAATACATAGTAAAAAAATCGAAATGCATGCTTTTCACTAGAACACCAAAAATTCTTTCCAATTTCTCTCCATACAAAACTGAATATAGAAATAAAACAATTAAGAAAATATAAAACAGATTCCGAATCAAAGACTAAAAGACAACTAATTTCCTCATGAATCTCAGGAAGGAACTGCCATTCCACCGACTAAATCAGGTTCGATAAACATATCGCTAAAAGGATCATTTCTGTTGGTTGAAAGTGTTGCCATGGCAATGCTACATAGCGTTACCAAGGCATCTTATTTTTGTGTTGCTAGGACTACGTTATCATCAAAGCGTTGCCAGGGATGTCTTGGACAAAGATTCGTAACGAAACTTTCAATTAATTATTCTGAACATTTAAAACACATTTTTCTGTTACGGAATTTTTTAGATGAGGATTTAACATTTGTAATATTCAGATTATCTAGACGAATATTATGATATTGGTTGTTATCTTTCACAACGTTTCGGCCAATGAAACATCTTACCTTCTTCAGGTGCATTTTTTTTAACTTGGGAATTTTTCTGTCGAACTTGTTAACCAACATGGTTACTCAAACTGTCCGTCTTAAGTACACAGGGGCAGATTGTTCTCGTTCTCTCAACTTACAATAACATTATAATTCATTAGCACTTTCCACCGGTTGTATTCCATGTGGGTTTGGGAGTTCAATAGAACAAATTTCTAGTTCAAAAATACAACTGAAGATCGCCACAGGTTACATTGGCCGAAATATTGTGAAAAAATAACATCCAGGGTGAAAATAGTCGTCCAAATTATTTAAATAATACGAATGTTTCTATATTTCAAACACCGAAAATCCAACGATTTTCCTTAAAATCAAAACATTGAAACCTTTAATAATAAATTCTAGATTACACGCGTTTTTGTTATCCATAATTAATTATTAAAGGTTTCAATTCTTGTATTTTAAGGAAAATCCTTCGATCTTCCGTACTTGGCCTTTTGGTCTAAGAGGTACGACTTTTATATGTACAGCATAATCACGTTGACACACCGGTTCCCGTTAGATTACCGAAGATAAGCGACATTTAGCCTGGTCAGTACCAGATGAGTGATCATTAGGTTAATACTAGGCTACGGTTGTGGGATGGCGTCGACACCTACCTACAAGAACTGCAAAACCGAACGTCATTATCTCCTCTGACCGAAATATACATGCGACTAGCGACCGCTTGTAGATTTAATATTCCCTAAAAACTTGCCCCTTCGAAAGAAAGCCGGTTTAACCTGCCGAGGGTGAATGCCGTTCGTTTTGTTTTCGATTCGTACGACGTTTTTAAATGTCATTTTCTACTTATCTGTATAATTTTCACGTGTGTTAACTGATTGTAAGATTCATACATTTGTTATGTTCACTTTTACTTAGCCAAGTCAGCGTGCTTTTCAAGATGAACGAGTTTTGCCGAAACTTGTTTCGGTTTAATGCAAAGTATTTTGGACTAAAGAACTTAAAAAGAGTTTTAGTAAGTTAAAATATATAAAGATCGGTTGAAAATAAAATATTTGCCCAATTGGGGACATTTATTTGTTGTATTTGATTTGATTTTCGATTTTTTATTTGTTAAATATACGACAGGGAACTTCACATCAAGTAAAAATCGACGTCATTTTGAATCCATTTTAACAAGCCTTCTGGGAAACGATGCAACATCTGAAAAACAAACACTTAAGAAAAGTGTTAAAAGTGAAACACTAGGCATGTCGATAGCAGATTAAATTTTCTTCTGTTTTCTAAAACTATTTTTTGTAATTTTTTTTTTTTTTCACTCCTTTTTTGTAAACTGCACAATAATCGACAAGTACTTCAGCTAGTTTATTGATAATACAAACAGAATCGACACTTTTAGAGTTTACGGACCATGCTGAAATAATAACGTTTTTATTTAAAAAAACAAAAAACATTCTTAACATGTGGAGGGGGGATTTGTTAACTATTCTGTACATTAACTAACAATTTAATAAACAAAATATACCGTAAAAATTGAATTTAACTTGGCAATTCTATCAAAAATAGCACGTTCCGTAAACTGAAGAAGTACCCCATGATCTCATGATCTATTTACAGTTTCTTCAAATTAACTGTAACCAGTTCTTTTGGTTTTATTTCTAACGTTTACCACGGTAAACTGCATTCCAATTCATGACGGTAGTATATTTACAATAACCTTTACCTTCGAAGAAGAGAAACGCCTATCAAGCTTCGTGGAAATCCAAATCATTGGCTTATTGCATGCTGACATGGAAATATTTACCAACCAATCAAAATAATCTTTGACATTCTCTTTTTTTTGCAGCCAACCGCCTCATCCATATTCTAACCTATTCTCGACATTTGATGTAGGTTTTCTTCTTTTTATAGAAATTTTGTTTTTACTTTCAAACAAAATAAATCGATGGAGGGGGAGAGGTGTAAGAAAGTTGTACAGGAGACGCCACAGGGTAATGAAGATACCCCAGCGGCCACATTTGTGGCGATGGGAGAAGTTTGGCTGGTGGCAAAAAGATCTCCAGTTAAAATCGTTGCTTTAAGCTCGCAAAGGTGAAAATAGTTTACGCAGTAACACGAGCAGCCAAGATGCTGGGGGCGCGAAACCCCTTGAGAATTTCTAGTGATTAAAGATTGTATAGAGAAATTCCTTCGGGGTCTAAGAAAGGATAGAGTAGAAAAGAGTAAACGAATGAAAAATTAACCCGCGGAAAAGGGATATCGATGAGGGCGAGGGAAGGTTCTGTGATATGAAGTTGCCTTAGGAGAGAGTTCATGAGAGATAAAAGCTTTTAAGATTCTGATGATGAAGTGATTCGACGTATGAGGAGAGAGAGAGAGAGAGAGAGAGAGAAGGAGAGAGAGAAGAAAAGAAGGAAAGTATTAGTGAGGGAGAGATAGAGATGGGGAGAGATATATAGGGAGAGAAAGAAAGACAGGAAGAAATGTAATATGCATGGCAGATGGTTGCGACAATAAAGGAGTGAATCGAAGAGAAAGAAAATAATCAGATGATGAACAAGAGAATCGAAATTCGATGAAGAAATCTATTTCGCTTTTCTGACAGAATTCTTATTTCATCGTTTCCTCTTCAAAAGTGAACTATTTTACCTAATATTTTATGCGAAAAATATATACACTCATAGTATAAGGGACATTTTCTCTATGCGTCTGTCTGTTCGTCAGTCACTTTTTTTTTAAATATCGAAATATCTTAACTTCTTTTAGAAATAGAAAATATTGCATTAAAACTAAATAATAAATTCCCAACAAATGATATGACCGGAAACCGGAAACCGAAACCGAAACCTTGATAAGTTCAGTCTGATCTTCTACGAACTGAACTACTCAGATTTTCTCATAAATAGACCTTACAACATAACCTTAATAAAATAATTATAGCTTTTACATGACGTCATAGATTTATAACTTACGTCATGTTTCAAAACATTAATTCAAACATAAGCGATAATTCAAATAAATAAATTAATGGTTACACATTATCAATAGCGTTGACATTTTTTTAAATAGTCCATAACTATTTATTTTGTTTTAACTATGTATTGGCGGGTGAAGCTAGGCCGTAGCGCCTGATATACCCAAAGCCTTTGGCAAGGTCTGGAATAAAGGTATTCTCATAAAAATTAATTCATATGATATTACTGGACGAATATCTAATATAATAATATCCTTCCTATCCAAAACAAAGATCCAGGTTGTTCTCGATGGCGGTTAATCCAAATAACATAACATAAATGCAGGTGTACACCAGGGATCGATCCTTGGACCTTTATTGTTCTCTGATTTTCATAAACGACCTCGCTGATAAAATTGTGAGTATATTTGCTCTATTCTCGTAATGTGGGAAAACAGACACGCACATATCCGAGGCAATGGCTTAAACCATGCAATGTTACTTAAAGTCTGTAGTAGAATGTGTTCATAAATGCGTGGTAACATCTAATGCTAAGACAAATCTTATTTTCTACAACAACTACAAGAAACACCTTCAATCACCGATTGGCATGGCAAATAACACGCTACCTGATCTGCCGGCATTTGGAACTCCCTCCCTGGTCCCTGTTTCCCCGACTGTACCAACATGCAGACATTTAAAACTAATGTGAACAAGCATCTCGCTGCACAGATCCCAATTTAGGATGATTCCCAAAACTTTCACCCGAATTCTCAGTAACCCCTTACGTCTACAGTGGCAGCTTGCCTTGTTTGGGGTGGACAAAGTTAAGAAAAGAAACAATTTAATAAATAATATATTCTAGAATATTGGTCCGTATATATATATATATATATATATATATATATATATATATATATATATATATATATATATATATATACGCAGCTTTGTTATTGTTTTACTCGCGATAGGACACTGGTGTATTTATTTAGTATATCATCCATTCCTTAAATGATGACATATATATATATATATATATATATATATATATATATATATATATATATATATATATATATATATATATATAAAGTTAAGACGTTTTCCCCCTGTACCTTCGGCAAGAGTAAAAAAATAAACACATGCATCACAGGCTACTAAACACATGACAATATTAAGCTTATTCATTCGAACTTGTTTTAATAATTTTATTATTATTTTCTCTATCTAACACGAAATATTACTTTTGGCCCACGATCGTACTCTATAGAGGTGTTTGAAAAAACTAATATTGTACTCTTCCCAGCTACACATGGAACTAATAAACACAGATACTTTATAAAAACGTAACCCTTATTATTTTTTTTATTCATCTGGCATTAATTTAATACGCAATACAGTATATTCCACACGAATTACATAGACGCTCTCTCATATTCCGCTGATTTTTTAGTATATCGGATTACGTTATTTCTAACTATTACGTATAGACTTGTTCTTATTCCGGTTTTTACGAAAAACATTTTAAAAACATAATTACATTACTGCATTTATGTTATGTTATTTGGATTAACCGTCATCGAGAACAACCTGGATCTTTGTTTTGGATAGGAAGGATATTATTATATTAGATATTCGTCCAGTAATATCATATGAATTGTGTTCCGTGATTAAAAATGGCGGTTACAATCTCTTCAGCGAATCGACATTAGACATTTATCTTATCACTCTTCGTTTGCTTCGGGTATAATTTCATTTTTTAACTTAAACACTTTGACAATTTTATACATAAATCTTTTTCCAAATACTTACAGCGTAAAACGAACTGCAGTGTTTCTTTTTACACCATTCAATTGTTGATACCAATTCCATGGAAACACGTAATATCAGTTTCTCTACGAACCTTACACTACTTTGACTAACAGAAAAAAAACAAGTTCATTATTTCATCTTGCTCATCCATACCAAACCTAACATTAACCTAACATTTATTTTCTATTCTTCTTTACATTTCTCTATTATAACAGTTTTTTCTCTGTCTCTTTCACTCTACCCTCTCTCATATATATATATATATATATATATATATATATATATATATATATATATATATATATATATATATATTCATTCCCAACAATGTCTACAAAAACGTGTTTACATTTTAGCAGCCAATAAACATTACAAATATACGTATATTTCTGTCTGCTTACATACGATTTAAATTAGCATTCGTCGATGTTTTTAAATATATTTTTATAATGACAAATAACGTTTCTTTGTTTAAGTCACGACAGTTAAAAGGAACACAAATCGGTGTCGCTAAAACTACTACTGAAATGTAACCTATTTGCGTTCTCTCAGCATTTTAATAACATATATTATACACGTGGTTCATACCAAATAATCATAGTTTCATCTTTTTACACTCATTATTCCTTTAAACAGTATTTACTGATCGACACACCAGGTTTGTTCTGCCTTACTATCTCCATACGAAATTAGGATTTATGTGATTGAAATAGTAATTAATAAACACCTTAATTTGTCAGATTCAGATCAAAATTTATTTCATTTTTAAAAATGATTACACAATATATATTTATCTTACGTGCCTAAACTAATATGTACATTCATTACACATGGTCCACTTTCAGTCACATTTGACTACCCACGAGGACAGAGTTAGACACAACGTAAGTTATTACTGTGTCGAAAATCCACCAACATAAATAAACATTTACGCAGCTAATAAATATTACGCAAATCATTGACAGACGAGAGAATAGCTAACATCCCGGTCCGAAACAAGTAACCGTTTCCATAAGTAATCCTTTCCGTGGGTAAATATTTTCCGATGTGACCTATTTGCGTTTTGTCATATGTTGACAAATTTTAATTCATTCTTTTATTTTCTCCTGGGCAACGCCGGGTGATGCGTCCAGCTAGTATGGATATATATATATATATATATATATATATATATATATATATATATATATATATATATATATATATATATATTTGAATTGTGTGTACTTAGGCAGCATTTTCTCATTCATGCAAACATTAAATTCGTCTGTTTAATTATACCTTTTTTTTTATTTTTTCAACTTTTCTTATGGTCTTTTTTGTATTAAAATAAAAAATTAATAAATGTCTCATAGGTTTCACGAACGTTTTTGATTTTTCGTCGAATCATCCTAAAGTGTCAAAAGCAAACGAACAAAAAAGCTAGAGAAAGAAGAGAATTTTTAAAAAGACGGCTGAGAAACACGCAGAAAACGTTCTTATGAGACATTTATTAATTTTGTTGATTTCAATACAAAAAAGACAATTACATGAACTGAAAAAAAAGTATAATTAAAACAACGAATTCTGTTATTTTAAATAATGTGTGCATATATATATATATATATATATATATATATATATATATATATATATATATATATACTCGACAAACTGTCTAAGCCCATAAGGGTCTAGTCCGTCTGTTATTACACTAAATGTGAGTTAATGGAGGTTTGTTTTTTTAAGGCTTTGGCCTATATACTTTAATAACTCAAAATACATGCTTAAATATGACCTCGTTCTGGGATCAAGTTATGTTTGAGAAAGAGAGAGAGAGAGACGGGGGAGAGAGGTGTGATAGTTATTACAGAAGATTGAGACCATAACTTTACATATATATACATTTCTAAATTTTATAATTTACAAAAGAATTTATGCGGCATGTTACTCACTATGTTGCTTGTATAAAGATCCGTTCATTAGATTACGAGATTATTCTGCGCATAAAAATGTATACGTGACCGTCTGAAATTATCACTTCCCTGCAGTGATGAGAGCAAAAGCCTGAAACGACGTCGTTTGTATATTTATACTTTAATATTTTTTATGAATATATATATATATATATATATATATATATATATATATATATATATATATATATATATTTGAATTGTGTGTACTTAGGCAGCATTTTCTCATTCATGCAAACATTGAATTCGTCTGTTTAATTATACCTTTTTTTTTATTTTTTCAACTTTTCTTATGGTCTTTTTTGTATTAAAATAAAAAATTAATAAATGTCTCATAGGTTTCACGAACGTTTTTGATTTTTCGTCGAATCATCCTAAAGTGTCAAAAGCAAACGAACAAAAAAGCTAGAGAAAGAAGAGAATTTTTAAAAAGACGGCTGAGAAACACGCAGAAAACGTTCTTATGAGACATTTATTAATTTTGTTGATTTCAATACAAAAAAGACAATTACATGAACTGAAAAAAAAGTATAATTAAAACAACGAATTCTGTTATTTTAAATAATGTGTGCATATATATATATATATATATATATATATATATATATATATATATATATATATATATATATATACTCGACAAACTGTCTAAGCCCATAAGGGTCTAGTCCGTCTGTTATTACACTAAATGTGAGTTAATGGAGGTTTGTTTTTTTAAGGCTTTGGCCTATATACTTTAATAACTCAAAATACATGCTTAAATATGACCTCGTTCTGGGATCAAGTTATGTTTGAGAAAGAGAGAGAGAGAGACGGGGGAGAGAGGTGTGATAGTTATTACAGAAGATTGAGACCATAACTTTACATATATATACATTTCTAAATTTTATAATTTACAAAAGAATTTATGCGGCATGTTACTCACTATGTTGCTTGTATAAAGATCCGTTCATTAGATTACGAGATTATTCTGCGCATAAAAATGTATACGTGACCGTCTGAAATTATCACTTCCCTGCAGTGATGAGAGCAAAAGCCTGAAACGACGTCGTTTGTATATTTATACTTTAATATTTTTTATGAATATATATATATATATATATATATATATATATATATATGTGTATGTGTGTGTGTGTGTGTATTCATAAATAAATATAGATTATATAGCTATGTCCGCTCGAACGTTGAACACTGTAGAGAGTAATGACACTTTCCTCGCCTTCCGGGGAAGAGTATCTCAATTTCAACTACCGTCCGTGTCGATTTCTTCGCGGCCGCGTGGTCCTGAGAGTTTGTCTCGTGATTCTAGCCTGAATCTACGAACGGTGTTCGAGCCCATGCGAGCGCTTGCAACTGCCATTCCTACACTGATGCGGGTAAGAGAGCCCGAAACGACGTCGTCTGTAAGGGGATCACAATTTAATATTATATAAATATTTATAGTATATATATATATATATATATATACAGTACACGTATTGTATTAGTTTCTGTATATGTAAATCCGTTGAAACACCAGTGTTTATAAAAAGTTGTCAATAACAAGTAGAGCTGTTCTGAAGTATACATTTTTATTTATACAAACATTATTGGTTACATATGTGCATACATGTTTCGGTAGTACTCTTCACAGAGAGTCAACCTCTTCAGACCAAAGAAGACAGAGAAGTGAGATGAATTTGGACAACTTTCCCTTTAAATAAATCTTTTTGGGGATGTTTTATAAATTAGTATCGGATTGCATTCTTTACTCGTTAACTCTTTCAATTAGTTTCAATATTTTTATCATTTTTATTACCTGCCTTCTAATTCTTTCATTTTTCTATTGTTTTATTACCTACTTAGCCTGGATTCTTTTCTTTTTTATTTTACACTTGAAAGTTTTAATCTATTTATAAACATATTCAAGCATAAATATCTGATCTTTGTATAAAATACACACGTGTGCACAAATTAATAGATACACAAGTAGATATATAAACAAACATATATATATATACATATATAAAAAAATAAAATATAAAATATATATATATATATATATATATATACATACTTGTACAATAAGCAATAAATATAGCACCAGTTGAAAATGTTTATGTTTTTTCTTTCTTTAATTTAAGGGGTATGGTACGGGTTCGGTGACCCCCCCCCCTTAATCGTATAGTTAAAAAAAATGATATACGAACGTTACATACCCTGTTGCCGAGAATACATATTCAATAATTCATAATTATAAGTTCAATAGTTAAAGATTATACCAAGCACACGCATGCGTACGCGCACGTACCTATCCTTTTAAAAATGTATTACTTAGTATAACTCAAAATTTTCCCTATTAAATCTTTTGAATCTAATTTTAAAAAAAAGTTTTTTTGATGCAAGCGTTGGGGTGCCCTTAAATGGATAGTTTACAAAAAAATAAATAATGTGCCCACTTTACTCACCGGGTCGATGAAAATATTTATTTCTAAATTCATAATAATCGGTTCCTAAAAAACTTTAAATAATAAAAAAAAATTCATATATATATATATATATATATATATATATATATATATATATATATATATATATATATATATATATATATATATATGTGTGTGTGTTTGTGTACCCCCTTTAAATGTTAACATTTACAAAATAATATCTCATGTACCAATGTTACTCACCGTGTTGCCTAGAATATATATTCCCAAATTCATTAGTATAGGAGATTACTCTGTACACACACATGTACACATACACACACACACACACACACACACACACATACATATATATATATATATATATATATATATATATATATATAATTTATTTAGATTCTGTATATTACATATTTCAGCAATGTACCGCGGCTTCATCCAAAAGAGCAGATTGTTGACGCCATTCCCTGTCAGGCGTGTCTACAATCATTTCAGCTTGCCGATGATTCCACTGGGCACGAAGATTTACATAAAAAACCAAGCTCGCAAAATCAAAGCAGAAATACGACAGTAGATGTTGAACAAATAAAAGGCTTGATTTCTTATAAAATAGAGCTACATCAATAATAAATGATAATAAGATGTACTTTACTGCAGTTTTATGGTATCAGGTGGCAGTCGAGGACACTTACTAGATAGATAAATAGCAAATAGGAAGATAACTTAAAACACGTTCTGTTGTAGACGTAGGCGACTCGTTTTTACTTGTTCTTTTTTTCCTTTTTTCTATGAAATAATGTGAACAATACATTTTTCATGTATTTCTTGTTCCGTGTGTTGAAATTATTCAAAAGCTTTTTATATTCTATTCTTTTAATATTTTAGGATGCTTTTCATCGCATAAAAGGTACTCGACTGAGCTCCAATCTCTGGTTCCTCCTACTAAGACATTCACAGCAAGAACTTGTCGTTCTACCACAACAAAGAAAAACTTTCTTTTGTTAATCAGTGTGCCAGCATCAGGCGAGATTTCCACGGACAAAGCTTCTCCACCAAACCTTCCCGTCTGTGGCACACATTGCCGCGGGACTGCAACTTGGTAATCTTTAAAGGCAATGTCAACGGAGTCCCCTCTAGAACCGCCTTAACAAGTATTCGCACAACCATTCTATTTTATTAATCCTTATCCTCGAGTGGCATCTGACCTTGATAAATGATGATCATTTTTTAGTTAATGAAAAGGTAAGTGGCTGACTTCTCTCTGGTTTTATTAATGTTTTCATTTGTTTAAAATATTTGGCTCAGTGTTACCAATTTTTCGACGCAAAAATACTGAGGAAAATACATGTTTCGTGTACCTGTAATTGTACCTAGGCGGGTTAGTACGAAAATAGGAAAAATCGTATATAAAATGAAGATAAAATGTTACATTCTCATAAAATATTCCGCTTTAATTAGTACGAAAATAGAAAAAATCGTATATAAAACGCAGAGCAAATGTTACATTCTCATCAAATATTTCGCTTTGATCAGTACGAAAATAGAAAAAAAATCGTATATAAAACGCAGAGCAAATGTTACATTCTCATCAAATATTTCGGTTTAATTTGTACGAAAATAAGAACATTTTTATATAAAACGCAAAGCAAATGTTACATTCTCATCAAATATTTCGATTGAATTAGTACGAAAATAGGAAAACTCGTATATAAAACGAATATAAAATATTACATTCTCATCAAATATTTCGCTTGAATTAATACGAAAATAGGAAAACTCGTATATAAAACGCAGAGCAAATGTTACATTCTCATAAAATATTCCGCTTTAATTAGTACGAAAATAAGAAAAACTCGTATATAAAAAGAAGATAAAATGTTACATTCTAATAAAATATTCCGCTTTAATTAGTACGAAAATAAGAAAAAGCGTATACAAAACGCAAATCAAATGTTACATTCTCATCAAATATTTCGTTTTTTTAGTACGAAAATAGGAAAAATCGTATATAAAACGAAGATAAAATGTTACATTCTTGTTATATCCTAAATTACATAGGACATACTAAATTAAGAATACGCCGAGTGGTTTGCGTTTAACAGGGATCCGGTAGGAAGTAGAGACGTTTACTCTTCGCTCACTTCCAGATATGACTGCCCGTCTTATATACGTACTTTCGTATATAGTCAATACCTGATTACTTCCCTTTATGTTAGTTTCGTATTTATGCCCAATCATGACCTTTACAACACCTTCTCCTGAAGCTGAAATCTTCCCGATTTTAGCTTTAGTACCGTTTCCTTTTAAGATCAGGGCTTAAACGCCTGATGATTTTCCTTTTTCTGGTGCTCTTCCTTCTGGTCTGCGTTACCTGTGATAAGGAATTATGTCCACCCCGTATGGTATGTTCAGGGGATACATTCATGGTTTCAGGTATACATACTGGCTTTGGTATATCAAATGTATCACATAATGTTTCCATTGGAATTTCTTCTGTATTTTGCGAAATTCTAGGACGGATTTGATTTATGTGTCTTTTACAGACAAAACTTGGGCCTTGAATGGTATAAACCATGTTCCCAATTCTTTTCATAATGAAACCGTCCACCCAATGATTTTTTCCATTCTGAAATCTTTTTAAATACACTTTGTCCCCTGAGGAATACCACTTTACTTTCAAGTTTTCTCCTTTAGAACTTTTCTTCTTCTCAGGTATAAGTCTATCGAAGATAGATCTAATTTTTCTAGTAAACATCAGTTCTGCAGGGGATGAATTAACATTATTATTTGCGTTCGGGGTTACCCTGTAGATTGCTAGAAATGTTTGTATAGTTTGCTCATCTGTGTCCATATTCAGGTTTTTCTTTATTGCCCGTTTACATGTGTCCACAAATTTTTCTGCCAACCCATTCGACCTAGGATGGTAAACAGGTGTCGTGATATGTTGAATATTCAGCGATTTGCAGAATTCTTTAAATTCGTGACCTGTAAATGCTGTACCATTGTCACTTACTATGGTTTTTGGTACACCAAAACGGCTAAAGATTTTGTTAAGTGCATTTACAGTGTTCCTTGCAGTTAGATGTCTGGTTTTAAATATCTCTGCCCATTTAGAGAAAGAATCTACTACAATTAAGTAGAAAAAAACATTTAGAGGTTCAGCATAATCAATATGTCGACGTGACCAGGGTAGTTCCGTTTTCGGCCATGGGGTCGTTTTTACTGGCGGATCTCGGGCTGCTAACTGACATCCTTTGCATGCTTTGACACAGTTTTCTACTTCTTTGTCCATACCAGGCCAATATACGTATCCTCTAATTAAGGATTTCATTCTTGAAATGCCAGGATGACCTTTATGGAATTCCATTAATATTTTCCTTCGTAATGCCTGTGGAATTACGATTCTATCAGCATACATAAGTACACCTTCACAAATTGAAAAAATGTAGTTTGTCCTACTTTGTTACTTTTTCCCCTCATTCCTAATTGAGTTTTCATTTTCTTTATGAAAATGTTTTTTTCAGCTTCTCTTTTAATCTCTTCAAGGGTTATTGGAAGTTCACGTATCATATTACACATTGAACTTGTACATTCGCTTTCATTTTTAAGAGCAGCAATTACTGTCTCTTCGAAACTTTCGTTTCTTTTTGGAATCAACCTTGATAGTGCATCCGCGTGTCCTAACTTTTTCGATGACACATGCTCCATCTTAAACTGATAGTTTAAGAGAGTTACAGCCCATCGCTGTAGTCGATTTGCGGTATGCTTAAGAATGCCTTTCTTTGATCCAAATATCGTAATCAAGGGTTTATGGTCTGTTTGCAATGTGAAGGTCCGTCCATGGAGAAATCGATTATACTTTTTGACTCCAAATATTATTGAAAGAGCCTCCTTTTCAATCTGACTATAGTTTTTCTCAGCTGCAACCAAATTTCTTGATGCATGAGCGATTGCTTTTGTTGTTCCATCCTCATACTTATGGAGTAATGTAGCGCCAACGCCGTAATCACTGGCGTCCGTTGCTTGTACTAACTCCTTGTCGGGATCAAAATGCGCTAATGCCAAGTCTGATAGTAGACATTTCTTAATTTTTTGGAAGGCAGATTCACATTCCTTATTCCAACTCCATTTACAACCCTTTTTTAGTAACTCGTTAAGAGGAGCTCTCAAATTATGCACATTAGGTATGTATATCGCGTAATATTGAACCAATCCCAAAAATGATTGTAGCTTCGGTACTGAGTCTGGAGTAGGCATCTTTTCAATTGCTTCGGCCCGTTGTGGATCTGGTCTTCGTCCCTCTTTGTCGATTATTTGACCACAAGGTATCTGATCCTTTCCATAAAGAAATCGCATTTCTCCGGGCTCAATCTGAAACCAAACTCCTCTATTCTCTTAAATACTTCTCTGACGTGCTTCTTGTGTTCATGCAAATTTCTGCTCTTTATCAGGATATCGTCAAGGTACACCATTGAAAATTCCAATCCTGCGAGCATCGTATCCATAACCTGTTGAAACAGAGCAGGGGGCGACCTTTAATCCGAACGGAAGTCTTTTTAGTTTAAAAATACCCTTATGCGTGTTAATGCACAGGTACTTTGAACATTCGTCATTGACTTTGATTTGCAAGTATGCATCCGAGAGGTCTATTTTGGAAAAAAAAATTCCTCCGTTTAGTTTTGAGAATAGATATTCTGCCGACGGAAGGGGGTAATTATGGTCCTGCAAACAGTCATTAAGGCCCGTCGAAAAGTCAGCGCAGACTCTTATTTTGTTATTCTTTTTCTTCACATATACCGTCGGACTTGCCCAATCCGTGTGGTCAACCTTTTCAATGGCGTCTAATTGTTGAAGTCTCTCCAACTCCTTCTCTATTGCGTCCATCGATGAAAAAGGTACATTTCTTTTAGGTTTGAACACTGGGGTGGCATTTTTCTTCACCTCAAATTTTGCTTCTGCTTTCACACAGTATCCAAGTTTTTAGGCAAAAACTTTTTGGAATTCTGCATTTAAATCGTCCATGAAGCTTTCTATTTGGTTTGATTTCTCTGTGGTCAACCTATTACAAAAAGAATTAACCGGTCGTTCTCATAAGTTGAACAGGACAATCCAATCCAAATAGACTTGTGTTCCTTCCTGGTACTACTTACACTTTGGACTTGTGTGTTTGACCACCAAATGACACATTGCGCCTCAGTTCTCCTTTGAATTCCAACCTTTTGCCGCACACACTCTTCGCCATCTTGCTGGTTTCTCTTACTTCAGGTCGACCGATCCTTCTCCAAATATCTTCATCTATGATGCTAATGTCCGCACCACTATCCAGGAGTAATGTTACAGGATGACCATTTATCTTTACATCGACATATTTACGCCTTTCGCAGCTTTTCTCTTTCCTTGTGCGAAGCGTATTAACTTTGTCGGTCCTTCGTTTTTACTTCTGGTTACAATATGTTCCCTTGTGGCCTTTGAATCCACATTCGTAACATATCCTATTCCTGAACCAGCAGATCTTTTTGGTGTGTCTTGTACTTCCGCAGCATTCACAACTTTGGTCCTTGTACATTCTGAGAGTCTTTTGTTCTTGGGTCTTGTATGTTCTAGAGGTCCTTTGCCTTTTTACATGTTGTATCTTGTAAACGCTTTTTTCTTCAATGCGGGTGTTGTCTCTTTTGATATTAATAAGACGTTGACACTCCTCGGTTACTTTTTGTAAAGTTACATTCGAGTCCGACTCCATAATTGTCAGGATCCGGGATCTGACATCTTTGTCCCTTGGTGCTGTGAGTCCTTGTACAAAGATTAAACATTTAAATAAATCTGAAATTTCATTTAATTTAAATGATTCACATAAGCAATTTACCGTACATGCATATTCTAAATAGTCTTCGGATTCCGACTTCTGTAAATTTAAACATTTATATCAAGAATGAAAAAGGCTGTCTCTTTTATCAAATATTCTAGATAAAGTAGTAATTTTCTCTTCAAAATTCACTTCCTCCGGTTTTTTGGGTAAAATTAAATTAGCATACTTGGTGTTTTCGTCCGTCCCCAGTTTTTGTAGTAACAGCGTAACTTTTTCTTCGTCGGTCCAGTCCGAACATCTTTTTGTAAAAACTGTTTCGTACCTTCTATAGTATGCTGGAAATGTAACGCCAGTATCGGGAGAGTAGTGAAATTCTGACAAAGAATTTGAAATACCCTCTGCAGAAAAATTAGTTTTCTTCCTATCTGTCGACGTTTGAATTAATTTTTCAAAATTCTTTTGTTGCGTTAACATTTGGCGTTGAAGTATTTTTGTTTGCTCCTGTTGTGCCTCTAAAGTTTTTTGTGTCAATTCTTGCTGCTGCAGTAGCTGTTGTAGCTGTTTTTGCTGCTGTATACTTAGAGTTAACGCCTTCGTCAACTCAGCCAATTGCTCCATTTTAGCTTAATTACAGTACAAAATATCTTTCCAAAGTTTACAACAATAATTTCACAAAAGTTCGTCAATATGTGTTTTCGTAAATTAGCAACAATACTTCCATAAGTTTTGCAAAAATAAATGTTTCACAAAGTTTATACAATTTAGCAACAGTCTTTTACCACTTTTCACAAAATAATTTCAGACAATAAAACGTTTCCAAAATTCGCACAACAAATAGTTTCAATTACTTTAGACAAAGCAATGAACAATTATTTTTCACAAAAATACGGCTGCACTTGGGAGAGAGAAAAAAAATATAACAATAATTTCTGAATTGTTTAAAAAAGAAAAAAATCCTAAGCGTACTTTTTTCTTTCGAAATTCGTAATCTCACGGTGCAGGTTTCGAATTCAGCTTGTGCTTCCCAAATATTTTTTCGTCAACATACAGATAAAGTTCACTTTACCTTAAAATTGTTTCGAGTACCATTTTCTTTACTTTCCCGTTAGTTCTTACCGAAGAAATCCGTACTTTTTACTACTTTAGGTAGTAAAATTCTCTTTTATTTGACGCACGTGTCGACGTTTTTTTTTCTTGCCGTCCTTGCAAATTTTCTTTAAGAAAAATCCTTGAATAGTACGGTAATTAATCTCTGTTAAGAGAAAAAATATATCCTCGTTCGCCACTTTTATATCCTAAATTACATAGGACATACTAAATTAAGAATACGCCGAGTGGTTTGAGTTTAACAGGGATCCGGTAGGAAGTAGAGACGTTTACTCTTCGCTCACGTCCAGATATCACTGCCCGTCTTATATACGTACTTTCGTATATAGTCAATACCTGATTACTTCCCTTTATGTTAGTTTCGTATTTATGCCTAATCATGACCTTTACAACAATTCTCATCAAATATTTCGCTTTAATTAGTACGAAAATTAGAAAAACTCGTATATAAAAAGAAGATAAAATGTTACATTCTCATAAAATATTCCGCTTTAATTAGTACGAAAATAAGAAAAATTGTATATTAAACGCAGATCAAATGTTACATTCTCATCAAACATTTCGCTTTAATCTTTTTTCTTTCATCATTATTTTATTTAAAATGTTTAATATTTTACGTATTGGCATTTTTTTTAGCTAAGACACTATCCTATTTAAAAATAAATGGATCAAATTCAAGTAATAACTGCATTTTCATTCATAAAAGATTAAAGAAATGCTAATTCTAAATTTTGAATAAATAAGTAGATCAACGGTCGAAAGATAATGCGATAGAAAAATTGTGTATATTAGACAAATATTTTTTCATGTTCTAAGTTTTCTAAGATCTGGAACAATTTCTAGTAAAAATCTAATTAGTTTTACGCATGCCAGCTTAAAAAAGTACGCTTGAAATCTGTAAATAGTACAACTACATATGTTTCAGTCGCGAGTTTATTACAAGTCAAGCTTCCTCAAGTCGCAGTATATATACATGACAATATATAGAGTTGACCTGTATATATTAATCCATTGTATCTCTCTAAATGTGAGGTCAGCCTATCGTTGATTGGCAGGAATATTATCATCCAGTGTTACTCTCTATAAGTGATGTAAGTATATCGTTCATCGGCCGGAATATTATAATCGAGTGTTTCTCTCGTTAAGTGATATCAGTGCCCCGTTGATTGGCAGCAACATTATAATCCAGTGTTTCTCTCTATAAGTGATGTCAGTCTAACGTTAATTGGCGGGAATATTATAATCCAGTATTACTCTCTAAATGTGACGTAAGTCTATGGGTAATTTGCAGGAATAGTATAATCTACTGTTAGTATTAAAATGTTATGTGAGTCAATTGTTCATCGGCAGGAATATTATCATCCGGTGTTTCTCTCTAAATGTGACGTCAGTCTATCTTTGATTGGCAGGAATATTATAATCTAGTGTTACAATATATATGTGATATCAGTCTATCTTTGATTGGCAAGAATATTACAATCCAGTGTTACTCTCTTAATGTGACGTCAGTCTATATTTGATTGGCATGACTATTATAATCCAGTGTTTCTCTCTAAACGTGATGTCAGTCTATCGTTGATTGGTAGGAATATTATAATCCAGTGTTACTCTCTAAGTGTAATATCAGTGTATCTTTGATTGGCAGAAATATTATAATCCAGTGGTACTCTCTAAGTGTGATATCAGTTTATCTTTGATTGGCAGGAATATTATACCCAAGTGTTGTTCTCAAAATGTGATATCAGTCTATCTTTGATTTGCAGGAATATCATAATCCACTGTTACTCTCTTAGTGTGATATCAGTTTATCTTTGATTAACAGGAATATAATAATCCAGTGTTACTCTCTGAATGTGACGTCAGTCTATCTTTGATTGGTAGGAATATTATAATCCAGTGTTACTCTCTAAATGTGACGTCAGCCTATCTTTCATTGGAATGAAATATCATTATCCAGTGTTACTCTGTAAGTGTGATATACGTCTATAATTGATTGGAAGTAATATGACAATCCAGTGTTTTTCTCTAAATGTGATATCAGTCTATCTTTGATTGGCCGGAATATTATAAATCAGTGTTACTTTCTAAATGTTATATCGGTCTATCTTTGATTAGCAAGAATATTATAATCCAGTGTACTTCTCTTAATGTGATATCAGTCTATCTTTGATTGACAGGAATATCATAATCCAGTGTTATCTCTAAATGTGACGTCAGTCTATCTTTGATTGACAGGAATATTATAATCCAGTGTAACACTCTAAGTGTTATATCAGTCTATATTTGATTGGCAAGAATATTACAATCCAGTGTTACTCTCTAAATGTGACGTCAGTCTATCGTTGATTGGCATGAATATTATATTCCAGTGTTACTCTCTAAATGTGACGGCCGTCTATCGTTCATTGGCACGAATATTATAATTCAGTGTTACTCTCTATATGTGATGTAAGTCTCTCTTTGATTTGCAGAAATATTACAATCCAGTGTTACTCTCTGAATGTGATGTCAGTCTATCTTTGATTTGCATGTATGTTATCACCCAGTGTTTCTCTCTAAATGTGATATCAGTCTATCTTTGATTGACAGGAATATGATCATCAAGTGTTACTCTCTAAATGTGATGTCAATCTATCTTTGATTGGCAGGAATATTACAATCCAGTGTTTCTCTCTAAATGTGATATAAGTCTATCTTTTATTGGCAGGAATATTAATATCTATTGTTACTCTCTAAGTGTGAATGTGCATGGATATTATAATCCAGTGTTACTATCTAAATGTTACGTACGTCTATCGTTGATTTGCAGGAATAATATAAATGTGATATATGTCCATCTTTGATAATCAGGAATAGTATAATCAATTGTTACTCTCTAAGTGTGATATCAGTCTATCGTTGATTGGCAGGAATATTATAACCAGTGTTACTCTCTAAATGTGATATAAGTCTATCTTTGATTGGCAGGAATATCATAATCCAGTGTTACTCTCTAAATGTGACGGCAGTCTATCGTTGATTGGCATTAATATTATAATCAAGTGTTACTCTCAAAATGTGACGTCAGTCTATCTTTGATTGGCAGGAATATTATAATCCAGTGTTACTCTCTAAATCTGATATAAGTCTATCTTTGATTGACAGGAATATCATAATCCAGTGTTATCTCTAAATGTGACGTCAGTCTATCTTTGATTGACAGGAATATTATAATCCAGTGTAACACTCTAAGTGTTATATCAGTCTATATTTGATTGGCAAGAATATTACAATCCAGTGTTACTCTTTAAATGTGACGTCATTCTATCGTTGATTGGCATGAATATTATATTCCAGTGTTATTCTCTAAATGTGACGGCCGTCTATCGTTCATTGGCACGAATATTATAATCCAGTGTTACTCTCTAAATGTGATGTAAGTCTCTCTTTGATTTGCAGAAATATTACAATCCAGTGTTACTCTCTGAATGTGATGTCAGTCTATCTTTGATTTGCATGTATGTTATCACCCAGTGTTTCTCTCTAAATGTGATATCAGTCTATCTTTGATTGGCAGGAATATAATCATCCAGTGTTTCACTCTAGATGTGATGTCTGTCTATTATTGATTGGCAAGTATATTATGATCCACTGGTTCTCTCTAAATGTGATATCAGTCTATCTCTAAATGTGATATCAGTTAATCTTCGATTTGCAGAAATATCATCACCCAGTGTTACACTCTAAGTGTGATATCAGTCTATCTTTGATTGACATGACTATTATACTCCAGTGTTACTCTCTAAATGTGACGTAAGTCTATCTTAGATTTGCACGAATAAACCGTCCAGTGTTTCCCTTTAAGTGTGATATAAGTCTATCTTTGATTTGCAGGAATTATATGATCTAGTTACTCTCTGAATGTGATATAAGTCTGTATTTGATTGACAGGAATATTATAATTCAGTGTACTTCTCCTGATGTGATATAAGTCTATCTTTGATTGGCAGGAATATTATCATCTAGTGTTACTCTCTAAATGTGATATCAGCTTATCTATTATTAGCAGGAATATTATAATCCAGTGTTACTCTCCAAATTTGACGTCAGTCTATCTCTGATTAGCAGGAATATTACAATCCAGTGTTTCTCTCTAAATGTGATATAAGTCTATCTTTTATTGGCAGGAATATTAATATCTATTGTTACTCTCTAAGTGTGAAATCAGTCTATGTTTGAATGTGCATGGATATTATAATCCAGTGTTACTATCTAAATGTTACGTACGTCTATCGTTGATTTGCAGGAATAATATAAATGTGATATATGTCCATCTTTGATAATCAGGAATAGTATAATCAAGTGTTACTCCCTAAGTGTGATGTCAGTCTATCTTTGATTGGCAGGAATATTATAATCCAGTGTTTCTCTCTGAATGTGATATCAGTCTATCGTTGATTGGCAAGAATATTATAATCCAGTGTTACTCTCTAAACGTGATGTCAGTCTATCGTTGATTGGCAGGAATATTATAATACAGTGTTGTTCTCTAATTGTGATATCAGTCTATCTTTGATTTGCATGAATATCATAATTGAGTGTTACTCTCTGAATGTGACGTCAGTCTATCTTTGATTGGTAGGAATATTATAATCCAGTGTTACTCTCTAAATGTGACGTCAGCCTATCTTTCATTGGAATGAAATATCATTATCCAGTGTTACTCTGTAAGTGTGATATACGTCTATAATTGATTGGAAGGAATATGACAATCCAGTGTTTTTCTCTAAATGTTATATCAGTCTATCTTTGATTGGCCGGAATATTATAAATCAGTGTTACTTTCTAAATGTTATATCGGTCTATCTTTGATAAGCAAGAATATTATAATCCAGTGTACTTCTCTTAATGTGATACCAGTCTATCTTTGAGGGGCAGGAACATCATAATCCAGTGTTACTCTCTAAATGTGACGGCCGTCTATCGTTCATTAGGCACGAATATTATAATCCAGTGTTACTTTCTAAATGTGATGTCAGTCTATCCTTGATTTGCAGGAATATTATAATCCAGTGTTACTCTCTGAATGTGATGTCAGTCTATCTTTGATTTGCATGTATGTTATCACCCAGTGGTTCTCTCTAAATTTGATATCAGTCTATCTTTGATTGACAGGAATATTATCATCCAGTGTTACTCTCTAAATGTGATGTCAGTCTATCTTTGAGTTGCATGTATATTATCACCCAGTGTCTTCTTCTGTAAATTTGATATCAGTCTATCTTTGATTAGCAGGAATATGATCATCCAGTGTTACTCACTACATGTGATGTCAGTCTATCTTTGATTGGCATCCAGTGTTACTCTCTAAATGTGACATCAGTCTATCTTTGATTGGCAGGAATATAATCATCCAGTGTTTAACTTTAGATGTGATATCTGTCTATTATTGATTGGCAAGTATATTATGATCCACTGGTTCTTACTAAATGTGATATCAGTTTATCTCTATATGTGATATCAGTTAATCTTGGATTTGCAGAAATATCATCACCCAGTGTTACACTCTAAGTGTGATATCAGTCTATCTTTGATTGACATGAATATTATAATCCTGTGTTACTCTCTAAATGTGACGTAAGTCTATCTTAGATTTGCACGAATAAACCGTCCGGTGTTTCCCTCTAAGTGTGATATATGTCTATCTTTGATTTGCAGGAATAATATGATCCAGTGTTACTCTCTGAATGTGATATAAGTCTGTATTTGATTGACAGGAATATTATAATCCAGTGTACCTCTCTTGATGTGATATAAGTCTATCTTTGATTGGCAGGAATATTATCATCTAGTGTTACTCTCTAAATGTGATATCAGCTTATCTATGATTAGCAGGAATATTATAGTCCTCTGTTATTCTCTAAATTTGACGTCAGTCTATCTTTGATTGACAGGAATATTAGAATCCAGTGTTACTCTCTGAATGTGATGTCAGTCTATCTTTGATTTGCATGTATATTATCACCCAGTGTTTCTCTCTAAATGTGATATCTGTCTATCTTTGATTGATAGGAATATTATAATTCAGTGTTACTTTCAAAATTTGACGTCAGTCTATCTGTGATTGGCAGGAATATTACAATCCAGTGTTTCTCTCTAAATGTGATATAAGTCTATCTTTTATTGGCAGGAATATTAATATTAATTGTTACTCTCTAAGTGTGAATATGCATGGATATTATAATCCAGTGTTACTATCTAAATGTTACATACGTCTATCGTTGATTTGCAGGAATAATATAAATGTGATATATGTCCATCTTTGATAATCAGGAATAGTATAATCAAGTGTTACTCTCTAAGTGTGATATCAGTCTATCGTTGATTGGCATGAATATTATGATCCAGTGTTACTCTCTAAATGTGATATCAGTCTATCATTCATTGGCAGGAATATTATAACCAGTGTTACTCTCTAAATGTGATATAAGTCTATCTTTGATTGGCAGGTATATCATAATCCAGTGTTACTCTCTAAATGTGACGCCAGTCTATCTTTGATTGGCAGGAATATTATAATCTAGTGTTACTCTCTTGATGTGATATCAGTCTATTTTTGATTTGCAGGAATATTATGATCTAGTGTTACTCTCTAAATCTGATATAAGTCTATCTTTGATTTGCAGGAATATCATAATCCAGTGTTACTCTCTAAATGTGACGCCAGTCTATCGTTGATTGGCATTAATATTATAATCAAGTGTTACTCTCTAAATGTGACACCAGTCTATCTTTGATTTGCAGGAATATTATAATCTAGTGTTACTCTCTTGATGTGATATCAGTCTATTTTTGATTTGCAGGAATATTATAATCCAGTGTTACTCTCTAAATATGATATAAATCTATCTTTGATTTGCAGGAATATTATAATCCAGTGTTATCTATAAATGTTACGTCAGTCTATCTTTGATTGGCAGGAATATTATAATCTTGTGTTACTCTCTTGATGTGATATCAGTCTATTTTTGATTTGCAGGAATATTATAATCCAGTGTTACTCTCTAAATCTGATATAAGTCTATCTTTGATTTGCAGGAATATTATAATCCAGTGTTATCTATAAATGTTACGTCAGTCTATCTTTGATTGGCAGGAATATTATAATCCAGTGTTGCTCTCTTAATGTGATATCAGTCTATCTTTGATTGGCAGAAATATTATAATCCAGTGTAACTTTCTAAATGTGATATCAGTCAATCTTTTATTAGCAGGAATATTATAATCCAGTGTAACTCTCTAAATGTGATATCAGCCTATCTTTGAATAGCAGGAATCCAGTGTTACTCTCTAAATGGCAGGTATGTCATTAGCAAGTGTTACTCTCTAAAGTAAATTTCAGTCAATCGTTTATTTACAGGAATATTATCATTCAGTGTCACTCTGGTTAAGTGATGTAAGTGCATCGTTGTATATTTTAATCCAGTGTTTTCTTCTATAAGTGATGTCAGTCTACGTTGATTCGCAGGGATATTATAATCCAGTGTTACTCTCTTAATATAACGTCAGACTATCGTTGATTTGCAAGAATATCATAATCAAGTGTTACTATCGAAATGTGATGTCGGTTTATGGTTGAATGACAATAGCATTATAATTTAATTTTACTATTTAAATATGAGGTCAATCTGAGGTTGATTGGCAGGAATATTATAATCCAGTGTTACTGTCTAAATGTGATGTCAGGTTATGGTTGAATGGCAATAACATTATAATTTAATTTTACTATTTTAATATGAGGTCAATCTGTGGTTGATTGGCAGGAATATGATAATTCAGTGTTATTTTCTAAATGTGATGTCAGTTTATGGTAGAATGACAATAACATTATAATTTTATTTTACTATTTAAATATGAGGTCAATCTGTGGTTGATTGGCAGGAATATTTTAATCCAGTGTTACTGTCTAAATGTGATTTTAGTTTATGGTTGAATGACAATAACATTATAATTTAATTTTACTATTTAAATATGAGGTCAATCTGTGGTTGATTGGCAGGAATAATATAATCCAGTGTTACTGTCTAAATGTGATGTCAGTTTATGGTTGAATGACAATAACATTATAATTTAATTTTACTATTTAAATATGAGGTCAATCTGTGGTTGATTGGCAGGAATATGATAATCCAGTGTTATTTTCTAAATGTGATGTCAGTTCATGGTTGAATGACAATAACATTATAATTTAATTTTACTATTTAAATATGAGGTCAATCTGTGGTTGATTGGCAGGAATATTTTAATCCAGTGTTACTGTCTAAATGTGATGTCGGTTTATGGTTGAATGACAATAACATTATAATTTTATTTTACTATTAAAATATGAGGTCAATCTGTGGTTGATTGGCAGGAATATTATAATCCAGTGTTACTGTCTAAATGTGATGTCAGGTTATGGTTGAATGGCAATAACATTATAATTTAATTTTACTATTTAAATATGAGGTCAATCTGTGGTTGATTGGCAGGAATAATATAATCCAGTGTTACTGTCTAAATGTGATGTCAGTTTATGGTTGAATGACAATAACATTATAATTTAATTTTACTATTTAAATATGAGGTCAATCTGTGGAATATTATAATCCAGTGTTACTTTCTAAATGTGATGTGAGTCTATGTTTGGTTGACAGTAATAGTATAATCTAATGTTAGTCTTTCAATATGAGGTCAATCTATAAGTGTGTGAAACGGACGTATTAACCATTGTTATAGTCTATTGCTACTTTTTAGATGTAGGTAAGTCTACGGTGGAATAACCGTAACATTATAATTCAATGTTATTATTTAAATATGAGGTCAATTTATGGTTGATTGACAGGAATATTATAATCTAGTTTTACTATTTAAATATGAGGTCCATCTATAAGTGAGTTAAACTGACTATTATCCAATTGTCACTTTCTAAATGTGAGGTAAGTCTTTGGTTCATTGACATGAATATTATAATTCAGAGTTTCTCTCTAAATCTGAGGTTAGTCTTTGGTTCATTGACAGAGATATTATAATCCAGTGTCACTCTCTACATGTGATGTCAGTTTATGGTTGATTGACAGAAATATTATAATCTAGTGTTACTCTCTACATGTGATGTCAGTTTATGGTTGATTGACAGAAATATTATAATCTAGTGTAACTCTCTACATGTGATGTCAGTTTATGGTTGATTGACAGAAATATTATAATCTAGTGTTACTCTCTACATGTGATGTCAGTTTATGGTTGATTGACAGAAATATTATAATCTAGTGTTACTCTCTACATGTGATATCAGTTTATGGTTGATTGACAGAAATATTATAATCTAGTGTTACTCTCTACATGTGATGTCAGTTTATGGTTGATTGACAGAAATATTATAATCTAGTGTAACTCTCTACATGTGATGTCAGTTTATGGTTGATTGACAGAAATATTATAATCTAGTGTAACTCTCTACATGTGATGTCAGTTTATGGTTGATTGACAGAAATATTATAATCTAGTGTAACTCTCTACATGTGATGTCAGTTTATGGTTGATTGACAGAAATATTATAATCTAGTGTTACTCTCTACATGTGATGTCAGTTTATGGTTGATAGACAGAAATATTATAATCTAGTGTTACTCTCTACATGTGATGTCAGTTTATGGTTGATTGACAGAAATATTATAATCTAGTGTTACTCTCTAAGCAGTTTATCTTGCTTTAACTACTTATTGACGTAAAACATGATTAAATATTTAATATGTTATTATTTTTTAGAATGTTATTAAATATTAAGAATGGGCCACGATTTATCAAGTACAACATTCAACAACAGGTTATTTTAAAGAATGAGAGAACACATAAATAAAAGAACAAAACATATTCTCATACTAACAATTTTACAGAGAAGTAAAGTTCCTGAATGAGGAAAAGATAAGGGCGTTATAAAAATGTACATCCAATTTAAAATTCGATTATGTGGATTTGTGCGTGTTTTTCTTTCTAGCTTACGTTGAATAAGGCAGATAACGGTCGTGCTTAAGAGATTTCAGCTTGCCACTCAAGCCGTGTGTCTTCGTTAGGAGGTTGATATTTTTGTTTTTGTCGTTTTTGTTGTTGTAGATGCACTGAAAGTCGAGGCCGGCTGTTTGTGTCGCCCACAACTCTGATTTGGTTTGTCCAGTTCGCTGTTGTTATTAGTTTCTTTAATTTTCCATTAGCTTGTAAATCCAATGTTTCAAAACGAGCGAAAATAATTTTCACTTAGTGAACATGTCCATGTCAAATAATGTTTTTCTTAATTTAACCGACTCCACACAACGTAAATGTGGACTTAATCTAAAGCAAATGACCTTGGTTTGTTCTAGAAAAAAGAAGGAAATGGAAAAAAAAGAAGGGAAAGAATAATCCGAACAGACAAAGAAAGAGAGAAAGAAAGAGAGTAGCTTATATAACTTAGTAACTTTTCGTCTATGCTCGTTCGTCTCATATATCAATTTCTAATATACCACAAGTACATGGTTGGTTAACATAACTAATGTTTGTCCAGCAAAGCACGGAGGTTATGCCTGTTTTGGATAAATGATTGGTAATAATTTCCCCCTCGAATTTAATGTTTTAATCCGTCACCGCTGTGGCTATTTTGTTGGCTTTTAGCATAGTTGGTTTATCCAACATTTTCCAGGTTTATTATCGACACGTTTAAACCAGAGTCTAGTGGTAACTGGAATTTTGATTCAGGATTGTTACCTGTACGTACTTTTTCATATTTATGCCATCCTGTTCGTTTTTTTTATTTTTTTATTATTAGGCCCGAGTTGGCAGGAATATTATAATCCAGTGTTACTGTCTAAATGTGATGTCAGTTTATGGTATTCGTTCGGAAATGTGAACTCTTGTGTCTTACTTTATTAAAAGTTAGACAATTTTTAAAAGCAATCTATAACCCAAATGAAGGGATCCACAACGGAAACAGGGGCTAGGCATAACTGTTTCCTAGTTTTTATATAGGCTTGTTTTGTAGTAGCGTGAAAATAGTCTCTGCTTTCGGTTTGACAATTTTTTGAAGGAGAGTTGAAATGTGATTTCTGACGTATCTTTCGTATGTAAGCCATACCTGACTCTTCACTGTCTCTTAAATCTTGCTTCATACTCCCAAATATCTGGCAGTCTTTGGATATTTTCTGCAATGTTAAATTAGGCTCATTTTGGAACTTGTTTATAACCCTACGTCTGATTTCTACGTCTTTTGCTGATACAAGTACTTGCACGAATATTAGGCATTTAAAGTAATCTGCGCTAAGTTCAGCTGGTTTGAAACAATCATAGTGTTTATTAACGATTGACACGAAAGTCGAGTAGTCTTTGCTGTTATTTCGGATTAAGTTCATGCACTTCCACCTTGTGTGGTACAAGGAGGTGTGAGGACTAAATAATTATGTTAAAAGTTTAACCGCTTCAGAAAAAGGAAGTCGCTGTTGTTTTTTCGGGGTAAAATATAGTCAACGAATTTAGTATGTTCGGCGGTTCCTAATTCTCGGAGTAGTATGGGATATTTTTTAAAGTCTGCCCAATTTTCACAATTTTTTTTTGTATAGATCCTCATTCCTTCTTAAAAATGAAGCGAAGGTTTTATTCTCGTCTATAGAATAGGTGAAATTGTCAATCGGCATTTTGAGAAAAAGGATTTTTGTTCTCAATATTGTGACCCCTATTCGACATTGTTTGTAGTAATACTTCGATTTTTTATTTTGTTCCAGTAGTCTTCTTTCAGTTTTTAAAATTGTTCCAGTAGAAGTTTTTTAAATCTTTCTTCGTTGTAGCATTTGGTATATAACGAAGTCTTCTATATTTGATTTGAAATATTCAATGTTTAAATGTGTCTTTATAGAATACGGCTTTTAGAAAGTGTTCTTTTATATCACGCTGATAACCTAATATTAGTTGTAAAAGACAGAAAAAGTATAAGACTTTATTGTTGACACGAAATCACTTTTTAGTAAGTTGTACACGTAATAGTAGTTTTTAGTCAACTGAAAAAATAAGGTTCATAATTTCGGTAGTGGTACTTTTTTCTTTTGGAGAGAAAAAAGATAATGTATTCTTTTCTTGTTAGTGCTGGAATAGAAATAATGAGAAAACTGACTTTTCCTCTGAGAGAAATAGCTTGCTTTCTTTGTAAGAAAAAAGAAGAGGGAATTCACTTTGGCTAACAAAATCCAATATTTTCTTTGTCGCCCGATGAAGCTTATTTTTAGAACTATACAGGTTGTCGATTAATTTCGCCGTTGGTTACTCCACGTTCGTCTTTTTTAAGATTCTCAAATGAAAGTCACGAACTCGGGATTAAGTGTAACAAAGTATATTGAAGAAAGTATAAATACAGCATATAAAGAGAGTGGTTGAACGTCTGTCAGTACAAGACGTGGGTAGTTCCAGGTATTTAATTCCCTCCCACACAGGAATATTTGACACAAGGTCGGAAAGTGGGGAAGAGTCAAGCCAGCGCCCCTAAAGAAGGAGCACTCTGGCTTAACAAAAATAGCCTGGGCAACCCCGTCGGCATTCCTCGGTAAGGGCGCCTCTATCAGCAAGCAATAAACTTGCTCCTCTCCAAAGAGGGAAAGCGAAGGCCTGAGAGGGTGCATCTCATAGGAAAATCCAGGACATTATACTTCAGTCCGGCAGATAAAAGGCCACCGAAATGACCCAGTTCCTGCGGGACTGATTGTCGAGAACGAATCCTCGACTGGTATTACCCCATCACGACGTCTTCAATCAACCGAAGTTAATGAGAGACTGAACAGGATGGGGTAGTTCAAGGTATGTAATTCCCTCCCACGACAGGAATATGTCACACAAGGTCGGAAAGTTGGGAAAGAGTCAAGCCAGCGCCCCTAAAGAAGGAGCACTCTGGCCTAGCAAAAATAGCCTGGGCAGCCCCATCGGCATTCCCCGGTCAGGGCGCCTCAGGCAGCAAGCAATAAACTTACTCCTCCCCAAAGAAGGAAGGTAAAGCCTGGGAGGGTGCACCTCCTAGGAAAACCCAGGACAATATATCTCAGCCCGACAGATAAAAGGCCACCGAAATGGCCCAGTTCCCGCCGGACTGATTGTCGAGAACGGATCCTCGACTGGTATTACCCCATCCCGACGTCCTCAATCAACCGAAGTTAATGAGAGACTGAACTGGATGGGGTGTGAGCCAGGTATTTAATCGCTTCCCACAAAGCAATATGTGACACAAGGTCGGAAAGTGGGGAGATCAAGCCAGCCAGCGCCCCTAAAGAAGGAGCACTCTGGCCTATCAAAAATAGCCTGGGCAACCCCGTCGGCATTCCCCGGTAAGGGCGCCTCAGGCAGCAAGCAATAAACTTACCCCTCCCCAAAGAGGGAAGGCAAGGCCTGGGAGGGTGCACCTCCTAGGAAAACCCAGGACAATATACCTCAGCCCGGCAGATAAAAGGCCAAGTAAATGGCCCAGTTCCTGCCGGACTGATTGTCGAGAACGAATCCTCGACTGGTATTACCCCATCCCGACGTCCTCAATCAACCGAAGTTAATGAGAGACTGAACAGGATGGGGTGCGAGCCAACGCCGAGGGGCACGCGCTCTCGGTATATGTAGTGAAGCGGAAGAGTTCATGTAGTCGGCAAAGTAGTGTTAGGGTTAGTGTTAGGGTAGATACCACAACGAAATGTGAGTTCAATCCTTAAATGTTTGAAACGAATATACTATTATTTGTTACTCTATGAATGTGAGGTCAATCCTGAGTAGTCGATAGAAGTATACTAATCCATTTTTACTCTGACATTTTGCGCTCAGTCTATGGGACATCAAGACGAATATATTAATCCATTTGTTATTTCTACATGTGATATAAATTAATGGTTGTTTTACATAGATATTTTAATTGATTTTTAGCCTTTAAATTTCAAGTCAGTCCATGGTTTGTTAAAACATATTTTAATCGTTTATTTTTATTTACTTGATAGAAATATATTGATGCATTGTTTCTCCTGAAATGGTCGGTGCAAAGGAACATATGTTTCTCCCTAAATATGAGGTCAGTCTATTGGTGGTTGATAGAAGTAAGTAGATAAAGAGGAAAAAACAGAGTCATGAAAATACATTTTTATTAATACGCAGCAATCCACAATTTATATGATTACGTATGAAAACAGTAACAACATTTTAAAATGCTTAACTAAATACAATTTTACCCTGTGACGCTAATTCTGGCATCGCAGAATTAAAATCTTTTACGTATTTCTTGAAAATGGTGAGTCGGTTCTTTTTAGTCTAACTTGGTTCTAATTCTCTCCATTTCTTCAGCTTTTTTGTTCATTTGTTCTTGTCACATGAACATGATTCGACAAAGAATTGAAAACGTTCGTGATACATATGGAACATCATTAATTTTTTTGATTTTAATACGAAATATGTCATTCGAAAAATTTTTTTAAAAGTATAATTTAGCAGAGAATTCTGTTATTTTTAACAATGTTTTCTTGAATATATATGTATAAATATATGTGTGTGCATATATTTATCATTAAGTGTCAGACGTTCAACATTTAAGCTCAATTGATGTTATTTTTTTCATTTTTTAAACTCCAGAGTTAGATTCCAGTAACCATATTTGTATTAATTTTTACAATATCCAAATGATAGAACCTATATATATATATATATATATATATATATATATATATATATATATATATATATATATAGATGTTTAATAATGTGAGTTTTTTTTCTGAAGCTTTTGGACACGATTTTTAGATTTTCCTCCTGACGAGTCGTACTTATAGAAAATTCAAGTGATATAACTTTGTATTTTGGTTGTCTAAGTTGCCGATGAACAGACTTGAGGTCATTTTCTAAGGATTCAGTCATTGTGTGTGAGTTCGATTTACCTTCATGCCGAGAATAGAGCATTGTGTTATCAGCAAATAGACCTATCTCGGACGCTATTTAATCAGGAAGGTCGTTTATGAATATCAAGAATAATAACGGTCCAAGGATCGACCCATGCGGCACGTTTGCATTACGTTTTTTTACACCCCAAACAAGGCAGGCCGCCACTGAGAAAAAAAGGGTGAAAGTTTTTTTTTTGGGGGGGGGGGGTCAACCTAATTTGGGAGCTGCGCAGTGAGATGTCTGTTTACATTAGTTTTACATTTCTATATGTCAGTAACGTCAGGAAAGCGGGGAGCAGGGAGGTCGTTCCAGAGTCCAGCGGCACAAAGAAAGAACCTTTTGGAGTAGAAAGCTCTTCGACATCTGGAGACCTCAACAATGTATGGATGGGATTTGGTAGATTGTCGGGTTGGTCTAGTGAATCTACGTTGTGGGAGCACCAGAGCAGCAAGCTCATCAGAGGACAATCCATTGACGTACTTGTAAAATAGGCACATGGAAGCAACATTGCGGCTATGTGACAGGGGCTGGAGCTAGGTGGATAGTGAAGGACATATCAAGTTGGCGACTCTTTTTTTTACCTTGTCTAAGAGGGAGATACTAGTGGATGGTGCACCAGGTCAGATGCGGCAACAATACTGCATGCATGGGTGGATAGTGGCTTTGTAGAGATATAGGATAATGTCAGGTGTGCGAAGTTTACTGGCACGGTAGAGGGAGCCCACCTTCTTTGCAGCAGCTAATGTGATATTGTTTAGATGTCCGGCTATCGAGCATGTCCTTGATCTTTTTTTATCTAGGAATGATCTGATTATATTAAATATATGTCCAGTAATACCATACGAATTATTATTTTGAGAAAACCTTCATACCATCAATACTACAGCCCTGGTCTCACCTGCCTTATCTAGTGTATGACGGTTAGAATATCTGAAGTTGAACGGGATTGCCTAAACCCATAATGTTGGTCAGAAAGAAATTTAGCATCTTCGAGGTGGCGGACTATCGCTAGATTGATTATAATGATTCAAAGATTCTAGCGAAAAGTTGGAGGTGACTTATGGGCGATAATTTTTCGGGTAAGTTATTTCACCAATGTTCTTGAAAACTGGTACCACAGAATATATTTTATGATAAATTATGGCCAAAGTAAGACATAAGGTTAAAGTAGTTAAGATATCTGATATTTAAAAGTAGACAAATTCCGTAATGTATTTATTACGTTTAAAAATATTGTGATTGACGGACAGACAAACGGACGTAATCTCTATTTATATAAGATAGAAAAGTGCATATTAATATCCGATGGCAGACATTTTATTCCGTTCCCGTCATCAACCGTCAATAGTTTACCATAGACATCTTGATCTACGATGATTTAAAAGTACCAAAGAGACCTTTCAAATGGCAACTAGGATGCTCGTGGCAAATTGAAGAATTACAAGCCGATCCCCCCCCTACCTCTTTTTCCGAAGAATGAAGGAGTCGATTGTTCAGTTTCGATTGCATTTTCTATCTGGACGTTTTTGGCCGTTGGCTGGCAGCGCCAATTTCCGCCTGCGATGGTCAATGATCAACACCAATGGAATGGACCTGCCAGGCAAAAATGGTCGAGGTTTTGGACAAGATGGCTGACTGCGGTGTTTAGAACAATGTCCACTACGCAAACCGTTCGCATTTTACCTAAAGTTTTTGACCGCTTTTCACGCGAACGCACACATGACCATACACGCGCAAGCACGCACTCACACACGCACGCACGCGCACACACACATGCATGCACGCACAGGCATTTCCATACTCATGGCGTGCATTATTGATGGACTATTTCACACGGAAACACAAAACAATCATTTCTCTGACATACTCAAACGTCGTCTTTCGTCATTGGTGTATGTTCCTATGAAAATGCGCCAAGCCGTGTACAATCAAGCTTGACCTTGCTTGACGCTGACTAACACGCGCACGGCCAACGGGCACGCTCACATTAAAACACGATCACAAGATCACAGAAATATGTCGAGTATTTCTGTTTTTTTTTTTAATTATTTCGTTCCAAATGATATATTGAGTAGATAAAAGTCCAATTTTGCAGAACGGGACGCATTCTATATGTTTTTGTTGGTATAAGTGCGCATATATGCGAGTATTTCAATGTGTGATATATGTGTGTGTATGTTCGTGTGTGTGTGCGTGTGTGTATGTTCGTGTGGGTACGTGTGTGTATGTTCGTGTGTGTGTGTGTCTAACTTTAGGTATGTTTAGTACGTCTGTATGGTGTTTGCGTTAATGTCTTTTTATGTTTTGTGTGAAACATTTTTGCCCGTCTTTAAAACTAATAATTATACATTGAATATAAGTTAATATCGACTTTTCAATGCAAAGAAGAGAGTGTCATAATTTGCTCTAAGCATTTTGCGTAATTTTTACGTTATGGCAATTTCCTGTTCGTACCTACGTTATCACCACCGGACTTTTTTTAAAAGACGAAATCGTTCGATTGTTCTCCACCACTTAAGAAAAAAAGATGGGATCGAATTTTTTTTTTAAATGTCGTCGGATCGAACGTGAAACTCAAACGACAATACACTTTCTGTTTGATGCAAAAATGGTACAATAATATTGTGGGGTCTGCGTTCGCGCTAGACGTCTATAGAATGCACGGCCGCAATAGACAACAGATGACGCATACAACTGTGGAATTTCCACAGATCTCACTAGTATAGAAATAATTATATAATTTGAAACTATAAACAAGGTGAAATAAATTTTAAGTAAAAATAATTATGATGCAAATATTTATTAAAATACTTAACTAGCTGAACTTACCCGGAATTGTCCGGGATGCAGTTAGTATTGTAATTTTGTTAGTTCTTACGTTTTAAACTTATACAGAAAAAGAAATAACATTTATGTTGTGAGATAGACTAACTCTTATTACATTTTTTCATGAAACATATGAGTTATCCCCTTGCTGATTTTAAGTTACTATTTAAAAAATTGTTCACACATATATATATATATATATATATATATATATATATATATATATATATATATGTGTGTGTGTGTGTGTGTGTGTGTGTGTGTGTGTGTGTGTGTGTATAATAATCTGATTATGAAAGAACTACAGAAATACTATAAAATAGCAATGTAAATGACGTCAGTGATATCAATTCTACAACCTTCGAAATATGCTCTAAAATTAATATTGATAACAACATAGAGATATATACTCCTAAATCTTCCCTTGTATATCGGATATAGGAAGAAGTAGCAAAAGATATTGGATAGTATCATACCCACCATTAAATCCAAGATAACTCAGAATTTGTGGGCATCGTCAGACGAAGTTATCAATTAGTTTGGCAAACTACTCCAAGGGATTAACGGGAAGTTCATCATGTTTGACATAGATTCATATTACCCATCAATTTCCCCCACACTTCTAGACAAAGCTCTTGATATGGCTAGAATAGAAACGAATATAACTAGACTAGAAATAGACATTATAAAACTAGCTAGAAGAACTCTGATTCTGTATAATAACAAACTATGGACAAGAAAAGATAGGGAAAATAGCTTCGACATTACTATGGGGTACCGGACTTTGCGCAGGTAACGGATTTGGTAGGCCTTTACATCCTGAAGGAGCTCCATAAAGATTTTCCAACGTTTAAGGGGCGGTTTATACAGAGATGACGCACTATTCTTCGTAAACTCTGTCAATAGAAGGTAAGAGAATACCCTAAAAAATATAAATAACCTTTTTAAAAAGTTAGACCTTAAGGTAACAATAGACATAAAACATGAGATAGTTAACTTCCTAGACATCAGCTTAGACCTAAACAATAGAAAATATGAACCATATCATAAAACCAACCAAACTCTATATCATGTAGATTCTAACTCTGACCACGCGGGACCCATTAAGAAAGCCATAATCCCTAGTATCTCTAAGAGAATATCAAAACTATCATCTAACGAGTCACTATTAAATAAGAATAAAAAAATATTATAATGAAGCATTAGCCAGATCTGGATATACTGGGAAAATAAACTATATAAAAGTAAGCTCGGTCAAGCACAATGAGAATTCTAAGACAAATTGGAATGCACCTCACATAATATCATACAACATAGCCATGGGAAATTCCAGAAAAATCAATAGGAGAATAAATACTAATAATACGCGGGATACTGCACCTAATACTACACTTAACACTAGGGGATCAACAAACCCACCATCCGTAGAAAATATCACTAAGAAGAAAAACAGACGTAGAAATTCACTCTGGTTCAATTCTCCTTATGGCTTAAACATTCTCACTAACATACCTAAAGAGTTTTACCAAATTATCGAGAAAAATGTTCCTAGGGATAGTAGACTAGGCAAAGTTTTAAATAAAAATACAGTAAAGCAATTCTTTTCAACATCGATAAACTTAACATCAAATATAGTAAGTTCAAATAACACAAAAATTAAAAAGAATAGTAACTTGGATACTAGTGCAGTCCAGAACCAAAATAACCTCTCCCATTGTAACTGTAGAAATGTCAATGAGTGCCCTTTAGAGGGGAGATGTTTAACTTCAGATATAGTGTAACGTCATAGAAGAAAACAGAATTAGAACATACATTGGGTCGACGGGCTGTAGCTTCAAGGACAGATTTAGAAACACTATAACCTCCTTTAAAGAACCCAATAAAAATTCAAAAAAGGTCCCTACGACTTTAGCTAAACCTGTAAGAGAACTAAACAGTAAAAATATACAATACAGCCTTAAATGGTCTACACTAGGTAGAGCAGAGAAATATAAACCTAACAAATCTAAGACTGTATTCTGGAATCCTATAGTTATGTCTAAAGATAATTTATAAAATAAAAGACAGGAAGTGGTTCAGAACTGTTTACATAGAACCTCATATATATTATCCCGTTGCAGACTCATATAAAATACCTGGGGCAGTAACCCTTTCATCAACATAATATGAAAGTATCTAAGCTATAGGAATATTATAAGACTATCTTGGCAATAGATACCATAAACCTAATAGTAGATGACGGAGTACTAATACCCCAATATAAACCATTTAAATATAGAACACATCACTCACAACAAAAATGACCGAAGCGACTAAACTTGAACATAGCCTATAAGAAATGGTAAGAGGGCCAGATCATGAAAGCATAAGCATAATTTTTTTCCTTTTATTTTCATCTGTACTAATTAGTGAAGAAATGGTAACTAGTAAATAAGATAATTTTTGGAAGGAGTAAGAACTAATAATGCAATAATCATTAAAAATATAATGCCAAATAAATGCTCAATGTAAATATAAAAAAAATAAAAATAAAAATAAATGAATAAAAATTAAAAAATAAGAATTTAAAAAATATATAAATAAATGTACATATATATGTGTGTATATATATATGTATGTGTGTGCATATGTATATATATATGTATAAATATGTATATATATATATATATATATATATATATATATATATATATGTGTGTGTGTGTGTGTGTGTGTGTGTGTGTATGCGTATATGTGTTTGGAGGGTTCGGGCGCAGAACGCGATAGATCTAATTCGTGTAAATTGAGACCTTAAACAATAAAAATACGAATATATTAAATCTAGACGTCGAATGGAAGCTGATTTTAAATGAAATCAAAAGAAAGTATTTGGTATCATATTATGTAACACATAGTTTGGGGGTATCGTCGAGTGTTGAAATACAACCCTTTTTGTAGGGACAGTTTCGTGATTTTGAAAATGGCGTTTGTCGCGTTTTGTGTTCGAATCTCTTCGTATATGTATATTAATAAACATATTAATAAATAAAAGAATGCACACAACCTAATATTAAACATAGGCATAACATTAAAGTGGGACCTGATATTAACATTGATGCTTGACGGTATTCACCTGATAAGACGAGTTAAATATAAAATGTAATCACAATTAATTTTAAGTATAAATGTCCTTAAAAGTACTTTTGAATCATCATAATACCTTATAATGAGGTATTTAAACATCATTTAATAAAAAACTGAAATAAATAAATAAATAAATATTTAATAGCTCCGTTCGATATTTTGATTCATGTCTAGGTAACTAAAAACTATTTTCGTTGTAATGGAAAAATACCCCCCTTAGTTTCGCATTTAATAGACACTTACTACTTAAGTGAAGGATTCTGGGTAATTAATCTATTCTTAGTATTGATTTAAACGATTTATTAATAAATACTAAACATCTTCCACAAAAACACCAACGTATAACAATCTTAATAGTTACTTGATGGGTGGCTGAGTCTATGAAACTGTCTCTAAACTGTTAAACTTAAAAGAGACCAGCTCCGTTGTTGACTTCGTATCCAAATAGCCTAAATAGACATCTGAAGGCTAATTGATGTAACTTTAGAAAGTAAAAAAAATGACCCTCAAGTGAATTTGAATTTTTATAAATATATTATAGAACTTATTAACTATTTTAAGAAATATTACCGCTTTAAAATTTATGAATGTCCAAACAATTTTCAGGATGTACTAGCTCTGAACGAAAAATTCAAAATGGCGTATTAGTGGGTTCCCCACGTGTGAATTTGCTCTTTTCTTTTTTTTTGTTTGGTTTCATCCAAAATTGAACCACTGTATAGTGTAGGTTTTTTAAAAGACACGTTAATCCAAGAACTTTTTACTCTTTGTGAATTTTTCTGATGATTTTGTAATGTTGCAGAGACGATATTGACATAAAAATGTTGTTTGGCACAAGACAAATGAAACGGACCGTTAAAATATATTTCACAGAAATGTTATGTTTTTTGGAAATGTGAAAAAATAAAAATAAAAATAATAAAATAAAAATATGGTTATTGGAATATAATATAAACCTTATATATATATATATATATATATATATATATATATATATATATATATATATATATATATATATATAATTTATTTTTACGTAGTTGTTTTTATTGGTGATTGTGACGTTTGTTGTTTTTATACTCTTTAGCTAATATATATATATATATATATATATATATATATATATATATATATATATTCATTTCATACATATATAGAAGTAATCCATGTTTTATTGGTGATTGTAGCTTTTGTTACTGTTATACAATATAAATTGTTTCACTTCATACGTGATAGAAATGCAGAAGATTTTAAAAAAACAAAAAAAAACAATTACATAAATAAACATTACATATTTAGGTGATGAAAATCGTACATATTTCCAGGAAAGGCGTCATAGTCCGAATGTAAAAAAGCATACTATAGACACTAATATTGAAGGTTCGACTATTGTCCAACTTAACCATGCTGATGACGTATGTGGGCCATAAACACTTGTCAATGAATTGCTTCATGTACGCATAAAATCTCCTCGTTAAAAGTAGAGCACTGTAAATGGTAGTAATAACACAGCGTGACGTGACTTGCTTTATATGCATCATTCCTTCACTTATAAAAGTTGAATGCCTGTACGTCTCGCCGCCTTTAAAAGTGTTAAAATTATCATTGTTTATGAGCTGTTCAGAACTGGATTGGGGTTGAAAAATACTTGTAATCCAGGGTTTCGAATTGTGTGACCGGTGGTGAATAGTCGTACTTCTATGCTGATGAGTCTTGATTGAAAAGAGACGAAACGTATACGTCCATAGATAAATAAACAATAATATATATATATATATATATATATATATATATATATATATATATATATATATATATATATATATACGTACATAGAAGTAAATCCATGGGCGTATATATATATATATATATATATATATATATATATATATATATATATATATATATATATATATATATATATATATATATATATATTGATGATCCCTTAAAATAGTGTTAGGAACAAACTAATATCATAACTGTAAAAAATAAATTGAGTTACATGAATGATTTTCCACTGAAAGACTTGGGACTATTAGTTTTTTTTAATATAGACTATATATATATATATATATATATATATATATATATATATATGTTCGATTGCTAAAACTAAAAACATACCGTTTAAAGTTATATATATATATATATATATATATATATATATATATATATATATATATATATAACTTTAAACGGTATGTTTTTAGTTATATATATACTCTGAAGCTTTTAATGCAACTTCATTGGGATTTCAATTTGGTACATTTATGGATATTATAAAAATATATATCTTTTTTTGCTTTACCAACAAATATATATATATATATATATATATATATATATATATATATATATATATATATATATATATATATATATATATATATATTGCTGAATATAAGAGACAACTCATGCCTATATATATTTTGGTAGATCTTTTCAATAGTCCGAATTAGGATCTTAGTTTCCGAAGGAAATTGGCTGATGAATTTACCATAGTTTGGATCTGTCTCCTAAGTACTTTATGACCCATCCGATTCCTTCTTCAGGGGAATGAGGTTAATCAAGTACAGACCATGTGTTAGTATTATAGAAGGTTTTGGCGAAAATTATGTACTAAGTACGAAACTATATTTAGAGCTTTAGACATTTTAGAATATTATTACTGATATTAAAGTTTATTCTATTAATTAGGGTTTTTTTGGTTTTTGTATGTAGGGCTTCTAATATATGGAGTTTTTGTTTGTTAGTACTATATTCTAAGATTTTGTTATTTTCTACTAAGAGTTTTCTTAATTCTGATCGGGGACAGGAGTTGTCGTTAGTTAAGTGTTGGGCTAGTATCAGACAAATGCATCGTCAATCTTCTCGACAAAGTCGTGGTAGTCAAACCTAGGTATATGTTTTTTCTCTCCGAAACTAAGATCCTGATTCGGACTATTGAAAGGATCTACTAAAAGATATCTAGACATGAGTTGTCTCTTATATTCAAAAATACTTGCCTGCAAGAGAAGATGCTGTATATATATATATATATATATATATATATATATATATATATATATATATATATATACATATATATACACACATATATATATATATATATATATATATATATATATATATATATATATATATATTATAAACTACTCCTTACTGTATCATTTTGGATTCAAATACTTAAAATTTGTAACCGAGAGTCCATGGAAGAATTCTAAAATGGCTTCTAATACACAGCTTGTACCCTAAATACATGTTTTCAAACCGGATTACCTATACGTTTGAGAGATAATATTTTACAGGATCTGTAACCTATTGAACCAATTGCGACATTTATCGTGAATCATCCAACTTGAACTTTTTTCCTTCATTTTAAAACGTTTTTATTTGGACATCTTCTGCGTTTTTCCCTAAAATGTATCCATCATACTTGCATTTATACATTTGAAAATTATGAATTTTGGTATTTCTTTTGCCATCTTATATATTTGTATTCCTCTGATGATAAGACTACCATAATTTGAAAAGCTATGGCTTAAGGAAATAAAAATTAAATATTCTTTAATTGAATATACCTTGTTTTTAACATCTGAAGACGTAATAGACCTTGCATTTTTCATATCCTTTATTTCTCCTCTTTCATTTCTCTCTCTCTCTCTCTCTCTCTCTCTCTCTCTCTCTCTATATATATATATATATATATATATATATATATATATACCTATTTATCTACTTCCCACAAAGTAGAATGTGACACAATATATATATATTGATCGAGTAAAGTGGTTCGCACACGGTTAGTACCTTTCCGAGTTAATGTGATGCGCAGAATATAGCCACTTCTTAGTGAATTACTGTGTGTGTATAGTTAAAGGCCACATACTACTCGAGAAAACACTGCCACTATTCTTGGTCATAGACAGAACATGGCGGATCTAGAAGAGTGAACTGTGACCACGAAGCCTGCTATTATACGGGGCGCAGAAGTTTTAGTTGCACTTATCGACAAAAGTATGATCCGATACTGAGAACAACATTGCTTCGCAAATGATCATATATATTTCACAATGGAGAGGCATTACTGGTTCTTTTCAAATATGATATGAGAGAAGGATCAAATTTTAATTCTTCCTGATGAGATCTCAGTTTCTAACAGCTGCTGATCGATAGCATCTGCATGCCAGTGTCGCAGATTATGTACATGTATGTATAAATAAAAATAATCATATATATATATATATATGTTTACATTAATCTATGATATATATATATATATATATCTATTTTTATAATTATTATTATTATTATTATTATTGCTATTTCATGTATCCACATAAAATTTTATGAGGAGATATAATTTTTTTATGTATCAATTTACAGTATTTACTTCAACAGTGCTCGATACGTAAGTAGAGCTAGGTAGTAAGCTATGAAAATATATTCATGGCAATTAAGCTACACAGAGGCTTCCGCGTTTCATCCCTGGGAGGAATATTCAGGCTGAAGATTCCCCCGGGTATGAAACGCGGGAGCCTCTGTGTAGCTTAATTGCCATGAATATATTTTCATAGCTTACTATATATATATATATATATATATATATATATATATATATATATATATATATATAAATATATAGCGTAGATTTATATAAACACCTTGCCATAATCAATTTATGTTGCAAGAAATCGACAAACAATAAAATTGTGTACGATCGTTTCAGAGACCATGCATTTTTATTACCGCTATCTGATCACATCGTAAGCAAAAGGGAATAGACACCGAATAATAGGCATGTAGACAGCATCAATGGAATAACATACAAACCCCATCATTTATACAGCAAGTTGGAATGAGAGATAGGAGTTGATGGACGTATTCCTGAAATTATAGCTGACTACGTTGAAACATTGTTTAGGGATTTATATAGTGTTCTAAGTAAAACAAAGGAAATGTTATATATATATATATATATATATATATATATATATATATATATATATATATATATATATATATATACATATATATATATATATAGTCTCGGAAGTTTTTCAATCATTAAAACTAAATTTTAAAACCCTTAAGTCCCAAGTCGTTCAGTGGAAAATCACTCATGTAATTCGATTTAGTTTTTACAGTTATTATATTAGTTTGCTTCTAACATCATTTAAGGGATCATCAGTTGTTTACCATGAAAAACTGTTTCGGGAATTTAAAAACAAGACAGTATTTAATTTCATTGCTTCCCAGCAGAGTTGATCAGACCCCACTTCCCTTAAAAGGCAAAAACATAAACGTTCCGTATACTAAATCTAAGTTTTGTTCCGTATAAATGTTTTGCTTACTTATATTATTTATAAAAAAAAAATATATATATATATGTATATAAATAAATAAATAAATATATAAATTTAAAAAAAAATGTGTTATGTATATATATATATATATATATATATATAGAGAGAGAGAGAGAGATAGATAGATAGATATATATATAGATAGATAGATAGATAGATAGATAGATAGATAGATAGATATTGAATTAGGTATGTATATATGTTTATATACTTGCATATACAAGGTTTAATCCTAAAAAAATTAACCGATCATTATGAATTTTTGAACAGAGCTGTTATGTGTAAACGGTCGTGATGTGGTTTTCATTCAGTTAAATTTAGTTTCATGAAAAGAGGGTAAAACGGATGTGATAGCCCGCTATGAAAATTGAGATACCCCTGATATTTGTTAAATTTTGAAAATAAGTATTAGAAATGAATTAAAAAGTATTTCCAAACTTTCAGTTTCTTTGGAGTACTTTGAGAAGGAAAAATACCCATCTATTTTAAGCTTCCAATACATCAGATTTACATTGAATTTGATCAGCAAGAGTGTCTGAATTTCGATTCTTAATTTAAGAATGTGATTCTGCTTAAGCCTTGAAACATTTTCTAGAATAGGAATTCTAGATATAAGGTTTAGTATTATCATATCTATATTCTAATCCACGTAAATGGACATAAAATTGGTGTAAAACTGCTTTGTTCGGGAATTAATTTTACCTGTCATGGGAAGTCTATTCTTCTAATATATATATGTATATATATATATATATATATATATATATATATATATATATATATATATATATGAGGAAAAAAGAAACAATGTTTCTGACAGAATGTAAAAATAAAAATGGAATAAAGGATAAGCACTTCAACAACTAACAAAAAATGAACTCAAAAACCCATTTTGTATAGTTCTCCGAAATATTTCAATCGTCTAAATACGACCATTCTCAATCGGATGGTGAACTTTAATTAAAAACAGAAAAGTTTTCAAATTTATACAAAGAATGCGTTTGGAAGAAATAGTCACATGCAACAAACAGCAAAGAGGGAGAAAGAAAGTGTTAAATCAACAATTGACTGCTGAACGCTGATTGAGAACGTCACGCCTATGCCAGAATTAGTTAGCCATGCGAATGTTAAAGAATCGGACTAGTTTTTCGTCCGTCGGCTGAATGAGAGATGGTGTTTTGACCAGTGACGGACGATGTTGTGAACGGGGGTGATCGGTCCAAGACGCGCCGTACCGGGAGTGGATCTAGCCCGATGACTTTAGCCACTTCTGTGTTGGTCTCGGTATTCAAGCGCCTAGAGACGAACAAGTGAGGCTCCTCCAGGTTGAAAAGAAGCACGGTGGCTGCTGTAGAATCACAGTCTGCCAGGTACGCGCCGTCTGGGTAGGTGATCTTGTAGGCCAGGAAGTGTTACAGCAGTTGAAGTCACCGGCATACACGGCAAGGGCTGAAACATCTGGCAGCGAACCTGGTTGTACTTTTTCTCGGTGGTGGCTTGCGAAAGTCGCCTCTTGCACTTTAGTAGCGGCCCACTCAACCTCGGAGTCGGGGGCACACTGACCAGCTGATTACCAGGGTATGTCGTCTATGATGAAGGTTGCAAGGCCGTAGTTTTTGCTTGTGGAGATTCAGGACGGTGTCATTTTTCTTGTGAGTCTCCTGTAAGAGCACGACAGTTGCCTTGTTGTTTGCAGCAAGCTTATCTAGGATGTCGAGCTTGGCCTTCGACGTTGAGCTGTATGATAGCGAGACTTTCGGTGGACGGGTTCGCCCGTCTTAAAACGGGCGCATGCTATCTCGGGCGATGGGGTCGCTGAAAGCGGTGTAAAGGAAGTTGGGGTCGCTGGGAGCGGTGTAAAGTCATAGTTTCACTGTTATAGCAGGTACTTGTGGAGGAGGTCACAAAAAACTGACTTTATCTCTTTCGTTAAAAGACTACTGAGCGTTTCAACATTTATTTATTATTTTGTTATTTTATCATTTTATATATTTTATATATTTTATCATTTTATAATTTTATATAACGCGTTTCAAGCGGTGGTCCGCTCTCATCAGATATGTAAATACATTTAAAGAAATGTCTGTCGATTTCTTCACATAATTTAGACGATACTAATTCCACCGTTCAAAGTAAATAATGTATCCGATCGTGGTTTATGCGATATCCCCCATTTCCCCTTCCAAGTGACAACAAAGCTGGAAGTAGCCGGGAGGTTAACGTCTTCTGAGCTTAAGACCAACGGTACTGATTTTCTGTACAAAATAATATATATATATATATATATATATATATATATATATATATATATTTATAATTATGTTAACGTGAATTAACCGACCTTGAAACTGCAAGTCGATGAACGATTAAAAAATAATATTTCCTTCCGGCGGTATGAGAGTCTGCGACTGAATCAAATTAAGATCAACATCTAGTAGCATCTCCAAATTGAACATCATCGAAGTCTTCTGAACTTTCAAGTACATGTGAAAACTCTTCAATGCCATGTCTTTTGCATTTCTTTTAGCCATGTGTATCAGTACATAAATATGTTATGCTTATGAACGAATGAAGTGGAGATGCAAGTGAGAGGAAGCAGTATATCAGTACTAGGATTTATACTTTTTATCCTTGTTGCATACAATTAAAAAGATGAGGGCCACAATGACATTACCAGACGTCTGAATGCCGTTGAGAAGGGCTTTTCATCAATCTGTGTTTTCCTTCCCGAAGGGGTGGGGCAGGATTGTGACACTTATTAAAATATGTTTTACCCCCATGCAGGTTTCTTGACTTAGTTTAACGACGTTTCTTCATTCTCTCAATGGCCCTAGCCCTTGGGGGCGGAAGTATTTATTTCTTCGCGTTAATCAAGCACAAATTTATCCCGGATTTATGGAGGACTTCTGTGGCGTGGGCCTTGGTTTGGATAGGGTATAGACAACGGTCGTGTCTTTGGATGTACCAATACTCACGTTTACAATTAGTTATGTTATAAGCTGCGAATGAGGAAAATAGATAAACATGTATGTTAATGAATGGTTTAGAATTGAGAAGGGTCACTATTAAGCGAGTGCTAAATTTAACAACAGGGTGTTATGAATGGAAGATAGTAAAACAGGGTTTACGAACGAAACGTTTATATCAACACAAATATACAAGTTAGTAACATTTTACATGTGTTCGCATCGCATCTATACTCCCCCCCCCACGCCCATTTCTTCCTAGGTGTGAACGCTGTCAAACATTCAAAACATCGAAGAGATTATCGCAAAAAAATCAACTCCATATGTTTATTCAATAAACAAAACGATATTGAAGAATGGAAACAACCTAGTCATGGTATTTTGTTACGTTCGGTTCCAATTTATGGTAGAAAGACTTTTCCGTTTTCCATAATTAGACAAAAAAAAAATTAGTCTTTTTTCACTTGCGATAGAAAATTTTCTGCAACAACTCCTGAAAGCAATTATTCTTCAAAAAGAAGAATTTTAAACTTGAAAAACATTACAGTAATAGAAATAATTGTAGGAGCGCTAGGAATATTTAAAAAAAAAAACGATCTCAGAATAGTCATAGTTCAGAGGAAGAAACATAAACAGAAGAAGAAGTAGAAGACTGTGATACCAATAGTTGTATGAGCACTAAGAACAATTCCAAAAGAATTGAAACAAATCTCGAAGAAATTGTAATCAAAAAGAGGATTGACACCATGCAACGCACGGAATTTAAAAACAATTGGAATATTTAGGAAAATCCTCGAGTGCGAAAACCAACCACCATAACCAGATAACGCCGACCAATCGCAGGTAACTTAAACTGAAATGAAACAAAAACTATAGAAAGAATATTATAAGACTCCAGAGAACTAATCATTCAAGAAATCCCTTATTTGACTTCCCTCTCTCCAAAAAGGGTGGCAGTAGAGTTGTTACCATGTCTTGAAGGGTAAAAGAGAATGGAAAGACCAAGGAGTGAGTTAAGCAACCAGCTCTCCACTGGAAGGATGCAGTTAATACTAGAACCATGGAGAGGCTTATTGCAGCTAAAATTCCATAGAAGACCAACGATGATGGTCAGCGAACAATCAATGGTAAACAGATGTTGCAATAACGCAAAATGACATGCAACGGTCATCGAAATATACAATGGTTATCGGAGAATTCTGAAAATATTTGGAGACTTGTTGTCACTCAGACTTCAGAGAACTTATAATGAGAAAATACTACTACTACTACTAATAATAATAATAATATAAAAGAAGATATAAATGTGTTGCGAAGGTAGTTGACTTGGAACTGCGAAAACGACATCCTTCAGAACACGCAGACAAATTGTAAAAAACAGAAACCGGAGCAAGTATTGGAAAACGAAAATCATAAAATATTCTGGGACATAGAGATTTAGATACGTTCATGTAAGCAAGAATATCAGACATAAGAAAGACAACAATCTGTCATTACTGAAACGAACCGGAGATACGTACGTTCACTTCTATTGTATAGATTAATCTCAATTTACTTCTTTTTTTTTAATTGAACAATCTATTTTGGATGTCATATATCTTTATTTGGTTGGATGTTATATTTCCTAAATGATCAACCTATTGTATCTTACACGAGCTCTACTTACCCGTAATTCCGATCTTAACAAAGTATTTTCTGGAAGGGATGAAATTGAATTAAATTTTATTATACTTAACAACAATGTGATGCGACGATTGACAAGAAATATTTATAGACCAGAATCAAATATTGATTTTGTAGAAAGGCACTATAATGAAAACGACTATTTAAACATTAGATCGTCACATTTTGGAAATGCAGAAACGATAAAGAATTCGGCTTTACTTTATATATATATATTAGATCAACGACAGTCACGCATTCATAACAAGAAATCCATATGGTCATCGAATAATCGATGGGCTCCCTTAAATAAGATGTCATCTTCTTTTCAATTGTGAAACAACGATCTGCGGTTATTTCTGTTGAGCTGCGCCACCTTTCCTCACTCGGACAATGTTCATGCTCGGCCAATTCCAGCGGCGTTTAAAGAACGTGACAATAGCAAAGGTTCACGCTCCGACTGCGAGTGAGATCGTGACACGATCGGAGTGAAGACGAGGGTTAAAACCGGCCACAATACCAGAGAAAACTAAGGAGGTGGCGCTTCGCAATTCACCTGACACGAACGACGCTTACAACAGCATCACGTCTGATGCATGACTTGTTCGGTGAGCACTTTCTTGGTGACCAGACAATGACTTCATAAAGAGTGGGTGAACGCACACACACATTACATATACAATTAACTTTTAATAATTATAAGATTGTACGAACATGTTTTTCAAAAAATAAATATCTGAAGAGAACCAAACATGTTTGAAACACGTGTTATAGAGATTTAAACATTAAATTTAAAAAAATGTAAAATATAAAATATTAAATAATAAATAATATTTTTAAATTTATAAACTGTGGTAGCTCTTTTTCTTTAAGTATACGATTTTCTGTCGTTGGAAGCACTTTACCCCCTACTTTACGTATATATATATATATATATATATATATATATATATATATATATATATATATTAATGCATGCGCTGTTGAAAACAACAGAACTCTTCTGTTTGGTAATCCCTTTTTTATTTTTTCCATTCTTCGAATGATCTTTTTAACGTTGACATGGAATTAATTACTGTAGGATCCGTATGTTTGACAAACGTTTTCGATTCTCTCCGGAATCATCATCAGGTCTTTTTAATGGCAGAAAATGAATAAAAAAGCGGGTGAAAGAATGAAAGTTTTTTAAGAAATATGCCGGCAAACATACGGATCCTACATTAATTCATTCCATGTCAACGCTAAAAAGATCATTCGAAGAATGGAAAAAATAAAAAAAGGAATTACCAAACAGAAGAGTTCTGTTATTTCCAACAACACATGCATTAATGAAAAAATGTTGCCTAAATACACACAATATATATATATATATATATATATATATATATATATATATATATATATATATATATATATACATATATATATACATATATATATATATATATATATATATATATATATATATATATATGTGTGTGTGTGTGTGTGTTTAATATTGAAAATGTATTTCCGACTATATACAGTGTGTTATATACTTTTTGTTGCTGCTATTGTTTGCGCGGATGATTATAACAAAACAATTGATTATTAAGTCCGTGAGGCTGGTGTTAAGCAAAGAAAACCACAAGATGAACAAAAGACTCGTACAGGCATTGATCTCTCCCTCAATTGTCCCCTAACACTGGCATCGTTTTTGACCACTTGTCTAACGAGTCATACGTTACGAGAAAGCCGAAATTGTACAAATAACTCATTTTTACTAACAACTTTTGCTGCATAGGACAGTGGAATACGATGAACGTTTTCTTGATTTTAGTATTGGAATCTTTTTTTGACAATAAAAACGAAACGGCGCGACTAAATAAAGAATACCACAGAGTGCAAAATGAAACTCGCACAGGATTATGACATACTTCTATATTCTTCTTCTTAATACTACAGAAGTAAAACGTCCAAATATTTTTCTATCTAATTAACATACGTGCTTACAGAATGTACAAACAACCTGGCTCCAAATTCACAGTGGAAAGGTGTCTTATTTAGGGGTTAATATAAGTTAAAAACTACTTACTCACTAAATATGTAACACTACAAAAAGTAGACAGATGGGCTAACTTTTAGAATTTAAATAAAATATATGCTCATAGAGACTCGTCAGCGTACTGAAACGAGAGCGAAAAAAAACATTGGCAAAGATTTTTTTTAATTCTAAAAGTCAGCCAATCTGGATGAAACTGCGATACGATTATGAAATATATAACATAGTTTTCCAATAAATTATGTGTATCAGTGTTCACTCTTCTGCGATCAAGCACTTTATTGATTGCTTTTCAATATAACTTTACATACTATATATATATATATATATATATATATATATATATATATATATATATATATATATATATGGATTTTTCACTTAGTAAATAGATTATTTAGTGAAGACCGGGATTAGTCCAATAAAAACAAGCTCGATGACACTCGATTACAGGGTCCAGAGCATTAATATGTGATTTTTTGAAGGCTTACCAAAGCATTCCATTCAGGAGCCCAATCAACAACACAAAAGACTTTTTCATTCAAAGATTATTTATTTATCATTTTCAAATTAAAGAGTTTTTTACCTACACGTGTTTCACTATCAAGCAGGTCCTTGCTTGACAGATCATCAGGGAAATTAAGTACCTGGACTACGAATTACAACAACCGGCAATACACAATGTGGTGTTGCTTTAATTGAGGTCACTTAAGAAGGGAAGAAACAAATCAAATAAAAATTAAAAAATTAAAAAATAAAACTGAAAAAAATATATAGAATGTCTTAGAAAAATATCTCGCAAGATTTTCACAACATTGTTGCTACTAGGGGAAACAGCAAAAAATTAGTCCCAAACCAGCAAAAACAGCAAACAAATTAGTCCCAAATGCACTCAAATGAAACAGTAATAATGAGCGAGAATACACCTTCTTGACGGGCGGCACAACTATGAAAAAATATCCCCAAACATAGTTTTCCAAGAAATTACTTGTATCAGTTTTCACTCTTCTGCGATCGAGCACTTTATTGATTGCTTTTCAATATAACTTTACATACTATATATATATATAAGACCGAAACAGTCAAACACTCCGTTCTCAAGTTACCATTCCAACCCACTGATAGTATTGACATTCCAGATCTATTCCATCAAAAGGGAAGGCAACATAAATGTCCGTTTGTAATGCATGCGTTCGTTGTTTACTCTCATATTGAACCCGCGCCTGTGATTCCAATATTTATATATATATATATATATATATATATATATATATATATATATATATATATATATATACACAAAAGTAGCATATATATAAATGTATATAATAATAATGCGTCTTTTGCACTTTCAAAAATAACCGACATAGCAGAAGCAGCAGACCTGTGGCTGAAAAAGATGTCGTATCCGCCTTCTTTTCCCTCTTAGAGAGAGATAGAGGTGGAGAGAGACGTGGGTCAATCGCCTAGCGCACCGCTCGTAGAGGCATAGTCTTTGAGTTCGAACCTAAACTGACGCATAATTATTTGTACTCAGATTTTGTCGCATGAACTTAATCATTTCACATTCTGAAGTAGATTGTTTAATTTTAATGTTATTCTTTCCTGCAATCTACTTAATTTACTAGAATAAGGATATCGGTCGACGCTGAATAGCATGATAATATATATATATATATATATATATATATATATATATATATATATATATATATATATATATATACAGAAGCGTCTATGTTTCATTCTATCAGGAAATCGTCAGGCTAAATGCGTATTTCGCACTTTCGAAGTAAATACTAAACATATATACACATTATATCACCTTATAATATTATATGCGTAAATATATGAAATAAATTATATATATGTATATATATATATTTATATATATATATATATGGGAAAATGAAAAAGAAAAACCAAAAAATGGATGTTTTTTATGTGTACATCAACGTTTCGTCTTTATTTATAAGACTTCATCAGGATGATAACATAGAGAAAAAATGTCATGCAAGTACAAATACATGTAGGGTAGACATATTGGGAGGAAAAATAAAAATGAAATAATGGCCACTACTAGGTTGACGTCCGTACTTGTTGGAGAATAAAAATGAATATTGAAGAAAATGAGTGGGGAAGAAATGGAAAGATGGGGGTGAGTAACGAATTACTGTGGCTGGTAGTAAGAGAAAGAGGTGGGGGATGAGCAGCCACAGTAGTCCTTACTCACCCTCATCTTTCCACTTCTTCCCCACTCATTTTCTTCAACATTCATTTTTATTCTCCAACAAGTACGGACGTCCACCCAGTAGTGGCCATTATTTCATTTTTATTTTTCCTCCCAATATGTCTACCCTACATGTATTTGTACTTGCATGACATTTTTTCTCTATATTATCATCCTGATGAAGTCTTATAAATAAAGACGAAACGTTGATGTACACATAAAAAACATCCATTTTTTGGTTTTTATTTTTCATTTTCCCATCACGTCGGATTACCTTCATCCTTCTCTTCCCATGTATATATATATATATACACATATATTATAATTTAATAATTAAATATTTTATATTCACAAACCAGCGGTATTTTGGTCTTTTAAAAAATCATATCATCAGTGTGGTTATACAACTGATCCACCGATTGCATTCATCGAACCATCATTTTTAAAACTGTTTTTAGATCTGTGAACTAATAACCCAACATCAATATCCATACATCCAACTGACCAGCTGCGTCAATGACGACGTGTAAATACTGTATTTATCAATACTATTTAATTGTCTCTGAGAGGATTCAACGAGGAGAGGGGGCCTTTGCATTACTGCTTCAAGCGAAACAATTAGTAATTACCAAGAAGAGTGACTTCCCCTTTTAAGGGGGCTGATAATTATAATTTAATAGTTAAATAGTTTATACCTACATTGTTTGGGTTTTTTAATACGTGTCAATGTGTCGATACAACTGATACGCCGACGACATGAATCGAACCGTAAACTGTGGAAATAATAGCCCAATATCTATAGCTATGTGTCTAGACGACCGTGAATGAGAAGTGTAAATACTGCATTCATCAGTACTATGCAGTTGCTTTTAAGAAATGTAGCGACACGGGACAATGATTCAGGTCGAGATCGAAACTCGACTGTTTTTGTTATCGATAGTCAGAGATTTAAAACCCTACGGTATCGTGAAAATTCAGGATTAATGGAAATGTTAATATTCATATAAGTAATATTAACCACCGGAGGTGCTCTATTCGTATACGAGGAACGTTGAATAATCACTAATGGTAGCTGGAGATTTCACTTATAACAGTGTGCATATGTTGTGCGTGTGTATGAAATGTTGTGTGCATCGGTGTATAACGTTCAGTTGTTTACTCTCATATTGAACCCGCGCCTGTGATTCCAATTACAGACGAACCCACCCACAACCGGGCGTTGCGGTCAAATCGAAAGAAACACGATTCAGCCGACAGTTTCGTCTTTGGTCAATGAGCGACCGTTGCGTGATCCACTTTTTGCTAATACTCCCTTGGCCCGCTTGCCTCGCCATCACTGACCAATATCATCTGCGTGATCATGCGCGAGAGTTTCAATACCTCTCTCCAAACCGTAATCTCCCTAACGCCACCCCATATTGGCTTCCGAATGCCGTCCGTGGTCCGGTCAACCTTTGGCAAGGCGTTTTGCAGCCAAGTGCACGCGCTGAGCGTTTTATTTGCACTGGAGTCCAGAAAACTTGCAGTCGACGTTTTATACTCTTACACGCAATTACTCTTTCTCTCTCTCTCTCTCTCTCTCTCTCTCTCTCTCTCTCTCTCTATATATATATATATATATATATATATATATATATATATATATATTTCTCTCTCTGTCTATCAATCTATCTATCTATCTATCTATATTTCTCTTTCTCTATATATCTCTTCTCTCTTCATCTCTAGTTATCTTTCTTTCTCTCTCTTTCTCTCTCCCTCTGTGTTTCATTCTCTTACACGCAATTACTCTCTCTCTCTCTCTCTTTCTCTCTCTCGCTCTCTCTCTCTCTATATATATATATATATCTATATTTATATATATTTTTCTCTCTGTCTATCAATCTATCTATCTATCTATCTATCTACCTATTTATCTATCTATATCTCTCTTTCTCTATATATCTCTTCTCTCTCCATCTCCTGTTATCTTTCTTTCTCTCTCTCTCCCTCTCTCTCTCTCTCTCTCTCTCTGTGTTTCATTCTCTTACCCGCAATTTCTCTCTCTCTTTCTCTTTCTCTCTCTCTCTCTCTTTCTCTCTCTCTATCTATCTATCTATCTATCTATCTATCTATCTATCTATCTATCTATCTATCTCTCTCTATATATATATGTATATATATATATATATCTGTCTATGAATCTATCTCTCTCTCTCTCTCTCTCTATATATATATATATATATATATATGTATATATATATATATCCATCTATATATATATATTTCTCTCTCTGTCTATATATCTATCTATCTATATATATCTCTCTTTCTCTATATATCTCTTCTCTCTCCATCTCTTGTTATCTTTCTTTCTCTCTCTCTTTCTCTCTCTCTCTCTCTTTTTCTCTCTGTGTTTCATTCTCTTATTCCATTCACCCTGTCATCTAAAAATCGGAGATTCAAAACCGCCACGTCATCATCAAAAATTGAAGATGAAAAGGAAATCTCAATGTTTATATCACAAATATAAAACCCTACGGATGTTCTATTCGTTGACGAAGAGCGTTGCGTTATCCCTAATGGTAGCTCTAGCTTTTAATTATAACGATGTGCGTGTGTATGTCTTGTGCGCGCATATGTATTTGTGTGTGTATCCGTGTGTAATGATAGTAGCCACAATCTGTCTCTGTCGCTCCATTTTATTTGCTATCTTATCTAAAAACAGCATTGCAAGCATGCACGAGCGCACACACATGTACACAAATCATATTTTCCTCTCCATCCCTCTCTTCCCCCTTCTCTCTCTCTCTCTCTCTCTCTCTCTCTCTCTATATATATATATATATTACGTATTCACACAAATATTAGAGGGTTACAAGACCAACACACTTGCTTACATGAATAGCATTCCAACTTAATTAAGTTCGATTTCATCTTCTATATAAAGTTAAGACGTTTTTTTTTTGTTTGCACCTATGGCAAGCGTGAGAAAATAATCACTATATACATCACAGGCTACTAAACTACTATATTAAGCTTATTCACTCGAGGGTGTTTTAATAAATTTATGATTATTTTCTCCATCTAACACTAAATATAACTTTTCGCTGACCATCGTAGACTCTCCAAACACATACTCCTTAGAGGTGATAGCAAAAAAATTCATCAGATATTCTACAACTAATACTCTCCCCATCTACACCGGGAACTAATAAACAACGGATACTTTATAAAAAGGTGACCCTTATCCTTTTCGATTAATCTGCTATGAATGTAATACATAATACAATACATTCAGCACAAATTACATAAACAGTCCCTCACATTCCGCTGATTTTCGAGAATATCGAATTACCTTATTTATAACTATTAAGTATAGACTTATTCTCATTACTTTTTTTACGGAATACATTTAACGAACATAATTACTTATAGTATTCTATGATTACAACTGGCAGCTACACTCTATAGCGAATCGACTTTAGACATTTCCCTTATCACAGTTCGTTGGCTTCAAGTATAATTTCATTTGTTTACTTACTTCGATACATAACACTTTTAAGGCTTAAAAATCAATTTCAAAATACAGCGTAAAACGAACTGCAGTGTCCATTTCGACGACATTCAATTGTTGATACAAAATTCATGGGAGCACGTAATATAAGTTTCAATACAAACTTTATACTACTTTAACAAACAGACAACACAAGTTTATTGTTTCACTTTCGACCATCCATACAATCCTAGCATTAATCCAATATTTCTGTTTCCATTTTTCCGTTAAGTATTCTTCTTTTTTATTTGTGTCTGTGGGGGGAAGTATTTTACGTAAGGCGTTTTCTGTTCGTCTTCACATTTCCTTCTTATAACCGTACATACTCACTCTCACTCTTTCCCCTCTATCTCACTTTCTCTTTATATATATATATATATATATATATATATATATATATATATATATATATTAAATTTCTAAACAAAAAGTGTTTACATTTTCGCAGCCAATAAACATTACAAAGATGCGTACATTTCTTTCTGCTTACATACGTTTTAATTTAGCATTTGTCGATTTATTTAAGTATATTTTTATAACGACGAATAACGTTCCTTTATTTAACTTACAGCGTAAAACGAACTGCAGTGTTCATTTTGACAACATTCAATTGTTGATACCAATTTCATGGAAGCACGTAATATCAGTTCCCCTACGAACCTTACACTACTTTGACTAACAGAAAACACAAGTTCATTATTTTACTTTTGCTCATCCAAACTAAACCTAACATTAATCTAACATTTGTTTTCTATTCTTCTTTACATTTCTCTATTATAACGGTCTATTCTCTGTTTCTGTCTCTCTTTCACTCTACCCCTCTCTTTATTAATATATATATATATATATATATATATATATATATATATATATATATATATATATATATATATTAATATATATATATATATAAATATATATATATATATATATATATATTAATATATATTAATTCGCAACAATTTCTAAAAAAAGTGTTTATATTTCGCAGCCAATAAACATTACAAAGATACGTACATTTCTTTCTGCTTACATAGTTTTAATTTAGCATTTGTTTATTTATTTTAGTATATTTTATAATGACGAATAATGTTCCTTTATTTAACTCACGACAGTTAAACGACTTCGAAATCAATGTCGAACACAGAAACGCGTAACATTTAAAATAACTTTTTTTTAGTTTAGTTTCTTCGTCGCTAAAACGGCTACTGATAATGTGACCTATTTGCGTTCTCTCGACCAATACGAAATAATAATAGTTACGTGTTTTTACACTCATACTTGCTTTATACAGTATTTAGTGACCGAGACCTCAGATTTGTTTTGCATTTCTAGCTCCATACGAATTTGGGATTTACGTGACTAAAATAGTAATTAATCAACACTTTAATTTGCGCAATTCAGATCAAATTTGATTGCATTTTTTTCTTTTATCATTCCACAATATATATTCATCATACTTTCCTAAAATTTAATGTACTTACAAATATCTCGGCCCGAAACAAGTAACCTTTTCCATAATCGGTCAGTGAAGGAGATATTCTTTTTACACGGTGACAATTTCTATTTTTGTTCAACTTAGCAGAAATCATTTTCGTGGGTAAATAGATTTTTCCACAATTCCAAAAATTAAAATTGTCCGATGTGACCTATTTGCGTTCGGTCGGATGTTGACAAATTTTAATTCATTCTTTTATATTTCTCGTGGGCAACGCCAGAAAACGAGTCCAGCTAGTACAATAATAACATTTAAATTTTAGATATGCCGATACTTCCAAAAACAATAAGAAATAATTTTAAATAAATAAAATAAAATGTTGAATTAACTTAAAATTATGTTACATATGTTATTAGATTACTAGCATGTGTATTAATATTTTTAAATATACACCCGGAAAAGTACAGGACCAGTGGAATTGACTTTTAAAATATTGAAGTTGGAATTGAGATTTGAAGAATTAAACGTACAATAATAAAATCACACTTAATCACAAGTACCTAAAATGGCGGACATATGCAATGGTTTTTCTTCGCCCTTTCTTGGATATTGGTATTTTGATTAACACAATAATGACATAAAACACCCTAAATGTGTTTCTTTAATCATACAGTAGATATCGTCTAAACAGTCACCTACAGTAAACAAAAAAGTGATGACTTAGGCAAATTAACAAGTTAAAATAACAGATGTGTGATTTTATTTAGTGACTCAAATATTTAGTGACTTCATCACTAAACTTTTATCACTTTATTACTTTATAACTAAATTTTTTAAATTTTCTTTTTGAAATAAAGTTGGAAAATGTTTTTTAAATTTTGAAAATTTTGAAAATTAAAAAAAATTTATTCGTCACTTGAAAGAAATGCAAAAATTACTACAATTAGTAAAAGTTAGAAAAATAGAAGTTGGAACAAAATGGTGCTGACAATTAGAGAGAGTTAACTATTAGGAAGACTTGGATGTAAGTAAATTATGTTTAAATTTTGTTACGTAAAGTAAAAACACCACATGTACTTTGCATGTAACACAAACAAATCAGAATTTCCTGACCTACGCAGTATGGAAACATTGTTATATACATGCAGATTCATTAGCTGAAAAGAGTCAGCCACAGAATCAACTCCACACGCGGTTATGTGGTAAAGTGCAATCGCTCATGGATTATTAACAGTTTGAAGAATGCTGCAAGCAAATTATACTTTATTTAATGAATCACCTAATTTATTATTACGTTGCTCGGGATTGAATGAGGATGACAACTAGATACATTCCCACTACGCTCATAACACCATATTACTTCTTTTGTTTTTACTGACCTCCCCCTCCGCGTTTCGGCTTATATAGTCGGAAGAAGATGAAACTCTAAATTACTGTCTTATGAATATGGTGTACATTTCATTTAAATCGGATATACGTATTTGAATTTTGAAGAGGAGTCTGCCTTCCTGAGCCACTTAGAGGAAAAGCCATATCGGTACTCTTATAGCTGACGCACCATGTTTCCGTGACTTCGCGTTGTCAACGTTCGGGCAGGTCTCGGAAGCACCCGAGAGTTGACGAAACTATTAACAAAGCAGCCGATAACTTTTGGAAGAAATTAATCGCGTTTAATAACAAAAAAAATGACTTTCTATAATCACTAGCAGTTCGTTAATTCTCCCGAAAGACGAATTGAGTTTTTTGAAAAATATGTAAAAACAAAAAAACATTGAAAATAATTTAAAAAAAACAAAAGCAAACAATATTATCTTTTGACACTTTCCGATGCACAAAAAAATTTTTTATCTAAAAACATTTGATTAACAATGGTTCCTTTGACAAAAAACAAAACAAAAATACACATCTAATTAATAACACCTGTTTAGCTATGGCTTGTTCGTTCTTCATTTTTATATATGTATTTTACTTTGGTTTTCTCCGGCGTAATTTATCAGCTGCCAGTCTCTAATTCAGCGTTTGGCAGTTTTCGCCTCGTCAAGTCTCGGGTGATTCCGTAACCTGTCCGAACGTTAACGACGCGAAGTCACGGAAACATGGCGCGGCATCCATAAGAGTACCGGCGTATCGATATTCGGCACATAGAAGGTAACGTAGAGATTCGAGACCACTTCCATTGTCTTCCCCAGAGAATGTTATACATATGATATAAATTTCATCAAAATAAGTTTTTTTATAAGAGATTCGTCTATTTTATCAGTTAGAAATAAACCAGATCTACAGAGCTTTAGTATTATATAGATTTTAATTTAACGTATAGTATTAAATAACAAAGGTGTATATTAAAAACCCCGGTTTGAGAAGGTCATTGCATGCAGTTTTTCTTTTCAGATTACTTCCCTAGTCACTTGCCTCCCCACGAGGGCAGAATTAGACAAGTCGTGTTTTGACGTGGGGAAAATCCAGCTCCCAGAAAAGAGGCACTTCGGATTGAGAAAAAAATAGACATTGTCTCAGTCTAGAACGATTTCTTTCTTTTAGACCGAGGAGAGAAAAGATTAATTGTAGTATCAGAATATATACTACATTTTGCTCCTTGCAAAAACTAAATCATGGAAGACTCAAATAACGATATAAAAAGCGTTTAAAAAAGAACTTGTAAGAAATAGAAATATTGAACAGAGAAATACACATTTTATTTCTCCATTTTGCCGATAGATAGTTAAGCAAAGCGTTTATATTGAGTCAAACTAACAACATGTCTAATATGAATATGGACAAAAAGCTTATAAGTAGAAACAACTATAACAGGCGTCGAAAAACAATATGGTTTAAGGCCTCATTTAGTAAACACATTAAACACATCAATCTTATAAAATAATAGATAAAACTTCGCCAGATTAATCAGGCAGCAAAATAATAGCAATTACCCAATAGATGATGTTTGAAGTGATCACGTGATATTGTGATTGAAGCTTGCTGGAAATTGACCTGTTGCACTACAGTTTGAAGAACAGATCAGTAAACTGAAGGAGATATGATCACGTGGTACTGTGGTTGATGGGGAGGGGCTCGGTTGACTAAAGGAGAAATAGTCCTGTCGTACTGTGATTGAAAGAGAGCTCGGTGGGCCGATGGAAAATACTCCTGTCGTACTGCAGTTGAAGAATATATTGGTAGACTGAAGGAGATATTATCCTGTCTTACTGTTGTTGAAGAATGGCTCAATTTACGGGGGGGTGATACCGTTCTGCTATTGTTGAAGGAGAGCTCGGTTGAGTGAATAAGAAACAGTTCCATCGTACCGTGCTTGAAGGACCTCATTTGATTGAAGGAGAAGTGGCCCCTTCGTACTGTGGTTTAAAGGTCAGCTCAGTGGACTGAAGAAGACATGATCCCGTCGTGCTGTGGTTGAAAGAGGACTCGGTTAAATGAAAGAGAAATGGACCGATGGAGATAAGTTCTCGGCATACTCCGATTGAAAAACATCTTCGTGGACTGAACGAGACATGATTCCGATGTATTTTTGTTGAAAGGCAGCTCGATTTACTGAGGGAGAAATAGTCCCGTCGTACTGTTGTTGATTATGAACTCGGTTGAATGAAGGAAATATTGTATAGCTATGCTTTAGTGTAAGGAAATTCCGTTCGATTGAACGAGAAATCAACCCGTCGCACTGGGATTGTAGGGACAGCTCGGTAGACTGAAAGAAAAATGATCGCGCCACACTGCGGTTTAAGGACGTGTTGATTGAATAGCTGGAGAAGTCAGACAGAATCACTGGAACATTAGTAGGAGCAGTTGATCAGGTGAACGGCTTGACTATTTACGCTTGTCAATAACTGGACAAAGTCACAGCAAATCATGTGAACAAGTACAATTAATCAAACTAAAATAAAGGTCCTGTTGCAAGACAGGAAAAAAATCGAGCTAGTAATTGAATACGATAATCAAAGAGGTTATGATGTAAACATGCACAACGATGTATGATTAGTGGTGCATAATGAATGCAAACGACAGACCTGTGATGGGAAAAGTATCTATGATTATATTTCTTTAGCAAATGTGATGCCATTATGAAATATATAATAACTTCTTATAGATGGGATAACATACTAATATTGCGAGCCACTTAAGATCACACATATCTTATGCTAGTTTAAGCTGATAGAGCTTCTAGGCAGTCAGTTTTTATGTCCAGTAATTAAACAACCGATAATTTTGAAGTGGACTTATTGTGTTGTTTATCCAGAATGACAGAATATATATATATATATATATATATATATATATATATATATATATATATATATATATATATATATATATATAGTGTGTTAGAGTGAAATAAATTCCAGAAGGAAATCCGAGTATGAAAGCTCAATGTAATAAACAGAGCAAGAATAAAATAAAGTAACACGGAATCACATAATCACCGGTGCAAGAATTTATTTCGACCCTACGGTCTTATTCAAGCATCCAAGCGAGGTGATTACATTTTTGAAAATTAAAAAGCGTAACTCACACTCTCTATTTCAATACACACAGAATAGCCCCCTCCAACAAGGCAGGGCACTCTCGAGTGACTTTAATAACAAGCAGTGCAAATAGCTACATGCACGATCCGAACGCCGTTCGTAGATCACTCTAAAAACTGCTTGGGTAAATCTAGCCGCCAATTCGCTATTTACATTTAAATTCCTCTCTATTTACTAACTAATTGGCTATGGCCGATGGAATAAGACTCTCGACTACGAATCAGTGGCGATTTGTGATCGGGGTTTGCGCCCGTCGACCGTTGAGAATTAGTTCCTACACTGAAGATTGCGTCAGCATGAAACATCGATGTCTGTAGGTATTAAAATATTTAATATATATATATATTTAATATAAATATATATATATAAATAAATAAATATATATATATATATATATATATATACAATAATATTTTTAATAAATAAATATTAATTATTTAAATACCTAGAGACATCGATGTTTCATGCTAACGCAATCTTCAGTCTAGGAACTAATTCCCGACGGTCGGTAGGCGCGAACCTCGAACACAAATCGCCACTGATTCGTAGTCGATGATCTTAACCAAACGGCCATCGTCAATTAGTTAGTAAATATAGAGTAACTTTAACTGTAAATAGCGACACGTGGCCGCCATTCACCAGGCAGCTAGAGTGATCTTACGAAACGGTGTTCGGATCGCGCATATAGCTATTTGTACTGCTTATCTATATTTTTATATATATATATATATATATATATATATATATATATATATATATATATATATATATATATATATATATATATATATATATATATATATATATTCTAACAAAAGAAGCAGACGTTTTTGTTTGTTTCTGCTGGTTTTGGAAACAGATAGGCCTCTGGGCGGTAAGCTGACGTACCGTTACTGTTCGCTTGGGGGTATTCGATCGGGCTCAGAATACAGTCAGGATTTTAAATGAACAGGTCGGTTGTGTTGTATTTGCTTTAAAGTTCCTGTCGTTGTGATTGCAAGTCTCTGGTTTAGGAAAGAAACATGTTGCTATTTTCCACATCCAAAAACAAAACGCTTTTGCTTGTTTTAAAACTCACAGCTGTAGTTTTATTTGGAAAGATTCCTGTGTTACACTAGTGACCAACATTATATGATTAACACGACGGTCAGTGTCGGAATCAAGCACCGAATTGTGGACGATGACAGCCTGTTCAGTGAACGCAGAAAAACACAAGTTCACTCACAGGTATAAGCCGATATCTAAAATACGATCGACGGAGTTCCTGGTGCAGGAAGCGATTTTTGCTAGAAGGCGATCCAAACAAAGCATGAAGCCACTTGATGTAAGAATCTAAAATAAAATGAAAGATGATTAGGTTTCATAATAAAAAAAAAAAACTGGAGAGTAAGATGGAATAATTTAAAAACAAACAGTCGCTTAACTGACAATGATAAATTCAAAGGCATGATAGTGACGTCTCCAGTCATCTACTCCGGAAATACCTCAATGGACATACTTCCATATGCGACATTTAGCCAGTGCTTATATAGAAGTCTTTCAATTAGCTATCTCTACGTTCGATCTCCTGTGCTATCACTCAAGAAAGTGCCGACCAGAAAAGCACTATTACCTCGCCCTCTACCAATGATACTTAACTACTTTAATTATCTGTCAGTTATTAAACAAACCAAGCCAAAACGAGATACCACCACCAGCGTTTAACCCCCTGGACTTCAAATAGGCTATCCAAAAGGAAGGCCTTTTAAAAGACCAACATTAAGCTGTCTGATCTATGTTTAACAAGGCTAACGACATATTATGATCTCAAAGCCATAGCGATAACGTAAAGAGGAAACAAACTGACAGTATCTGGTTTGTTATCAACGGAGTGGCGGCTGTACATCGTCCTGCCCAATAACATCGAAAAGTACAATTTTAAAGCTGACAGTAAAATGTATATTTTCCGTTCACTGTTAACATCTTACTTATTTTCTTGGTGAACAGACATTAAAAAAAAGTTCTCTTGAACTTTCTTGCCTAGAGCACTTTCGTTTCGGTTATTTTTGGGTTTTTGTATTGCCTATTACTACAGAGTCACGTTATTTTCTTTACATTAAAAAATAAGACCATAATAGGAAATACGTTTTTATTGTACATTTGTAGATTAACACTCTCCACTGAAGTCCTCCCCCCCAAATAATTCTGCTTTTTAGGTGATTTCGTGTGTATTCCTGAAAAAGAAAAAGAAGAAAAAAAATTAGAATTTAAAGTGGGAGATCAGTTTCTTATATAAATTTAACGTAAAATGATCCCTTTATTCTGGGGCATGTAAGTTTTTTTTACGAAAGTTAACAAAAAATATTACCAGCGACCCTAAGTCCGAGTGGTTGCCAGTTAGATTTAGGTTAGGGTTATGATGAAGTTAGATTAGTTTGGTTACTGTTATCCTGATCTACTCTATTGTGATTGCGTCATTACATGGACTCTTCCCTACACTATGCATAGTGATAATGGCTGTAACACACAGAGAGAGAGAGAGAGAGAGAGAAAGAGAGAGAGAGAATGAGAGAGAGACTGTTGCTATAACGAATCCATAATCAGTATCTGACAACCCATTACGTCTGTACTTTTTGTAAATCCATAGTCTTGTTAACTCTACTTCCTTGTGATCTTATTTGTTTAAGCCATTTAAGACTACAGAATTTCATCAATAAAATCATATTAAACTTTTTTAATTTAAATTTATATTATAAAAAAAATAGTTTATATTAATAACTTTTTATTCAAATGTATATATAATTTTTGTTTAAATTTATATTACAAATTCATATAATGGTGATTTACCCTATTTCATCAATACCTGGGCTCTTCCAAAAACTGTAGCTAGTGTTAATTGTGGTAACAGAGAGTTGCAATAACGAACCCAGAAGCAATCTCTGACAACCCATTACTATTGTACTTTTAGTAAATACATATTCTTGTTAATTACCTCCTTGTTGTCTTATTGTTTCAGGTCCTTTTATGCCGTAATAATTGAAATACTTAAATAGGAAGGGAAAATATTATCGGCTATGAAAGAGTTTTAAATATCTAGTATAGATGTGACGAAGTGGAGATGCGAATCGAATGGACAAAAATAGCTACTCTTTTTAATAGCCACTTTTTTTCTTTCTCTGTTCGTTTTGATAACTTGCCATTCTCTCAATCTTTTATTCATTCCCATTATCATATGCACGCATGCTTTTATCCCAATTCGCCATAATATGACATTTATAACGATGTAATCACATTTATATTAATTGTCACCGTGATATTATTTATATACGCTGCAGAGGCAGGGGATAGACATGAGGTCAGATGGGGTTTTGAAAAGTACGCGCAATAGGTGAAACGCACCTTGGCCTACAAAAAATGTCCGAGCAATCCCGTCAGCATTCCCCGGTAGGGGCGCCTCACAATATTAGCAATACACATTCTCAAAAAGAGAAGGTAAAGCCTGTAAGGATTGACCCCCCAGGACTGAACAGAACCATACCTCAGCCCGACACCAACAAAGCCGCTGTCGGACTGAACATGTAATCTCAAAACAGATACTACACTATGTTGGAACCCTTTCCTAAAGAGGCAACCGTCGTCAATAACCCTATCCCAGGCCAGGAGTCATGTTTCACAAATAAGTACTCTAACAGTTTCGGGTACAAAATTTACTTAACATTTTCAAGAGGAGACAATACAAAACGATGATTAACCGAAACAAAATAATCTAGTGCAGGAAAGTTCAATATTACACAATAAAAAAAACCTGAGTGAAAAAGTCTAAACCCTTTTGACACAAAATCAATGCTTGCAATTTGTTTTTACCCCCAAAGGAAACATAACACTGTTCTTGTGTGTCGTTGAATCTAGAA
>OY744515.1:118696502-118716502 GCA_963556195.1 Sepiola atlantica
TTTGCACACATATATATATATATATATATATATATATAGTAATTTCTTAAAATATATTTATGGCAATTAAGCTACACAAAGGCTCCCGCGTTTCATCCCCGGGGAAAACTTCAGGTTAAAATGCATGGAGTTAGTTTTGCCGGGTGTTTTTATATACACGACTAGCTAGTTAACTAATCAGGATATCCATACCCAAGTTGTCTGTCATATTCAACTATATATATATATATATATATATATATATATATATATATATATATATATATATATTCAAATGCCATAAATATATTTTCATAACTTACTACCTAGCTCTACTTACGTATCGAGCACTGTTGAAGTAAATACTTTAAATTGATGCATAAAAAATGATATCCCCTCATAAAATTTTATGTGGATACATAAAATAGTAATATATATATATATATATGTATATATATATATATATACACATATATATATGAAGTTAGGTATATATATGTTTATATATTCGTATGTACAAGATTCATTACTGAGCTGATGTACGGATCATTATGACTTGTTGGAACACAAGCCGTTTAAATGTGGACTGTATTAACTGTAATTTAGTTTTATACAAAGGGATAAAAGGAAGGTGGAACTTTTTTGTGAATTCAGATATCTACGATTTTTGTGAAATTTGAATAATAGGTATTACACACAAATTAATAAATACTCTCAAAATTTCAGTTTCATTGGAGTATTTTAAAGTGTTTTTCCAAGGCATAATATGTGCACAACCTTTCATTTAACGAATTCAAATACATCAGATTTGCATTGAATTTGATCTATAGCCATTAGACACAAATAAATCAAGATTCCCTGAATTTCACTTTTGTTTTAAGATCGTTATCATAAGCCGTACATTTGAGACATTTTCCAGAATAAAAATCATGTAATGAATGTTGATCAAAATTAGAGTAAGGATTCTAGACATAATGTTTAATATCATTAGATCTTGCTTTTAATATCCCTAAAGTGACATAAAAGTGGTGCACAACTGTTCTGTTGGAAGACATTATTTTAAACCACCCTTGAGCGCGTATTCTTCTAGATTTTTGAAAGAGGACCAATCAAGGATTTTTTTAGTTTGTTTGTTTGATTGATTTTTAGATAAAAAGATTTTTTGGGGGGTTGAAAGGATATGCATTCGTTTGTGAAATTATTGACGTTGAAAAGCAATTCTTAAGTCGTCGTATGAATTTCATCTTTCATATTTTTAGGCATTTAAAGAATTTCATGGATAAAGAAGAAGAAAATTTCGCTTTTCATGAATTCTAAAATGTGTTTGTTTTTTCCGAAGAAAGGGAGGAACACAATCGCACTTCGAAAAGTATGAACAAAATCGATTTTCTTTTTTTTTCATCAAAGTTTAGATTTAGTTTTTATTATTTCTTTTATTGAAGAAATAATGAAACAATTTTCAAAAATTAAGAATATAGAGGACACGAAATCGCGTGAAAGATTTTATTCTCAGAATTTAAAAAAATAAATTTTAAAGACAGTAAAACCAAGCTGTTTGTCACAGAAGTCGACTGTAAAAAGGCGTCCGTGTCGTCACGTAAATTAAATACAAAATGGCCGCAGCATCGTCACGGAAGTTCTATCAAGAAAATGTCTGCCAAATCATCACAAAAAAGTGTTTCTTATTCATCAAATTGAAAACAACAGAGAATTAAAAATATAATCTGACAAAGCAAAGAAATTTTCTTGCAAAGCAATTTTCAAAATGAGTTATTTTAACTCCTGAATAATCTCATTGGAAAAGGACTTGTATGATATTGTAATAAAGATATGAATTTAAAAAATCAGTTGATTCTTTATAAAATGATTACTTTCAGCTATGATATATTTTTATCCATCAATAATTTTTAAAATTCTTATTATTTGGAGGGAATCGCTCCAGACAAGGACTGAATCCATTTGATGTAAGCAGCTAACAGGTACGAAAGATGGTTATCGCAAAGACAGGATATGCCTATTGGCCTTAGTCTCAAAAAGACCAAGTTTTAGGTAAGGGAAAAACAATCAGCAGGAAGAGAGTTCCACAAGCCTGCCGTTCTTGGAAAGAAACTGCTGGAATAGAAAACTGTATTACAATAAGGGATCAAAAGAGCGAATTAGTAGAGACCACTTGACAAACAAGTCAAACGAGCTGGAACAAAAGAAAGAACACATGTCATAATAGTATTTATAGAAAAGACTGAGACTAGCACACCACTCCTGTGACAGAGATGGTTGCAGATAAGAAGAAAGAGTGGGTGGCAATCAAATTGCATATACGTTTTTGCACTTTATCAAGAATCCTCACATAGGGCAATATGACGACAGTACTCCATACACGGTCTGATAGTAGATTTCTAGGTATAGATAATAGCAACAAGTGTGAGAAAGTGGCTGGAGAGAAAGAGAGAACTGACTCCACGAGAAGCAAAATGAGCAATAGATTTCATGTATGAACTCTAAGAATAATTCGATCAGAAAGAAAGTCCAAGAAGCCTCAAAGTCGATGCCTTCTCAAAAAACATAGTCATACATTAGAATCTCTATAAGAAAAGAGACACGCCTACGATTGAAAGACACGAGCTGAATTCCAACAAAATTGAACGTACCGAAATCCACAACCGAACCCAGGTCCACTTTTAGATCAGATGCATATTTCAACTGATACAATGAAATGGGCGAGAAGCAACACCAGAATAGAAAGCGGAAAGAGGAATATTAGAGAAAGCAATGCCATTTTAGAAAAAATATAACGATCATCAATTCTCGTGTAGATTTTACTTATTTTGTGAAGGAGTAGAAAAAATAAAAAAAGATGGATAAGGAGACATGGAGAAGATGAAATAGACCAAGAAGGCGGGGTGAGTTAAAAGCCAAAAAAAAAGAAAGAATGATAGAAAAAAGATAAAGAAAGATGCTGTCTGGTTTATCAAATTGAAACATAATTGACGTCTATTCAGTTTTATGCTCTAACGAAAATTCCTGTATAATTTTTCAAGATCCTAAGTCTTATATTAATTTGATTATTCGGACTACTGTTTTCATCTTGGGTGTTATTCTCACAATGTCTCGGCCGATGTAACATCCGACCTTCTTCAGGTTTAGCTTATCGAAATCGGCACTTTCTTGTGTCGAACTCTGGAATCAGTAAATAAATTTCGAACGAAAAGCTTTATTTAATCCACGGGAGTTACAACAACCGAAACGTCGTGAGAATAACATCCAATTAATATATGTACATATATTGTAACGCGATTGGCTTCGTTAATAATTATATGCTCCTAAATAATTTAATAATTATTGATTAATAAATAATACACAAATAATTAACTAATAGGAATAAATAAATACAATCACACATAATAAATAAACTAGTAGATATTATTTCCATCTTTCCCTTACATATATATATATATATATATATATATATATATATATACATACATATATATTGCATATGCATATGCATATTCTAATATGATCATATATGATTTAATATTTATAGACTAATAAATGATGAATAAATAATTAACTAAATAGGAATAAATGAATTAACACATAATTAAATAACTAGTAGATATTATTTCACATCTTTTTCCTTACACACACACATACATACACACACACACACACACACACACATATATATATATATATATATATATATATATATATATATATATATATATATATATATATATGAGCATGTACATGTGCTTATATGCTCAAATATAATTTAATAATTATTGTTTAAATAATGATACACCAATAATTAAATGAATAGGAATAAATAAATACATTCACACATAAATAAATGAACTAATAGATATTATTTGTTTCTACTCGCGTTTTTACCGGATTTTCGGTTTTCATCAGAATTTGCATTTCTAAATTTTTTTCGCGCAATTACATTCACATAGAAATTTATTTTTCTTTCTTCTTTCTTTTTTAATTCGAAACTTTGCAATGTGGTCAGATATCACCCTATCTATCACCGGCCCCTACGCTCGCTATAACACGATGACTCAGACATTATCTTTCTTTACAGGGTAGAGGATATAAATTCATATTCAACCAACTCATCCCTTCCACCCTCCTGAAAACTCCATTGAACTGCTGCTGATAACACGCAGCCAAATTGCCTTTCTCAGTTTTTTTTAATTCTTTCACTCATAATCCGGCCAAGGCTCGCTGCTTTAGGGCAGATGATTGTATGATTATTTTTTCTGCATTTTTCTTCATCCCGAGGAAGTCTCACAATAAAGACGAAACTTTGATTAATACACAAATAATATAGTTTTTGGCTTTCCTTTTTTATTTTCCATTACGTCGGATCATTTTACCCCTACCTTTATTCATATATATATATATATTAAATTCCCGAAACAGTTTTTCATGGTAAACAACTGATGATCCCTTAAAATAGTGTTAGAAACTAACTAATATAATAACTGTAAAAAATAAATTGACTTACATGAGTGATTTTCCACTGGAAGACTTGAGACTATAAGTTTTTTTTATATATATATATATTTTTTTTTATATAGTTTTAATGGTTGAGAAACTTCCGAGACTATATATATATATATATATATATATATATATATATATATATATATATATATATATATATATATATATATATATATATGACTGTTGAAGGTGTGGGGGCCAATATTGTTAGCGATCGGAATATTTAAACCATGAAGAAGGGGGAAACATGAGTCATGTTTATTCAAAATGTAAAAGTTTATTTTCTTCAGACAATCATCCTGGGGAAGTCTTAAAATAAAGACGAAACGTTGATGAATACAAAAATAATATTTATTGGTTTTCCTTTTTCATTTTCTATTAGGTTGGAACACTATTTCCATTCATTAATATATATATATATATATATATATATATATATATATATATATATATATATATATAAATGTGTGTGTGTGTTTGACTGTTCCTCACGCGGCTATGTGTTTTTGATGTGTATGTATTTACTTGTTTATATGTGTTTACATTGACGCACACGTGTTGGTAATTTGTATATGTGTGGGTTGATATTTTGAGTGGTGTCTGTTGGTCAGCTCGCTAACATGTTTCGTATTTACTATTAGTTGTGGGAGAAGGAGGTGTGTTACTGTAGCGCTGGGCCGAACATGATGAACAAGAGAGTTTGACCAGTGTAGAAATTTGTGTTTATTTCATAAGTAACGTTTCGCTGTAACAATATCGTTTTCTTCCACATTTTCTTCAACGTGAAAAGTGCAAATAAATATAAAGTATTTGCTAAAAAACTTTGCATATACACAACGAACAAATGCGTAATTTAATAGAGAGAATTGTGTGTGTCCTAACTTTTTTCGCCTTAAATTTGCTCGTTAACTAAGATTCTAATACCACTACAATACTGCATGGCGGTCTGAATAAATACAGTGTGAAACGATGTATGTGCTTTTTTAATTAGTACCCGAAAAAAAGGGGGATAAATAGCGGACATTTTTTGTCATGTTTTAATAATTCTTTTTTTCTTTTAAATGCTCATTATGTATGTTTTACTCTGTATACTAGTGTTGCGACGATTAATCGGAAACGGAATCGGAAAAATCGGAACTTTTTGGGGTATCGGAATCGGAAAAAAAAATGTGCCTATTTTCCGATGGCAAAAAACGATAATTTTTATTATTTTTGTTATAAAATTAAATTTTCCATTGCGTGTACAAATTAGGAAATTATTAATATTTACTTTTTTTAAATACCAAATTTTTAAAACTTAAATCTATAGATCACCCCCACCCCCCGCAAGTGTATTTTTACATTGGCAAAACTATATAGATATATTACATGCTTTTTTTTAAGGTAATTCAAAAAAATTTTAAAAACACACACAACAACTCTATAGCTAAATATTTAAAAAGAATCGAAATAGGAATCGGTAATTGTATCGGAATCGAGAATTTAGAACAGAATCGGTAATTGTATCAGAATCAATAATTGTATTGGAATCGAGAATTTAGAACAGAATCGGTAATTGTATCGGAATCGAGAATTTAGAACAGAATAGGTAATTGTATCAGAATCAGTAATTGTATCGGAATCGAGAATTTAGAACAGAATCGGTAATTGTATCGGAATCAGTAATTGTATCGGAATCGAGAATTTAGAATAGAATCGGTAATTGTATCGGAATCAGTAATTGTATCGGAATCGAGAATTTGGAATAGAATCGGTAATTGTATCGGAATCGAGAATTTAGAACAGAATAGGTAATTGTATCAGAATCAGTAATTGTATCGGAATCGAGAATTTAGAACAGAATCGGTAATTGTATCGGAATCAATAATTGTATTGGAATCGAGAATTTAGAACAGAATCGGTAATTGTATCGGAATCGAGAATTTAGAACAGAATAGGTAATTGTATCAGAATCAGTAATTGTATCGGAATCGAGAATTTAGAACAGAATCGGTAATTGTATCGGAATCAGTAATTGTATCGGAATCGAGAATTTAGAATAGAATCGGTAATTGTATCGGAATCAGTAATTGTATCGGAATCGAGAATTTAGAACAGAATCGGTAATTGTATCGGAATCAGTAATTGTATCAAATCGAGAATTTAGAACAGAATCGGTAATTGTATCGGAATCAGTAATTGTATCGGAATCGATAATTTAGAACAGAATCGGTAATTGTATCAGAATCAGTAATTGTATCGGAATCGATAATTTAGAACAGAATCGGTAATTGTATCAGAATCGGTAATTGTATCGGAATCGAGAATTTAGAACAGAATAGGTAATTGTATCAGAATCAGTAATTGTATCGGAATCGAGAATTTAGAACAGAATCGGTAATTGTATCGGAATCAATAATTGTATTGGAATCGAGAATTTAGAACAGAATCGGTAATTGTATCGGAATCGAGAATTTAGAACAGAATAGGTAATTGTATCAGAATCAGTAATTGTATCGGAATCGAGAATTTAGAACAGAATCGGTAATTGTATCGGAATCAGTAATTGTATCGGAATCGAGAATTTAGAATAGAATCGGTAATTGTATCGGAATCAGTAATTGTATCGGAATCGAGAATTTAGAACAGAATCGGTAATTGTATCGGAATCAGTAATTGTATCGAAATCGAGAATTTAGAACAGAATCGATAATTGTATCAGAATCAGTAATTGTATCTGAATCGATAATTTAGAACAGAATCAGTAATTGTATCGGAATCAGGAAAAATATTGTAATCGTCTCAACACTAATGTATACATTATATGACACAAACATACATATGGAGATTTATATTATATATATTTAAATCCAAACTAGCAATCATCGTTAGTTCTTTTAAAAACGCTAGAATTAAAACGTGCGCCTCTTTATCTAGTTATTTTTGGAAGCTAACAAGTTAGAACCAGACATCAGTAGTAAAATTGAAGATTCTGCGAAAATAAAGAAGATAAATGGTTGCAGTACACTAGATTATGTATACATCTTATGCCTTCCCAAAAGGAATGTTTTCAGCTGACTAGATCATCGTTATTTTTGATACCTTGACAAAAATCTAGAAATCCTAACGTTTCACGATTAATGCAACCTACTAAATAATAAATCAGAACGACCAATCGTCTACCAACATAAGTACAAATCTTGACTCACATACGCAGTCATTAGGTGCACGATAGAGTGAAAACGATCGACGCAAAACGTTGGAATAACATTTAACTAAACTTGGATAGAATTTATGAATAAGTTTAAGCAACTATATTAAAATGAATAACTCAGCGTGTACTTTTATATAATTAGTAAACACACGAGTCCCATTAATAGCAGAGGGTTAAATCACGTAAATAGTAATTAGTATGCAGGTTTGGAATATTGATATAAATACAAAGTGTCCGGTTCTCTATAAATGGAATCTTTGGTTCCTTTAAGGGACTGTTTTCTAGGAGAAGGCATGGAAAAATTTTATCTTTTGTTTTTTTTTTGTTTTAGGATTTTTCTCCAGAAGTGATTTGATTGTTTTCTGATGAGCTGCATGAACAAAACCTGGTGATACCAGATCAGGCTGCCCTGTGGCTCCCTGAGACGAAATTCACCTACATTGACGTTTTTTTTTTTTTTTTTTTTTTTGTTTTTTTTGTTTTTGTTTGTAAAACTTCATTATGTTCTACAAAACCAAAAACAAAAACAACAGCCCCTCTCCCTTTCTCCCTCCCCTTTTTTATTTTTATTTTTCCTACCCTACTCCCGGTCCTGGATATGACCTTAAACTACATCCGATGGTGAGATCCGGCTTACGGACTTTGGGGAATGTGGAGCCTCCTCTTAATTACCATTGCTCCCAGGTCCACCCTGACCCGGAGTGGTAGTACCTGTTAGGGTCCCAACTATGGGTTAAATAGAAACAGATATTAAAAGGGGAAAGAAACAAAAAAGAGAAGAAAACAAGACCAGATTCGGCATTAAATAACCCAAAAAGGGTTGATATGCCGTAAAACAAAACTACCATACCGAAACTACCATGAAAAAAACATCCTGGAAATTATATGTTTATTTCCAATTGCTTGTGTGTGCGTGAAACAATGGTCATATTACACTGAATTAGTTTGAAATTTGACAAAAAAATGAATAAAGACTTGGTCATTTTACTTTAAAATACCATTGTTTATGTGTATATGCTCTTATTTATATATGCTCTCTTCTTAAATGTTAACAGTCATCGAACTTTTACATTGGACAGTTCTGATAAATGTTCTTATATTATATATACACAAATATATATTTCCATATACACACGAATATATATATATATATATATATATATATATATATATATATATATATATATATATATATATATATATATATATATATATATATATATATATATATGAGCAGATACTATGTATATATTATATACACTATATTTATTAATTATATTTTTATGAATTAATGCTTACGTACATAAAAGAAAGTAATAGACACGTGTTTCTGGCGCTGAACCGTTATCAGCATGATTATCCTGGGCAGGGATCGAACCGTCGATGTAAGTATCCAGAGTTAAGCGTTTTACCCATGATAAGGATGATCTGCCACATTTTATGCACGATTTTTTTTATCGTTTATGATGTTACGAAGCTTTTTTGTTTTATTTCTTACTAGCGATTAAACACGTATGTGTTTATTATATATATATATATATATATATATATATATATATATATATATATATATATATATATATATATATACTTATGACAATATATGTATTAGCATATACTATCAGTGACTTTTAATTAGCAGTCTCTTTAAAAGATTCAGCTCAATGATTGTCGATCAGTAGCATATATAAGTCAGGTTCATTTTATATTCCAAAGAATATATATATATATATATATATATATATATATATATATATATATATATATTATTTTCATTTATATAGAAATGTACAAAATCTGCGACACTCGCATGTCGATGTTATCGATCAACAGCTCTTACATTAGGCAGAGTTAGAATCCGATCTGTAGCTCAGATGATATTTGGGAAGTTGATCGATAACATCGACATGACAGTATCTCAGATTGTGTACATGCTTGTATAAATAAAAATAATTATATATATAAAAGTTATATTTGATATTGTAAACTTTTATAAGCTTGGTTGAATGTCTTTGGATTCTTATCCTGTGCATGTTTACCTTGCTTGGATTATATATATATATATATATATATATATATATATATATATATATATATATATTACAGAATTGCAAATGAACGACAATTGATTATTTCCAACGAGGCGAATCTATGTTCTCTCAATTTCTCTTTATTATCTTAATATGTTTATTTCTGTCTATTTCTTTCTCGCTTTTCTATTCCTCCACTCTATGTGTATCTCCTTTTTCTCGTCTCTACATCGCTTCTTAAATTTTGTGACTCACGATTTTGCATATTTCGCTTCGATAACTCGCCCTTCCTTTCTTTTTCTCCTTCCTTCTTTCTTTCGTGAACTATCCTTTCTTTGGTTCCACCTTCATTTCTACCCTCGAACCCCAACCTAACCTCCCTCCCTATCCACCCACAATTCTAAATAGAATCAGATTCCAAATTGTAACGAATTCTATGGTCGTCGTAATAAAAACTTATGAAGCTCATTTGAAATTCAGCCGCAGTTTCATTTCACGTCTGTGATGGCAGCGTCCATAACATTGTTTGCATACAAATATTGGCGCCGGAGACGCCATGTGATTAGGTGAGAGATGGTGAGAGGTAACGCTAAGAGAAGGGCGGATCACCAACCCCACCCCCCAAAAATTACCATTTATTCGACCCCACACGCACCAATCTTTACGATGACTGACGCGATCGTCAGTTGGGCTAAAATACCCAATGCCCTTCGAAACGATTTAGAACTGACTGAGAAGCTTGCATTACGTACCATTATCGGCGGAACTGTAACTTAAATCGTTAACAACATTTCCACAATATAAAAATATATATACATATATATATATATATATATATATATATATATATATATATATATAGAGAGAGAGAGAGAGAGAGAGAGAGAGCGAGAGAGAGAAAGAGAGAGAAATGGAGAGAGCGAGAAGCAGATAGATAGATAGATAGATAGATAGATAGATAGATAGATAGATAGATAGATAGATAGATAGATAGATAGATATGGTGAGTGAAAAGGGCAAACAGAAAAAAAATAAATACAGGAAAAAATCATCAAGAAACGAAAGATTTTATCGGTGTCGTTAGGATCAACGAAAGTCTTCAGAAAAGAAAATGGTACATCGTGCATTTTATCCGCATATATATATATATATATATATATATATATATATATATATATATATATATATATATATATATATATATATATATATATATATATATATATACTGTTGAAGGTGTGGGGGCCAATATTGGTGTTTATAAGCTTCATACATCGCAACAAAAAAAAAACAGGCATTAACAGAATCAACTTTAATACTAGCAATGTTATTCTACAATGTTCATAATGCTTTCTTTTATTCCGTATTAATAATATAATTCGCGTCAAAACTACCTATTAATATTAACACCATGGTCTTTACCCGATTCCACTGAAGATGGACCCGGATGGGTTCGAAAGTACGATTAGGACAGATTAATTCCCCACTAAAACAAAGACCATGAGTTTGCTAATGGAAAGGATCCCAACAAAGATATCCAGCCACAAGTTATATATATATATATATATATATATATATATATATATATATATGTGTGTGTGTGTGTGTGTGTGTGTGTGTGTGTGTGTTTATTTCACATACATATACGTTTCATCCTTACGGGAATCGTCAGTGAAGAAGTGATTATTCATACCGGTCGCATGACTCGAACACCGGAACACGAGTCTAGATTTTTTTAACTTAAATTCTTACACACACACACACACACACACACACACACACACACACACACACATATATATATATATATATATATATATATATATATATATACATCTAGCAAGCTATGAAAATATATTTATGGCAATTAAGCTACACAGAGGCTCCCGCGTTTCATCCCCGGGGTGAATCTTCAGGCTAAAGTGCATGGAGTTATTTTTGCCGGGTGTTTTCATATACACGACTAGCTAGTTAACCAATCAGATTATTTGTTGTTCTCTCAGCCAATCGTTGAGCTTCCCGCGAACAAAGGTCTTGTTGGTGTTACTTCCTATATCCTGTTCTATTGTTCTGTTTTCTATAGATTTGCCTATATCCTGTTTCCTTTGTTGTGTCAATATAATGGGTGAATTTATTTTAGCACGTGGTTCCTCTTATTTCTATTTTAGGTTTTAATCAATCATGAAACATATCCCGAATTCTATGGAACGTAGGCTTATCAACAATTATTACAACGAAAGTGTTTTGAAAAAATCAATCAACATTTACAATACAGCTCTAAAAATAGTTGTTACCATAATACCGAAATTAAATATAAAAAACAGGACACTAACAATTACAACAAAATTAAAAGTAAAAGAAAAAGAAATATAATCTACTATATCCCTCCCTATAACCAGATGCTAAAAACTAAACTGGGCAAAAAATTCCTAAATCTGATTAGAAGACACTTTCCTGTAACCAATCCCCTGCATAAAATATTCAATAAAAATAACCTAAAACTATCCTACAGCTGCTGCGAAACCTAGAAATGATAATTAAGGCACACAATAACAAAATACTAAAAGAGAACAAGATTGAGGAAAAAAATAACAACTTACATAAAAAAGTGGGGAATATAACAAAAATAACACTAAGAAGAACAAAAATATAAACAATACAAATAGAAATAAACAAAACACTAATGATAACCACCCGAATAGAAATGAAAAAGTTAACAATGAAGAGAAAAGATGTAACTGCATAAATCGTACACTTTGTCCACTACAAAATAAATGCCTAACCAAAAGTATCGTTTACCAAGCAACAATCTTTGCCAATGAAAGACCAAATAACAAAAAATAGGTATGGCCTCCCTAGATTTTAAAACCAGATATTATGACCACAAAAGCACATTTAAAAACAGAGAACGTCGAATTAAAACAGCACTAGCAAACCACTATTGGGAGCTCAAAGAAAATGGACGCTCACCAAAAATTGAATGGAAAATAATATGGCAGGCCAGTACATGTAGAAATTTAGACGACCCGTATAGATTATGCCTGAATTAAAAATTTGAAATCCTAAATTTGAAAGAGCCCCACAATCTATTGAACTGTAGAAGTGAGATAGTAAAGAGCTGCTTACACAGAAATACAGTTACCTTAGGAAAACGATAAATAAATAAATAAATATACAAATAAGTAAAAAAAAAACTAAATAAAAACTTAACAATTTAAAAATTAAAATCTAAAATAGAAATACAAGGAACCACGTGTTAAAATTAATTCACCCATTATATTGACACAACAAAGGAAACAGGATATAAGCAAATCAATAGAAAATAGAACAATAGAACAGGATATAGGAAGTAACACCAACAAGACCTTTGCTCGCGGGAAGTCCAACGATTGGCTGAGAGAACAACAAATGATCTGATTGGTTAACTAGCTAGTTGTGTATATAAAAACACCCGGCAAAAATAACTTTATGCATTTTAGCCTGAAGATTCACCCCGGGGATGAAACGCGGGAGCCTCTGTGTAGCTTAATTGCCATAAATATATTTCCATAGCTTACTACCTAGCTCAACTTACGTATCAAGCACTGTTGAAGTAAATACTGAAAATTGATACATAAAAATTATATCTCTTTATAAAATTTCATGTGGATACATGAAATACTAATTATATATATATATATATATATATATATATATATATATACATATATATATATATACATATATATATACATATATATATATATATACATATATATATATATATATATATATACATATATATATATATATATATATATATATATATATATATATATATATATATATATATATATATATTCAGTTACAACGCCGGCGTCTGTAGGTAAAAATATTTTAATATTCATTTAATAAATATTGTTACAAGCCCCTTTAAGAAATTAGAGTTGAGCCCTATTTGGGGAGTTAAAAATAATGTCTCGCTTAGCTTTACGCAAGTTTCCGAAAAAGTTTATTGAACACTTTCGATTATTTACTCTCTGTTTCCCGCTTTTTTAACGCACATAACTTAATTTCCCTTCTTTACGCGGTAATTTCCCGTGGCTGTAGAGTTAGAGAACTAGCTTGCGGAGTCTATGCTGATTCTGTAACTAGATTCGCGCTCTCCGACTGTCTGAAATTATAACTTTCTACATTAATGATAGCAAAAAGCTTGAAACGCCAGAGTCTGTAAGAAAATTGAGTTAATATTTATTTAATAAATATCATTATACACACACACACACACACTTTAAAGCCCCATCAAAATTCCCACAGTTCCCATCATCGTCCAAAACACCACACCACAGGTACAGCAGAAATCACATAAGCATTCACCCATGGATGAAGCCGTCAAACTGTCTGGGCCCATGACAACCGACCATAAGGCTACATCAACAGCAGAATCCCCTTTAGTAAGTGGCTCCCCGACAAGTATACCACCACCATCAGCTGTCTATTTAGAATCAAAAGATAGCCCCTCATTGAACCTAAGTTCTTTCTCACCACTATCACCGGAATCCCCATCATTACCTCAGAAAATACTGGTACCAGATGATGAGCAATTGTCCTTGGAAGAAGAGCTTGGGAATACAATTGAGGAAGTCCAGATCATGAGTCTGGAGGAAAGATCTCAACTTCCCAAAACCCAAGCCTCAAGAGCTACCAAGGCAGTAATACAAAACGCAAACATCGCTCTCACAAGACGTGTTCCATCCAACATATTCCTCTCGAAGCTAAATCAAGTAACATACGCTGCAGGACTTTACATTGTTAGGAAAACACTCCCTCAATTCAAAAAGCAATGGAAGTCCAGAGCACGAGCAACAACACCACCGTGGAAACTTGAGCTCCAGAAACAACTTAACCTTTTCAGAAAGGAAGTCTCTCAAATTAAACAATTCCTTGCTGCCTCTTCGGTGCGGGGACGGCTGAGAAACACCATCTGCAGACTTAGTTTTAATTTTTTTAAATGGAGAAGAAATTGAAAACGTTGCAAGCGAACTTGAAGCTACAATCCAAGTACTTACCAAAATAATTCAAGAAAAGGATAGCAAGCACAAGGCGAAAGTTGAGAACAGACAGTTCAAAAATAATACAAGACTATTCTACCGAAATTTGGTTGGAGAGAATATAACGGTGGAAAAGTCACCAGAGGAGAAGGAGCTAGAAAGCTACTGGAGGCCTTTGTTTGAGAATGAGGGACCATGTAACCAAGAGGTCAAGTAGATTTTAGATATAGCTCTTAGTAATAAAAGCAATCCAAAAATGCCAAAGCCAAAGATAACGTCTGGAATGATAAAACGAAAGCAAGACGAATTTCAGAATCACAAAAAAACTTGCTGAAAAAACTAACAGCACTTCATAACCATCATAGTAGCTACTTCACCAGACTGTTGAAGGGTGAGGGGGCAACACAAGCATGGCTAGTAAAAGGTGATATGACCCTCATGCCCAAAACGAATGCGACACAAAACCCTACAAAATATAGACCGATCTGCTGCCTTACTACAACCTACAAACTCTTCACTGGCCTGGTTGCAGACAGCATCTACAAACACCTTTCTTCTGGAGCATACCTGGAAAAAGAACAAGCAGGGTGTAGGAGGAAGTGTTTAGGAACCAAGGACCAATTTCTGATCAATAAGACCATCCTTGAGGACTGTAGGAAAAGGCAGAGAAATCTAAGCATGGCGTGGATCGATTACCAAAAAGCATATGATAGTGTACCCCACGCATGGCTCCTACGCTGCCTTGATCTATATAATATCCATCCGGTCATCAAAAAAAGTATGGCAGTACAAATAAATATGTGGAAAACAACTATGGGATTAAGACACACTAATTGGACAAACAAAAATCACTGACGTCAAGATCCGAAGAGGGATCTTCCAAGGAGATAGCTTATCTCCTCTACTGGCAATTGATCCACTAAGCAAATTACTAAACAAAAGCCAGAGTGCCTACAATCTGAGCCAGGGCCACAAACAAGATAAAAACAAAAGAGTCAACCACCTGCTCTTCATGGATGACCTCAAGCTGTATGCTAGTTCAGATACTGACTTTAGCCGACTCTTACAGGTTGTACATACCTTCTCCAAAGATATTGGAATGAAGTTCAGCCTGGACAAATGTGGCAAGTGCTCCCTCAGAGTTTGGAAGAAGACCCAAATGGAAAACATACAGCTTGATGAAGATACTGACATCAAAAACCTTGAAGAACAGGAACAATACAAATACCTTGGCATAGAAGAAAACTATTTAATTCAACATGCAAAGATGAAAGAAAAAATTGGCAGAGAATATATACGCCGTGTTAGGAAAGTTTGCAAAACACAGCTAACAAACAAAAACAAAGTAACTGCAATTAACCAATTAGCTATGCCATTGATAACATACAGCTTTTGAATTATTGATTGGCCACAAAAAATCATTAATAGATTAGACACTAAAACGAGAAAAATGTTGACAATGTACAGAGTAGTGTACATGAACCAGTGTCTACCAAGGTTCTATCTGACAAGAGAAACAGGGGGTGTGTGTGTCTCAGAAATTAACCATCAACATCGAGCCACTATTGTGAGCACCAGCCAATATCTGATGAGCTCCCAGAACCCAAACCTTATGATGGTATGCCAACATCAAGAAACCAGAGCAAGCAGAATAACCTCCATCACAAAACTGGCCAAACATTTTGGACAGGATTGTCTTACAAATGAGGCAGAAAGAGACAACAATTCTGCCACAGAAATAGCCCGCAAAAGCCGCCAGAAATATACCAAGACCTTCCATTCCAGAAAACTGGAAGAATGGGCCAACCAACAACGTGCTAAGTATTTCCTAGATGAATTATCCCAGGAATATATAGATAAGAATGTCTCTGTAGACTGGCTGAAAAGAGGATACCTCCATTATGATCAGGAGGGAATGATAATGGCTGTTCAAGATCGAGGCTTGATGACCAATGCCTTTAAAAGGATGAGTGGTCTCAGCAACAATAACAAGTGCAGGTTCTGCCACACAGAAGTAGAGAGTGTGAACCACCTGACATCATGTTGTAAAGTTATCCTGGGGATGGCTATTATACAATGCGACACAACGGAGTGTGTAAATATCTTCACTGGACTATTTGTAAAAAGTTGAATATCCAGTATAGCAGCAAGTACTGGGAGCATATACCAGAAAGAAAAGTTGGAAATAATTTATACACACTCCACTATGACTATGCAATCGCTACACCTACATATATAGAAAACGGAGCTGCTAAACCTGACATCGTTATATGGGGCAAAAAGGGAGAAAGTAGCAACCCTTATTGAAGTCAGTGTCCCTAATAATGCAGGATTAAACAAAGCTGAAAGGGAAAAGATAACGAAATACCAAGGTCTTATGTACGACATGAAAATAAACTAGAATCTTAGGAAAATCTCCATCATACCAGTAATTATAGGAGCTACAGGACTAATGAAAAATAATTTCAAAAGCTATTTAATGAGTATACCCTGTGAACCGAGTGCAAGAGAAATACAAACAATTGCACTTTAAGGTACGGTTAGAATTTTCAAAAGATATCTAGGCTAGAGCGTCTGAAATAGCCGGTGAATGTCTGGCATCTGGTAGGATGCTCCATCTCCAGCAAAAACGGAAAGATAATAAAAATAAAAAAGACGCAAATATATATATATATATATATATATATATATATATATATATATATATATATATATATATAAGTAAATAAATGCGAAGTTTCATCCGCCTATCTTAACTACATAACCTCAAAACCGCTTCTGTTAATTTAGTCCTATGAGGCAACATATTGAAATACCGTCTGCAAACAGCAACAAACAGTTACAAGGATTACTAAATTGCATATTTATTTTTAAATTTCGGATGAATATATATTCTGTAATATATATTTGTAATTTGCATTGTCATATTTTCTGATATATATGCAATGATTTTTTTTCAATAGTAAAACGTCTGGTGTCGCTGTGATGCTGAGAAGAGATACTACACTTTCATTTTTACAAAAAGGTTAAGGAACAATAAGAATAATGTTTTTATAACCAGGCAAATTTAAATGAATGAAGACAACCCTAATTTTATCTATTTTTTTTAAACATTGTTCATCCGAACAAGGCAAGTTACTACTGTAGACGTAAGGGGCTACTGAGAATTAGGGTGAACGTTTTAAGTGTTATCCAAAATTGATAGCTATGCAGCTAGATGACTGTTTTCATTAGTTTTATATTTCTGTATGTTGGTATCGTCGGAGAAACAGGGAGTAGGGAGGAAGTTCCAAAGGCCGGCAGCTCGATGAAAATAGCTATTGGAGTAGAAGGTTCTCCAGCATCTGGAGAACTACACAGTGAATGTATGGGATTGTGCTGATTGTCAGGTTAGTGCAATGTATTTACGTCGAGGGGGCACCAGAGCAGAAAGTTAATCAGAGCACGTTCCATTGAAGTACTTGTAAAACAAGCAGAAGGATGCAATATTGAGGCGATAATACAGGGGCTAGAGATTGGTGGGTAGTGAAGGACCTATTGGATTAGATACTCTTTTTTGGACGTTGTCTAAGAGGGGGAGACTGGTGGATGGTGACCAGCCCAGATGTGATAACAATACTCCATGCATGGGCGAATGATAGCTTTGTAGAGATGCAGGATACTATCAGGTGTGAGAAGTTTACTAGCACGGTAGAGGGATCCCACTTTCTTTGCAGCAGCCTTGGCAATGTTATCTATGTATTTGTTCCCATGCGTGTTACCTATGAATGTTAGGCCGAGGAGTTGGAACATGTGACTTTCATGTAGCATGCTATCAGCCATGGCAATCGGTGGTTGGTTTCTTGTAGATGTTTAAGTAAAGGAGCTTTGTCTTAGCAGTATTAAATTTTACCATTCATTTATGACCGCATTTCACTGCAGACTAGAAGTCCCTTTCTAAGGATTCAGCCATTGTCTAAAGTATTTGCGCGTCAGTTTTACCCACATAAGGAGAGTAGAGCGTGATGTCGTCAGCAAATATACCCATCTCAGACACGATGTCATCATGAAGGTCGTTTATGAAAATCAGGAACAATAAATGTCCAAGGATCAATTCCTGAGGTACAACTTTATTTATGTCATATTGTTTGAATGAACGGCCACCGAGGACAACCTGGATCTTTCTTTTTGATAGATAGGATCTAATTATATTAAATATTCGTTCAGTAATACCATATGAATTGATTTTTATGAGTAGACTCTTATGCCAATCCTTTTCAAAGGCGTTTGATATATAAACCGCTACCGCCCTAGCTTCACTTGCCTTGTCCAGTGTATGGATTATGCGTTCAGAGAGTACCGTTAGGATATTCGCAGTAGTATGTACTTACCTAAATCCATACTGATGGTCAGAAAGAAGTTTAGCATTAACGAGGTAACGGACTATCGCTAGATTTAATAAGGATTCAAAGATTTTAGCGTAGAGCGGGAGTAGACTGATGGGTCGATAATTCTGAGAGTAAGTTCCATCTCCGGAATTCTTAAAAACTGGTACTACAAAGGCAATTTTCCAGCTTTCAGGGAAGCAAGGTTCGACAATTATTGTATTATATTTTAATGAAGATAGGTAATGTGGTATCGGTTATATGTCATGATAACATTCTCCCAGGCATTAACTCTTCTTTTTGAGTGGCAGATACTGTTTTATCTTGATGATAGCACCCGTCAGTCATCCACTCATCTTTTAGGAATCAGTGTTGTTCACACTGATATTATTCTCCCAAGCTAGTTAAAATAAATGAATGGAGAAAGCATATTTTCTTAGAATATATATATATATATATATATATATATATATATATATATATATATATATATATATATATATATATATATATATACGCGAACAAGGGCTAGCAAGTACATCAATTGTTAAAGATATAGTTAAAGAAAAAACAAACCTAAGTCTGTGGAGCAATACAAATTAAGTCCTAAATTGATTCCATAACATACAGGAAAAACGCAGATGCAAATTCACACAATTAGACATAGTAGACTTATATCCATCCATAAGAAAAGACACGCTAGACAAGCCTTAACCGTTGCACTCTCACATACAAACATCAGTCAACTAGAAAGGGACACAATACTACAAGAAAGACAAACCCTACTTTTATTCGAGGAAAGGACCTGGGTTTTAAAATAAAACCCAGAGGATCCATTTGATGTTGCACTGGGGGTCAATTACAGTGCAGACATCTGCGACTTAGTCGGCTT
>OY744515.1:118721502-118726502 GCA_963556195.1 Sepiola atlantica
TTGACACAACAAAGGAAACAGGATATAGGTCAACCTATAGAAAAAAGAACAATAGAACAGGATATGGGTAGAAAGTAAAAATAACCACACCTTTGTTCGACGAAGCCCAACGATTGGCTGGGAGAACAACAAAGAATCTGACTGGTTAACTAGCTAGCCATCTATATAAAACACCTGGCAAAAATAACTCCCCGGGGATGAAACGCGGGAGCCTCTCTCTGTCTCTGTCTCTGTCTCTGTCTCTCTCTCTCTCTCTCTCTCTCTCTATATATATATATATATATATATATATATATATATATATATATATATATATAGTCAGGTTCATATTATATGTTGATAACCATGTTTTTATTTTAGTATTTTTATTGGAATTTTTTTCACATTTCCAAAAAACATAACATTTTTGTGAGATATATTTGTTATGGTCCCTTTCATTTGTCTTGTGCCAAACAACATTTTTATGTCAATATCGTCTCTGCAACATTATAAAATCATCAGAAAAAACACAAAGAGTAAAAAGTTATTGGATTAAAGTGTCTTTAAGACAACATACACTATACAGTGGTTCATTTTGGGGTGAAACCAAGCAATAAAAAGAGCAAAATCACACGTGGGTGAACATACTAATACGCAATTTTGAATGGTTTTCGTTCAGAGCCAGTACATCCTAAAAGTTGTGTGGACATTTATACATTTTAATTCAGTAATATATATATATATATATATATATATATATATATATATATATATATATATATATATATATATATATATATATATATATATGGGGGGGTGCATATATCTATATTTAATAATAAATATTTAATTAGCTACAGACGTATACGTTTCATCCTTTCGGAATCATCACAAGTGTCACCTTTAACTCCAAATTCCGACGCCTTAACCGATGCGGCCCTTGTGAATAACTATGCGAAGTGGTGAGAAATAAATCCTATAATGTTGGGTAGATAACGATAGTAAGCCGTCTTAACAGTGTTCAACAAGGAGGAACATGAATTTATAGATATAATTTGACGGGCCAGGCCGAAATAAAGGCTACACATAATCATGTAATAATTAATATTTAATTATTTACAGACGTGTAACATTTCACCCTTTCAAAATCATCAGTGTGGAGATAAGTATTCAAACCTGCCGCACGAATTTACAAATAAATAATAATAAAATAAAGATAGAAGAAAAAAGAGTGATAAACATGCGACGATTGTCCAAATTTATTTCAAATTTCAATTGTTCAATGCAAGGTGTATTCAGTAATAAACTAATGCTTATTATTCTTTCCTTAAGCCAAGGCTTTTCAAAGATCGAGATCTTATCATCAGAGGAGAAATACAGATAGATAAGTTGGTTTCCAAAAGGCCAAAGTTCAAATATTTGAAAAATATTTATTAAAAAAATGTAGTGAAAGAAAAGTTCCGTAAAAAAGATATGTGGTTTATCCGGGTGGTAATTGTCCGTTGAAAAGATGTCCAATGAATAGGAGAAATTGTAGAAAGCGAAAAAAGCTTTTTCGTAGGGGCAGTATGGAGAGAATGTTCAAATATAAGTAAATCCAAACGCACTTAAATGGAATTGAAAAGAGAAAAGCTGGCCATTATTGATAACTTCCTGGACCATAGAACAAACGCAAATGATATCGAGTCCAAAGAAAAAACTTAAGGAAAGAATAATAAACACTAGTTTATTACTGAATACACCTTGCATTGAACAATCGAAATTTGAAATAAATTTGGACAATCGTCACATGTTTATCACTCTTTTTTCTTCTATCTCTACAATTGCTCTATCTCGTATATTGAGCTAAACCTCTTCACTATAGGTTCCATCTACTAAAAGTTTTACTTTTGGTTTATATTTGATCCTATATATAAATAAATATATAGTGTATACTCGATGTACAAAATGACGGTACAACTTGTTTTTCGCACTAATATTTATATAAAATTACGTAGTTAATTTCATTTTGTATATCTAAATTATTATTATCCTTTCTGATGACCTAAAGAAAACAGTGGGGGATTTCTTTCAGAATTTCTTTAAAACGACGTAGATTGTCTGTCCATCTATTTACTTTATAGCATCTCCTAACTACACGAAATGGTTTCGCCTGGTGGCTAGAAAAATATTTTTTTGCTTTGTTATGATAGGACCGATTTATATATTTTATTTACAAATAAATACAAATTGATCTTTACTATAGAGAGGAGGATTACATTTAAATACTAGACATTACTGTACCAGCTGGGGATACGTTGGCTCGTCAACCTGGTATTCCTTCAGGTTGGAAAATTATGGCTTGTTCTTTCTCAAAATACACTCATCTGTCCCGTTAATGTTTTCGCCAACATTTCGCATGAAACGAGAACAGATACGACACTATCTTGATGCTACGTGCATTCGTAACATAGCATCGGGCTGTGAGGTCGAGAACAGGTCGAGAAGTGAGGCTTTTCCGTATGAATAGCCTTATTCGATCGAGTATCGCAACTAATTCGATTATTTTGTATTTTAGTCCTCACATTTCATGAGCAATGTTTCTGACAAAGGGGGAAGAATTGCTGTTTGCTGGGTCAGAATCAATCCATACAACACTTATCGTTGGCCGGGTTTTGACATTGAACTTGGTTTGTTTTAGCTCCTTACATCAAGTGGCTTCATCTCTTGTCTGGATCGATTTCAATAAATAAAAAGGAGAAAAAAAAGAAATAAACAAAGAAAGTAAATCGCTCTCTTTCTCTCTCTCTTTCTTTCTCTCTCTCTCTCTCTCAATATATATATATATATATATATATATATATATATATATATATATATATAATTTGTAGCTCCTAGAAAACCCTGTCTAGTAGAGCACTGTAAGTGTAGTATTAACACAGCATGACGTCGCTAGCTTTAAATGCATCGTTCCTTCATTAAAAAAGTCGAACGCTCTAGACGTCAAGCCGCCGCATAAAGTGTTAAAATTATCACCGTTTATTCGCTGTTCAAAATTGCCCGAGTGGCTAAAGCGTCGGATTGGAGTTGCAAAATACTCGGAGTCCGGGGTTTCGAATCGCAAGACCGGTAGTGAATAGTCATATCTCTATGCTGATAAGTCCCGATTATTAAGGACGAAACGTATGCGTACATAGATAATAAACAATAAACAATAACAAATATATATATATATATATATATATATATATATATATTATATACAGAGAGATAATATTGATAAATAAATATTGAATAATATTTACCACAGACGACGTCGTATCGAGCTTTTGTTATCATTAGTGCAATAAAGTGATAATTTCAGACGGCCATAAGGCGCGAACTCGGTTCACAGAGCAACCTTTGACTTTGCGCGCTTACACTCTATTCTCACGGTCATAGGAAATTATCACGTGACACGGAGAAATTAAGTTATATTCATGTTTATTACATCGTAAACATCAAGACAGACTAGAGGACCCAACGAACTTACTCGGAGCCTTGCTTTTTAGCTTAAGTGAATGTCTATTTTTTTTAATATCTCCTAACCGGGCTCAACTTTAACTTTCTAAAAGAGGTTTTATAATAATAAATCATATATAAAATGTATATATATATATATATATATATATATATATATATATATATATAATTACTCTTGGTCTCCTGTGCGTACATTATATTATTTGATTGCGTGGTTGTCTGTGTTTTAGACCGAGTGGGAAGTGTTTCATTATCCTCCACCATCCTTGATAATAGAAGTTACCCGAATGGCTGGATATCTAGCGATGAAAAATTTTTAGGAGAAAAAAAAACGAACAATAAACGAAATTATAAAAAATAAACTAAAAAGATGTAAATCTGTCCCCCTCAAAACCGAACAGTCCGGCCCCTTTTCCTTCATGTCCTTAAAACGATGCAGCAGCAGCAGCAGCAAACACATTTATGTAGAAAGAAAAAGTCTTGCATGATTGCTCGTCACGCCATCGGCTCGTTAAAGTTTGCTGGCTTATTCTCATTAATTTCCCGAAGTTTTTCTCTTTTTCTACTTGTGTGTTTTCTTTTTCATGTAAAATGTTTGAATTACTTTCCGGTTTATTCCTAGGCAAATCTGAACTTGTCTACGACAACCTCTCACTTACTGATTCAGCGTTCATCGTTGGCCCATGCCCGAGTTTTGTAAGACAGATCCCGTTTTTTACTCGCAACTTCTGATTCAGATAATTCTGAGTCCTCCGATCACAATCGGCACGACTGTTATGCTCAATAATGTTCTCTGTGTATCTAAGTATGTGTGCACCTTTCCAATGTTATTATTATTGGGATGACTAGTAAGGATAATCGTTCGTCACGTGTTTTAACACCTCAAAGAATAAGTGCATTAAAGCAATAAATACAGGGTGATTCATAAGTCACTTAGCTATTTATTTTTGAAATTCGAAAGTTAAAAAATACGGTAATACAAAACAGAAAGTTTATTCATCAATGAATTTGATGAATAAACTTTCTGTTTTGTTTATGGGAGTTTCAAATTACAGCAAATTGTCAAAATTTCCTCCTTCGTTCTGCATGCATAGCTCCATTCTTTTTTGCAAAGAATTTACGACTCTTTGTAGCATATTTGATTTATTATGAAATATATATATATAGAAAACAAATATATAAACGAACAAATTTAAAATAACAAATAGCAGTAATTAGAGAGTAAGATAACAATCATCAAAAGTTCATAGTATGTTTGTGCTTCATATGGTAATCATTTTAAATAGCTAAGTGAAGTGACTTATGAATCACCCTGTATATATACACACAAAACATATATATATATATATATATATATATATATATATTATGAATATCGCTCCAGACAAGGCATAAAACCACTTGATGTAAATAGCTACAAAGAACAAACGATGATTATCACAGAGACAGACGATGCCTGTTGACCTTAGTCTTGAAAAGGCCAAGACTATAGATAGGAGGAACACAGTAAGCAGGTAACG
>OY744515.1:118729002-118941502 GCA_963556195.1 Sepiola atlantica
TGTCCTGTGACGCGTATTCTTCTAGTAAATATATACAGGGATTATACAAAATAATGGAAATACATTGTGAAGCTCTCGGCGAACAGTTTTTGTGGAAACCGGATTATCCAGATGATTGTTAAGCTGTGCTGGAATTTTTGTGTGCTCTTTCTTCACAATCCTTACAAGGACTTTACAATCTCTTTCGAACAGCTTCGGCTTTCTTCCTGAACTTAGTTTGGAGGATAATGTTTTTCTTTATTTTTCATAAGCTGTCATCACCTTCGAGACAGTTCCTCTCGATACGGTCACCATCTCAGCCACTTCCGTTACAGTAGCACCTTCCATACGGGCACCAACAATCTGCCTTTTTTTGAAATCTGATAGATCTGTCATTTAAATTTGTCTTACTTACTTACTTACTTACTTATTATTTTTTTTTGTGAATCAGATGATTCTGGTGTTGGCATTAGTTTCCCCGATACTTTTCTAGTTATAAATCTTTCTGGAAAGGCATCGGGTACTTACGGGAAGGACCACGAGAAGGTTACCAACATCCCTAAGTGAAAGTAGTACTGTGCAACCGACTGGATTCGAACTTTGTACACCCAGGTGTTCAGTCCGTGTCATTATCCACTTAACCACCGTCACCTCCCATTTGTCTTACTAATATGCTCTATCTGAAATTAAAATAAATTTAACCAATTAATTCAGGACAATCATAACCATAAATGAAAAAAATGAAACCAACATTTTGGTCATTTTTTTCTATTTTATCGGTGTTTTAAAATTAATGCAAAATTTACAAGGTTGTTCCATTATTTTATACACCCCCTGTATATACTGAAGGATTTACCAAATGTGTAAATTTTGTACATACTATTTATTGAATATTACAGTGTGCAATGCAATAAAATTATCTTTAAAAACTTATATTCATATTGTCAACGTTTTGACCAAATTGTCTTTTTTAGATAAATGATTTTATACAAAATAATTATTTATTTAAAATATTTAAAAAAGGACGTCTCCTTTCAGCCTCCAAAAACAATGGATACCAGCTATAAATATGTTTGCACTGAGAATCTGTAGTGAGGCCAGTATTGCGCAATTTCAACTGAGTTTCCACTGAGAAGCAGTGGCAACGAAAAGTCCAGGGCGACTAGAAAAGGTGATGTGATGAGCAGAGAAAGACTGGTGTTATTTCAGAATTTTCCTTTTTGACCAGGCTACATTACTATTTAATCTAGCTGGTAGGATGATATGTGGATCCACACCTTTCTAAAAAGTATTAAAAAGTGAAGTAGTATTGGGGAACTTGAAACCGGCTTATAATGCATTAACATTTTCACATTTTTTATTTGGTATGCAATAAGCATAGTTTTCATTTGGTATGCAATAAGCATAGTTTTCATTTGGTATGCAATTATCATAGTTTTCATTTGGTATGCAATAAGCATAGTTTTCATTTGGTATGCAATAAGCATAGTTTTCATTTGGTATTCAATAAGCATAGTTTTCATTTGGTATGCAATAAGCATAGTTTTCATTTGGTATGCAATAAGCATAGTTTTCATTTGGTATGCAATAAGCATAGTTTCATTTGGTATTCAATAAGCATAGTTTTCATTTAGTATGCAATAAGCATAGTTTTCGTTTGGTATGCTATAAGCATAGTTTTTATTTGGTATGCAATAAGCATAGTTTTCATTTGGTATTCAATAAGCATAGTTTTCATTTGGTATGCAATAAGCATAGTTTTCATTTGGTATGCAATAAGCATAGTTTTCATTTGGTATGCAATAAGCATAGATTTCATTTGGTATGCAATAAGCACAGTTTTCATTTGGTATTCAATAAGCATAGTTTTCATTTGGTATTCAATAAGCATAGTTTTCATTTGGTATTCAATAAGCATAGTTTTCATTTGGTATGCAATAAGCATGGTTTTCATTTGGTATGCAATAAGCATAGTTTTCATTTGGTATTCAACAAGCATAGTTTTCATTTGGTATGCAATAAGCATAGTTTCTATGTTTTTAATTCGGCGAATCATTCGACAATTTATTTTTTATTAAATTAAATAACAAATAAGTTCAATACATCGCAATTGGAAATAATTTAAATTTTAAATCTTTATAGAATAATTCTGCCCATCTCGTCCTTAATTAGCACGAGCATAACGATGTCAATACGCATGCGCTGAGAGATAAGTCATAAAACAAATATGGAAGAATGACAAAATAAACAAATTAAGAAAGTAAGGAGAAAAAGGAGAAAAAGGAAGAGAGAAACAAAGATAAAATAAAAGAAAAGAGGGAAAAGAAAAAGAGTAAAATAATGAAAAGTAAAAGAGAAAGAATAACAAATTAGAAAGAGGCAAAGGGAATACAAGAATGGAAGATTATTGAATCGAAAACATTAAAAAAATCAACTTATAATAACATGGCCACTCTCATTGTGGTTGTGTGTGTTTGTCTGTCTGTCCACCAAGGAGGGTTTTTTTTTAAACGAATATCTTAACGTCTTATAAAGTGGAAAATATTGCATTTATACTAAATAATGGAATATGCAACAAATAAATCATACGTCATGCCCGGAAATCGAAACCACGTGATCTCTAGTCTGACGTTCTACCAACGGAGCTATTTGCACATTCTTAAGAATAGATCTTTAAAATTTCTCTTAACAATATACTTATAGTTTTGGCGTGACGTCATAGAGTTATGATTAACGTCATGTTTAAAAGCATGAATTAAAACATAAGCGATAATCAAACAATTTTAAAAATGGGTAAACATCAATAGTGTTGCACATCATTTTAATAGTCCAAAAACAGATTATTTAGCTGATTTAGCTCATTAATATAATTCTAGACAAGTAAACAGGAACACCCTCTTGCAGACAGCGAGAGAGAAAGGGGCGAAGCGTTAGCCTAGCAAAAAAAAAACTCCCTCCAGTCACATTTCTTTTGCTAGTTATATCATAAGTGGACTAGCAAAAGAAATGTTATATTATATAACGAGCAGGTTCTCTGTCTGTCTGTCTGTCTGTCCGTTGGCGAGAAGTGTTGTAAACGTAAGAGAGGGGGCACGGGGGATTACTATTTAATTAATTTTTCAAGTCAGCGTTGTTAATCTTTGTATACATTAACATTAGGTCTGGGAACTATTAATTACTTAATTTAGATTAAATAACATTAAATAACATATAAGTAAATAAAGTAGCACGAAATTTCAAGACGAGACTGCGATTCGAACACACAACATACTGTTACCAAAACTCGCTCAGATAGCAGGCGGGTTTTGCAATTTACATAATTCATTTCTTTTAAACTTCTAATAAATTCATATTTACAAATATACACTCATAACTGTTATTCTCAAATTTACATATGTATTTACAATATTTTCCCATAAGGTGATATTAATAAAAATTATTCATACAATCAATTAAACACATTTTATTCAGAAACGAGCTTGTTTTTTAAACCATACTTTGAAAGGTAAATTCTGTTAAAATTGCTAAGTCATCCTTGAGAGGATTTTTTCCCATTGTTATTTTTATTTTCAAGGTATTTTGTTGTAAATTGAAGTTAAGCTAGGCATATCTCGGCCATTACTAACTGGGTGACCATTTTGGAAGAATAAATTGCTGGCTCATCCTTCTGGAAGTGACGTCATAGTGATAGGATTTTTTCACATTATTGTTCTTTATTTCCATTACGTTGTTAAGACAAGTTGTTTTGTTGTAAATTGAAGTTAAGCAAGGCATATCCCAGCCGTTACTAAATGGGTGATCATTTTGAAAGAATAACAAAACTGGTTCTTTGATATGACGTAGGCGCCTTCAATAGCATATTTTAACGTAAGTATCAGAACTGGGTCTTTGATATGACCGAGGCGCCTCCAAAATTTTTTTCTCCGGGGGTGGGTCGGGAGGAGATAGGGTGGGGGTCGAAATTTGTTTTCTTTCTTTTTTTTTAACTAAAAGTATTTCTATGGATGGGGGAGGGTAGAAATTTTTCTTTTTTTGTGGGGAAGGGTCAATCCTTTGTTTTGTTTTAAATAAAAATATTTCTATAAATGGGGGAGGGTAAAACAAAATTTTTATAGGTCGGGGTCAAAAATTTTTTTTTTTAAACTAAAAATATTTCTTTGGGCGGGGGGAGGGAAAAATGGGGTGGGGTGGGGTCGGAAATGTTTACTTTTTGTTAACTAAAGATATTCTTGGTCCGAAACAAAGAAAATCAATGTCTAAACACCCAAGAAATATAACTGGGGCTCCATCGATTTACGGGTGAGCGTTCATTTCTGACGCGGCAGCCTAGCAAAATTAGACGGTCGTAGGGAGGCTATTTTCGCTAGTCTTTTATATAAAGTTGTCTGTCTGTTTGTCTTTCTGTTCAGATAAAGCTTAAAAAGACAAAATAAGAACTCACAATTTTTTTTAAGTATTCATTCTTTGGGCGTCAACTGGGCCAGGTTTCGTCAGGGGGTTGGTCGGTTTTTCAGCCATTTTCAATGTTCTTATGTACTAATTTGGAAAGAAGATGCCTAATCTAAATAGAGGAAAGCTGTGTGTGTATGTGTGTATGTCCAGAAAAAGGAATGGGCTGGGTGAAGGAGAAAGAGGGTTGGGAAGAGGGGGAAAACTAGGAAGGGGAAAAGGAGAATGAAAGAAAAAGGAAAAGAATGAAAAAACTGAATCCAAAAGGCAGTTAATTGAATGGTAAATGTATAAAGCTTGATTTGTTTGTTTTGTTTGTTTTGTTTCACGGCATATCAACCGTCGTTGGGTCATTTTATATCGAATTCAGTCATCTTGGCAAAAAAGCTTCACATTTTAATACAGGGTGATTCTTCCAGCGTTTGGTTTGAATAAACTTCAATTGAAGCCTGACTTGTCCACCAAGTTTCAGTCATCAATGTCCAACAGTCTTTGTTTTATCGTCGTTCAATTATATGCGGAGACAATTTAGTGATCGTCTGATCAGTAGGAGATGTGATCCTGAATGGGATTCACACTCAGCAAACCTTAATCTCCCTGAATATATATATGTGGAGTTATCTCAAAGGAAATACGAATCAAAACAATACCCAGACTATTCCTAAACTCGGGAAGGTTTTCACAGCGCAGATCCGAACAGTGCTAAAGGGAGGAGTGTGTCCGACATATTAAAAATGTTGCACTTCGTATCCAGGTTTTCTTATCATTGAACAACAATAAAACAAAGACTGTTAGATATTCATGATTGAAACTTGTTGGACAAGTCAGGCATAGACTTCAGTTTGTGATTACAGAAAGGGTTGTGAATTTTATTAACAATTTCGTAGATATCACTTTTGGTGGGCGGTACCCAATCACCATCACCATCAGGGATTTTTTTTTATCATTCCTAGAAGAGGAACCCCTCCCTGGCTTCTGTCCACTTTATTCGTGGAAGGGGGTATTGTCATAGTGGCTACGCTTGGCGACGCTATTTGCCCATAACTAGGTGTCCACATACAGTGCCTGTTATTCGAAAATGGTCACCCATCTAGTACAGACCAGGTTCAACGACGCTTAACTTCGGTGATCTAGTGGACATCGCTGCGTCAACGTGATTATGCTGTATATCTTCAAATATGTATAGATTAATTTGTTTTCTAGGCATACAGTTTGTAAATACGCGTATTTTATATGAACCTCCCTTCGGGGGGGGGGGGCAGAATGTCCAGTAAGTCACAATCAAACAAAAAAAACATGTATGTTATCTAATGCAAATCACAAATAATAACAGCAAAATAAAATCCAATCTCGTGTCGCCGCTCCTCCCTTGACTGGAACATTACATCTACGATCGTCTTCATGGCTTGGGGTGCATTCTAGCCTGGAATTAAAGTGTCACAACAACAAAAGAAAAGATAATAATTTGAATTTTGAAGCAGGACAATTTTTTGCTGTTGACGTTGCCTTCTCTTCTGCTTACGGCTAAAAGGGTGCATTCCGAGCTACAGACATTCAGGGGGTCCTTAGATCCTTAATTTATCATAGTTCTTAGGTCACCTTTAACACATGCTGTTCGTTCAACACTTCCCAACGAACTCTCTACTTTTCTCCCTTCTTCTCACGTTCAGCTATGTGATGTCACGTCTGTGTCCAGCAAATACATGTTGAGGTGACATCTGAGTGCAAACGTTGACCCCACGACCCCGATTTCCTGTGTACGTGTCAACGTTACTCTACTAGCGAACGTACTCTTTACTATTTATCAGCCCTATATTTCGCATTCGACCAATGAAAGATTATATTTCGCCCATAAATGGGGCCCTAACTGGTACTACAACTCAAGGTCAGAGTAGACTTGAAAGTAATAGCAACTAAGGGGTGACTCCACATCCACCCAACTCCATTACTTAGCTCAGGTTTGCTATTCCAAAGGGATCTAAATGCACCTATCTATCAGGATCCTGCATGAAATGTTTCTTCACTAAAGTAAAAATCTGAGAATCCATTTCTTAATTTTTTCTTTTTATTTTTCTTTGTTATGCTTTATGGCATATCAACTCTTTTGGGGTAATTTAATGTCGAACTGAGTCATTTTGGAGAAAATGCTTATGTTCCAAATTTTGATATCCTCAAATATTTATTTAACACTGGCTACTAGTAATAGCCTTTAGTGAGTTTCCAAAACATGTTCAAAGCAATATAAAGAAAATCTATTAAAATAATAAACAACGAAAAAAGAGAAGAGAAACCAATACAATCAAAGCGGGGCGTTTCACTTAGAATAAGTTACTTGCTGCTCGTGTTTTCTAGAAAATAATTGTCATAATTATTCTCTGTTTCGTCTTCACTCTGCCAACTTGGTCTGAGGAGCCTTAGCCTAAACAAGGCTGGGGTCGAAACATGTATGCACATATGTATCTAAAAATGTTTGCATAATTAAAAAGTTATGTGAAAGCGAGGATGTTTACTTTTTTCTTCCATTTCTTGGGTAGATGGTATTTTCATGAAGAATGACAACAACGATTCTCACTTAAAATATACTTAATTAATCTTAACGACTGGAGATCCATTATTCAAAAGTTGCTGCTCACTGAAGTATCCTACAAAGGGATGTAAATGCACCTATCTATCAGAATCTTGAATGACATATTTCTTCACTAAAGTCTAGTCAGAAACTGAGAATTTTTGGTTTGTTTTTTGTTTTTGTTTTTTGTTTTATAGCATATTAACTTTGTTGTGTAATTTAATGTTGAATTAAACCATTGTGAGAAAAGTGTCTATGCTTCAAGTTTTAATATCTTCAAATATTTATGTATTATTTTTTGCACCCATATATATTTTAAATAAATAGTCTGCAAACGATATATACTATTTAAATCTCTTAGATGTACGGAATTCGGTAAGAATGTTGAAATCGCCATTTTGTGGTAGGGTTGCTGCATTGGTATCCATCCTATTGCCTTTAATTGACACGAAGAAAAGTGTCACCAAGTTTTGGCTAAAAGGACAAACTTTTTTTCTATAGTTTAAATCAATTTTGTTCAAACAGTTTAAATCAATTTTGTTCAAACAGTTTAAATCAATTTTTTTCAAACAGTTTAAATCAATTTTGTTCAAACAGTTTAAATCAATTTTGTTCAAACAATTTAAATCATTTTTTTTCAAACAGTTTAAATCAATTTTGTTCAAACAGTTTAAATCAATTTTGTTCAAACAGTTTAAATCAATTTTGTTCAAACCGTTTAAATCAATTTTGTTCAAACAGTTTAAATCAATTTTGTTCAAACAGTTTAAATCAATTTTGTTCAAACGGTTTAAATCAATTTTGTTCAAACAGTTTAAATCAATTTTGTTCAAACAGTTTAAATCAATTTTTTTCAAACAGTTTAAATCAATTTTGTTCAAACAGTTTAAATCAATTTTTTCAAACAGTTTAAATCAATTTTGTTCAAACAGTTTAAATCAATTTTTTTCAAACAGTTTAAATCAATTTTGTTCAAACAGTTTAAATCAATTTTGTTCAAACAGTTTAAATCAATTTTGTTCAAACAGTTTAAATCAATTTTGTTCAAACAGTTTAAATCAATTTTTTTCAAACAGTTTAAATCAATTTTGTTCAAACAGTTTAAATCAATTTTTTTCAAACAGTTTAAATCAATTTTGTTCAAACAGTTTAAATCAATTTTGTTCAAACAGTTTAAATCAATTTTTTTCAAACAGTTTAAATCAATTTTGTTCAAACAGTTTAAATCAATTTTTTTCAAACAGTTTAAATCAATTTTGTTCAAACAGTTTAAATCAATTTTGTTCAAACAGTTTAAATCAATTTTGTTCAAACAGTTTAAATCAATTTTTTTCAAACAGTTTAAATCAATTTTGTTCAAACAGTTTAAATCAATTTTTTTCAAACAGTTTAAATCAATTTTGTTCAAACAGTTTAAATCAATTTTTTTCAAACAGTTTACATCAATTTTTTTCAAACAGTTTAAATCAATTTTGTTCAAACAGTTTAAATCAATTTTGTTCAAACAGTTTAAATCAATTTTGTTCAAACAGTTTAAATCAATTTTGTTCAAACAGTTTAAATCGATTTTGTTCAAACAGTTTAAATCAATTTTTTTCAAACAGTTTAAATCAATTTTGTTCAAACAGTTTAAATCAATTTTGTTCAAACAGTTTAAATCAATTTTGTTCAAACAGTTTAAATCAATTTTTTTCAAACAGTTTAAATCAATTTTGTTCAAACAGTTTAAATCAATTTTGTTCAAACAGTTTAAATCAATTTTGTTCAAACAGTTTAAATCAATTTTGTTCAAACAGTTTAAATCAATTTTGTTCAAACAATTTAAATCAATTTTGTTCAAAAAGTTCAAATCAATTTTGTTCAAACAGTTTAAATCAATTTTGTTCAAACAGTTTAAATCAATTTTTTTCAAACAGGTGTATCAAAACAAAGAACGGTTCGGACTACAAAAATAGTTTGAGTCCGTTGACATTTTTGTATTATAGAAATAGAATTGAGTATGTAAGTTACATCTCGTCTAGCAAAGTCATTGCTAGAAAGGAGGAGGAAACATAACATCTGATCACATTGACATCTCAAACGAGACTGTCTATCAATCGCGAGCAAACAGTTTCGGCTGAAGCAGAAGTTGCCTCTTTCTTGTGTTCTTATCGTACAACCTATATATCACTTTATATCAGAGAACATGCAAGCACAAAAAAATAGCTCGTAATTATGTAAATGATACAAATGTGACCCTGAAAGGTACTATCACCACGGATCAGACTGGACATGAGCGTAATTAATTAAGTAATGGTCACACTCGCTATGCTCCCAAATTAGGAATTTATCACCGGGTGTAGTTTACGGTCATACTGAGGAAAGGATCAATGTAGGCAGTTTGAGTATTTGATCAGGTTGGGTTGGTTGTTTAGTGTCGTACCTGCGATCAATAATAAAGAAGAATCAGATAACAAAAGAATTAAACAATGATATAGGGGAAAAAGTAGGAATTCAAATCAAAAGAGAAGAAAGAAAGTCGACCCACCTGATTGACAGCAAAACCCCACCTCTTCAATTTCGAGATCGCTAGATGTCAGAATATCTCTAGTCTTTAGCTTATTTACTTGGACCGGTTGCTTTTTGAATTCCCTTCCGGCACCGTAAAAACATGCAAAAATTTAAACGTAATGTGAACAACCATATTGCTGCCCAACTCGCCACTTAGGTTGCCGCCTTATAAATAGTGTTCTTATCACAATAGCCCCTTACATCTTAGTTGTAATATGCCTTTTTTTCTGAGTGAATAAAAGTAAAATAAATAAAAAGAAAGAAAGAATAAAGAAAAGAAAAAAGAAAAGAAAAGAAAAAAAGAAAACATTGGAATAAATAATAGACTCTAATACTGAGTGATGTTTGTTTTTTCTGAATCAATCTCGATTATTCCACGGATGGAAAGTAAAGTCGAACCCGCTACTCTTTCCTTATTTTAGTTTCAACATCTAAAGAACATTTCTGTTCGTACAAAAAAAGCAAGGAAAAGTGCCATTCCATGTTCCTGGGTAACCATAGCGATATTTATCAGCTTTTTGTCACGCCTTATTCGTCACCCAACCCTCCCTGTCATCACACACTATTCTACTCACTGGTTCATAGAATGCTGGCGTACCATTTCATTTGAAACTTCATTTTTTTTTATCGAACCATCTTCTTTGTGTTTAAAGAGCTTTCGATTGTTGCAGTTAAACCAAGGGAAGAAACATTCGCTGATTGGTTACAGTGGCATGCAATAAGATAAGACAATGGGGTGAAACGAAGACGTGTCAGCAGAGATATGAATGAAAGCTGGGTGGGCAGAGGTGTATAGACAGAGAAATCGAGTGAGATAGATAGATAGATAGATAGATAGATAGATAGACAGATAGATAGATAGATAGATAGATAGATAGATAGATAGATAGATAGATAGATAGATGGATGGATGGATGGATGGATGGATGGATGGATGGATAGATAGATAGATAGATAGATAGATAGATAGATAGATAGATAGATAGATAGATAGATAGATAGATAGATAGATAGATCGTATGAACAGAAAGATATATATATATATATTAAATTATAGATAAATAGATAGATAAATAATGTGAACAGAAAGAGAACGATAGATAGATAGAAAGATTGACAGATAGATGTTATAAGCGAGATAGTTTTGAAATAGACAGATAGATAGATAGATAGATAGATAGATAGATAGATAGATAGATAGATAGATAGATAGATAGATAGATAGATAAATAATGTGAACATAGATAGATAGATAGATAGATAGATAGATAGATAAATAGATGGATAGATATTGTGAATAAAAAGAGAAAGAAAGAAAAATAGATAGATAGATAGATAGATAGATAGATAGATAGATAGATAGATAGATAGATAGATAGATAGATATTGTGAACAAAAAGAAAGATAGATCGTAGAATTTGGTGTATTCGGACTACTGTTTTCATCTTGGGTGGTTTTATGACAACGTTTCAGCCGATATAACCTCCGACCTTCTTCAGGTGCACTTTGTCGAACTCGGGAATCTTTCTGTTGAACTCGGGAATCTGGACGGAATTTCGAACGGAACCCGCTATTTAATCCACGGGGGTAGCATGCTCTCGTTCCACTTGCCATGACTGGGAAGAAGTCTTCAGTAATTCCCAATTCTTCGTATCGCCCGCACTGAGGATTAAACCTTCAACCTTCAGATGACTGTCACTTAGAACTGAATTATACTTAGTACTATATCCACTGCGCCACAGGTCCTTGCTGGCAAAATCTCGAAGCAGATAGATAGATATAAATAAATAAGTAGATAGATGGATAATTACCTCACTAAAATAGATGGGCATACCAGAGAGGCATAGAGATGAAAGTTAATGTATTTTAAAGTAGAAATAATTTTCTGGTATATTTCCGATTTCAGAAATGCTTGGATCTTTTACAAACATTTAAAGATGAATTGATATATTTGTTCGCAAACTGAATTGTACTTTTTAAATTTATTTCCTTTAGAGATATGCCATGTAACGCATGAGGCTGTTCAAAGCTAACAGAGGCAGGTGCAACTATTGAATACAGCGAAAAAGAAAACAACACTAGATTTGACTTTTAGACAGTGTGCGAACATGAAGTCATGCAGTGCATTAAAGGAATGAATAGAAATTAAGGTCAAATAAAAGTGTGTGTTTGAAGCTAGGAGCAAAGTGTAGTATCTGTTCTGATACTACACTTCATCTTTTAGGTTATAGGTCGATGAACGAGAAAGTCTTCTAGACTGAGGTCAGTTTGTTTATTGTGTCCCAATCCAGAGGAGCTGGATTTTCTCAACATTAAAAACGACATTGTGTCTAACGTTGTCCTCGTGGGGAGGTAAGTAAATATGGACAGTATAGGAGAGCATTCGTTGAGGAAACATCCGAGAAGGAAAATATGGATGTCTTTTATTTTACTCTAGAATACAAAAGTTTAGATTTCATGAATAAATTATTGTGTTATATGTTGACTTATCCATGTGTTTTGGTTAGTTGTTTTACGGCATATCAACCCTTTTTAGGGTTATTTTATGCCAACCCCAGATATTTCTGTAGTTCTTTATATCTTCAAATATGTATTCAAGGTGTTTGGTTTGATTGTTTTGTAAAGGAAAATTGTTGTTTTTGTTTTTGCAGAACATGCTTGAGTTTTGCAAAGGGGAGAAAAAGGGTGAAAAATAAATTAAAAATAAAAATAACATCAATGTCTGGTTTGGTTTACGGCATAACAGCCATCCAGGGGTTATTATTATTGACTAATGTTGTCAAAGTAAGTCCCAAGGTAGGTCAATTTAGTTTATATTGTTTTTTGGAAAAAAATAAATAAATAGAAATTTGAGATTTGAACTGTCCAACTTCTTGAATGAAGTCTAAGATTTTGGTCAGATTTGTGTCTTTAAACAGGTCTTTTAGATTTTTAGAGTTGTAGTATTTTTTCTTTATACTTTTTATTGTAGATCCTGACAGTCTATTAATATATGGTTCACTGTAAAAAGTTATTGACATGATATATAGATTGGGGATTCTTCACCTTTCAATAAACGGCTGTGGGTAATATATGCCATATAAGAAGTCTGGCTACTACAACCTCTTCTCTTCTTGCCTTTCTGTAGCTTAAGAAACACTCAGCAATAATTAGCCAAATCTTGCGTGGTTTATTACTTTTGCATTCATCCTAAGATTCTTGCCATTTTTCCATGATCAATTTTTTATAGATGGTCTGAGATCGGTGTGCATTATTTTTATACTTCATCTCTAGTGCCCTCCTTGCTTCCCTGTCAGCGTTATCATTACCACAGATATGCAGGTATCCAACATAATATTATGCTTTGCTTGTTTGATATGTATTGTATTCTATTTATTACTTTAGTGGTGATCGGGACTGTAGTTTCTTTTTTTTTATTGCTATGAGTGCTGAGATAGAATCTGAGAAAATAATAAATGTAGTATTTTTGATTTCTCTTATTAAATCAAGAGCTAGGTTAATGGCTGTGATTCTGCTGTGTATATTGAGGCATTATTTTGTAGTCTTCTTGCGATTTGTTATTGGCTAATATGGCAGCGCATGCAACTTGTTCTTTCTTTTGATCCGTCTGTATAAAGTTGGATGTGACATGGGTGGCTGTTTATCAATTCAAGCATTTCATCTTGATTGGGTTGGTTGTATTTTTGTGGTGTCTTGATAAGTCTAATATTATCTTTGGCTGTTCAATTAACCATGGCGGTATTTCTGAAATAATAGAATTGTGTATGATTTTAGTGTTTATTTGGGTTTCTGAAAGGATTTCTCTCATTTGTAAACTGAAAGGTTTTATAGCTCATTCCATTCGGTTAAAAAGCTCTGTATATTAAGGATATAAAGTACAATTATGTGTTGAATTTGGGAGATATGGAACGAGTTTAAGATAGTATTGTAAACCTAATTTTTGCCTTCTCAGATTCAGGGGCATTTCATATGCCTCTGTATATAGACTTTCACTTGGTGTGGTGTTATAGGCCGCAAGTGCCAATCTCGGGCCTTGGTGATGAATAGTATTTAGTGTTTTAAAGTATGTTTTTCTAGCCGATCCATTTATAAAGCATCCATAGCCTAGCTTTGATCTTACTAATACTCTATATAATTTTATCAGTGTCTTTTTGTCAGCGCTCCAATCTGTATGTGTTACCATTCTCAGCGGTTGTGTGGCTTTGTTACATTTTTCTCTTAGTTTCTTTATATGCGGTATAAACGACAGTTTTTTGTCAAAGGTGATACCCAGGAACTTATGTTCATCTACTGTAGGTATTGTAGAGTCTCCAATTATACGTACTGGGTCATTATGTAATTTTCATAACTGACAAAAGTGTATGTTTTTGTTTTTGTATTTGTAGAACTTAAAGCCATTCTCTGTAACCCATTTGTTTGTTTTGTAAATAGATAGTTGGAGTTGCTGTTCTATGGAGTTTATACATTTATATCTATAACATATTAAAAAGTCATCTTAACATATTACAAAGTCATGTTAACATATTAAAAAGTCATCTTAACATATTAAAAAGCGATGTTTTTAGCAATTTTATTTATTTTTATGCTAACCAGTGTGACTAAAATTATACTTCCCAGTGGAACTTCCGTTTCCTATTCCTTTATATCTGACAGTTTGGATCTCAATTTCATTGTTAAATATCTTTCTTTTATGAAGTTTTCTATTATAGTTTGTAGTCTACCTTTTAAGCCTAGGTTTGTTTAAGTCCCCCATGATTCGATATCTCCATGTTGTATTATATGCTTTTTCCATGTCAAAAAAGACTGCATATACATGTTGTTTTTGTATAAATGCCTCACTTATGAAGGTTTCTAATTTACTATATTATATATTGTTTTCTGAAGCCTGATTGGTATTAAGTAATTAGATTGTTAGTCTCTAAGTACCATATTAGTCTTTTATTAATAATTCTTTCCAATTTTTTTCAAATGCAGCTGGTGAATGCTATTCGTCTGAAATTTTAGAACTTTTAGTATTTAATTTGAGATTCTTGTTAGATTGTTCTGTATGGCCTTTTGGAATAGGTAGTATGGTGGTTTGTTTCCAAGATAATGGGACCTTACCATTTATCCATATGTCATTAAATATCTTTGTGAGATATTTAATGGATGTTTAGGGCAGTTATTTTAGAAACTTGTATTGGATTTTATCATTTCCTGCTGTTGTGTTGTGTGCTTTAGATAATGCTTCGTGTAGTTCTTCCAAAGAAATTGGTTTGTTATGATTTTCCTCATTATTGGATATAATTTGTTTACTCTACATTTTGCTTAGTCGTTTGAAATATCATTTATATTTTGTGTGGATGAATTTTTGGCAAAATGTTCCGCTAACATATTTGTTATATATTTTTTATTTGTGGCTTCTTTATTGTTGGTATTTAAGTTGTGTCTTATTGTTTTTCCCGGATATTTTTATTATCTTCCAAACTGTTTAATTTTAGAGTTATTATTTATTTCTGCCACAAAAATTTTCCATGTTGATCTTTTGCCTTCTTTCATTATATTTCTTACTATGGCTCGACTATTTTTATATTGATCTAGGTTTTCTTTGACTGGATATGTTTGGAATCTTTTCAAAGTTTTGTATCGAGTTTTGACAGCTTCCCTACATTTTTCATTAAACCAAGGTTTATTTGGTTTTGAAGTCAAGGTGTATTTTGGTATGCTTTCCTCTGCAATCTCTATTAGTGTTATCGTGAAGTAGTTAATGCGATCCTCTTGACTGGTATTTATTTCTATGTTTGAGTCGAGAGCAAGTTTATTGTGAAGGCATAGCTTTTTGTATTTGTTCCAGTCAGCTTTGTGCAGGTTCCATCCCGGTACTTTGTCTTCAGGATCAGGAGATATTTGATCCAGTATTATTGGAAAATAGTCGCTGCCACAAGTATTCTTGTAGACTTGCCAATTGTATTCTAATGCTAAGGATGGGTTACACAGTGTGAGATCTATGGCTGTGAATGTACCTGTTGCAATGAAAGTGTGTATCGGATCCATTGTTATACAAGTAAAGATTGTTTGCATCAATGAATTCTTCAATGATTTTTCCTTTTTGGGTTGTTTTTTGGTTGCCCCATAGGTTCCTATGGCTATTCAGGTCTCCCATCAAGATGAAGGGTCTTGGGAGATGTTGTATTAAGTTGTTTAGTTCCATTTCTGATAGTGTGTCCTTTGAATGAATGTATAAGGAACATATTGTAATCATTCTATTCATTGTTGTTGTTATTGCAGTTGCCTGCAAGTTGGGTTGAAGTTGTATTTGTTTATGAGGTATGCTGGTTTTTACAAGCACTGATGTACCACCCAAAGCCCTTTAATTGTAAGTGTTGTAAATAGAATAGTTGTTGATATTCATTTGTTCATGTTCCTTAAGAAAGGTTTCTTGTAAGCATATTATAGCTGCAGTTGTGTTCATGATTAGTGGTAGTAGTTCATTGAAATTTGCTTTCATTCCCCTAATGTTCCATTGTGGTATGTTTTATTGTTATCGCCATGGTCATTCAGTCTCCATGTCTAAGGGATTCTTCGATATCTCTGTTAGTTTTGTGTTTTGTCTATTAAGAGATTTTTCTTTTTGTTTTTCTTTTTTTTGGGGGGGGGGGTCTTGAGGGTTTTGTTCTTCTGTGTCTGGTTCCATTTTTCTGAATGGTTGCGTGTTTAGTATTTTTTCTACAGGCGCTTTTCCGGGTTTTGGGTCAGAGTTGCTTCTCAAACTTGGTTTTGATCTGGACATCGACCAGGATCTTTGTTTTGTAAGATGTTTTTTAAGGTTGTTATTTTTTGTTGGAACTTGTGTTCAGGATTTCAAAACCTTTTTTTAATCTATTGTAACCTTTTTTTGTTATTTGGTCTTTTGATTTGGAAGTAGATCGTTGGCTCGATCCATCTTGAGCTTTTGGTCCTGCGGAATTCTGATTTCCCTAAAATAAAATAAATGGGGTCTTTGTTTCTGAGGGTTCTTCCATAGAAGTTGTTGGTGGACATTGGTTAAGAGTCCTATAAAGCATCTGCTTGGGGGAATCTTATTTATGTTTCTGTGAGATTTGTATGGAAATCTCTGGTCGGCGAACCGTCGCGGCCGGATTGGTCTTTGCATCTCCAGAGTTTAGTTTCAGCTTTGGTTTTATTTCTTTGATAAACCTTGGCCAGTCTTCAGGCCCCTATTGTAATAATTTTTGGATGAGTTCTTTGTATTTATTTTCTGGCTGTAATACGTCATTTCTCGTAGTTTTTATCACTTGGCGGTAGATCTTCTGTTTTCTTGAAGCCTCTATAATTTTTATGGCTTACAAAAAGAAAATGTATGTTGTGTGTTTTAAGGTTTATATTTATTTTTCTTTCTTCCATTTTTCGCAAAGTTTTGCATGTACTGGATAGTCCCATCCACAGTTTGCACATTCGCATATATCCTGACATTGGTTTGTTGTATTGTAAGGATCTTTTTCTCCACATCTCCCACATATTGTTTGGTTATTGCATTTCTCTTCGTGATGTTTATATCTTTGGCATTTGCAACATCGGAGAGGGTTTGGTATGAACTGTTCTACCTTTCTATGTTATATCCGATCTTTATTTTTTCCGGTATTTTTTGCTTATTGAATGTCATAATGTATGTATGTGTTTTGATCAAATTTCTATGTCTTTTGATCGATATTTTTTACGTCAATTATTCCTTGGGGTGTTTACTCGTCTTGTATTTCTTCCAAGGTGCATAAGGATAGCTCTAGGCTTCTCACTAATCCCTTGGATGTGTTTAACGTTTGGTGTGGATAGGAAAATATTATTTCGTATGGAAAATCTTCATTTTTAATAGAAAATCAGTGTATTTCTTTTTATCCACTTCAATTAGTATGTTATCGTTTCTTAATTTTGTTACAGTTATAGGTGTAATATTTGCAGATATTATTTTCTCTATAATAAATGGAGATAATGTAGATAGCGGTGTTTCATCGATAGCTTCCAGAATTATGAATCTTGGGAAGTCATTAGTAGGTTCTTCTACTTCGCTCTCTGAGCTTGAGTCCAAATGAGGACGCTTGGTTTGTGTGTTAGGAGTCATAAAAACGTTTTATCTTCACCATCTCTGATCCCAACCCACCATGGAGTCCAGTTTGGGAATTACCAAGGGGGGGGGGCATTCGTCTTGACAAGACAGGGACACAGGGATGCTATACTTGAATTAGATAATAGTTACAAGCACCCATGTTCCTTTGATAGAGAAAATTCTGGGGTCGCACTGCAATGTTGAAACCATGCTCTTCCAGCTCGATTGGCCCTTGCTCCCGCTTTCTAGCATTTATTGGTTTGCTGAGATTCAATGTTAATCATTAGTGTTTGGAACAGTACATTAGTTGTCTGTGGTTGAAGGTGCTGGTTTCATAAATGCTAGGGCTTCACATGACTAGCCGATTGATCGAATTGGGCCATGACCCCCGCCCACTTCAGGTACGGGCCGAAGACGAGTGTTGCGGCATGCATGCTCCCGCAGGGTCATGAACCACTTAGCCACCAGGATCCCATTGTCTGACATCATGGGTCGCCACCCACAGCAAACAGGTAGCCTCATGTGTGTATGTCATCTTTGTCGTTGTCGTCGTCGAAAATAGGTTATTGCTTGCCTGTATATACAAAAACAATCGAACGGCAATGTTAATTTGTAAAAAGGTTTTATTTTACAAAAAACGGGCACAGGAAACACCAGAGATACATATAACTTGTATATGCGTGAGAGAAAGACAGAGAGATAGATAGAAGGATAGCTCCTCTTGCTACACTCAACCACACTGTGCACAGTATCATCCAGATATTTTCTGTTTGAAGTCTCACAAGCCAAAGAGAAAGAATATTCCCGTCCGGAAGTCACGTGGTTTCGTCGACTTCCGTTCTGAGGACATCTATGACCTTTAGGGTGTCACTTAAACTTTTCCATTAAAACACGACCCTCGTTATTTAACAATTGGTGAAACCATCAGTTAAAAAACACATTTCTAATAGAAGTAAAGCATTATGAAAACATATGGCGTTCAAAACGTAATCTTCCGTTTCGCTGGGTTAAACCGCAGATTAGAAACTTCAACAGAGCTCGAAACCTTCTTGAGTCAGCAACTGTTAAATGCACATTCATCAAAATTGACGCGATATTAATTAAAAGATACACCTACCAAACAAATCTAAGACAATGGGGCGTTATACGTAATTCAGTCATGAAGTTTAATGAAGATAAAGAGAAGACTGCAATTCTTTTCTTCAAGTATTAGTAAAAACGAAATAGTGTTAGGAATATCTTAAGATATCAGTCAACGGACAATGGTCATAAGATTTGGTAATTTAATGGAATTTAAAAATAAATCGATACAAGATATTCGAATTATGACCAGAATTATCTTTGGGTGGGAAACATAGCAAAAATGCATGGACAAATTTGGGTGACTTTAGCGACGTAACCTTCTTGAATCAACGAGTTAAATGCATATTCATCAAAATTGAAATGGTTTCCTGCAAAGTAACAAGCGGTAAGGTCATAATTGGTAAGCTTTTTGAAGCGGAATCATCCAGTATCACCATTACTCCTTGGTCCATTCTGACTCGGAGAAGTAATAACCGTCAAGATTTCATCTATGAGTAAAACGAATGTTCAAGGACGGAACTTCTTCTAAGGGGCTTTCTACCTGCTTATTACAATTGGTCTTCTTCAAACCCAATTTCAACAGAGTTTTTTATAGAACACCTTAAAAGTAATCGAACCCAGTTCATACCACTAATCAATGTTAGTACTTCATAGAGTCTCCTTATCCTCAGGTAGCGTTTGGCCTTGATAAGTACTGACCATGATAGTAACAAAATAATCTGCCATTTACGGGCTATCAATTATCAGAAAAAATATTCCAGTATTTTTAATTTTTTGTAATTGGTTTCAGAACCATTTAAATTGGTTTATTATTTTGTTTATTTTAATACAAAAAAGACCATCAGAAAAATTGTAAAAATTAAAAACGTATAATTAAACAGACAAATTCTGTTTTTTTTAACAATATTGGCATACATATATATATATATATATATATATATATATATATATATATATATATATATATATATATATATTCAGAACATGAAAGATGAAAGTAAAAAATGTATGAATAGAATATTAATGAAAACATCAAAAGTTAAATAGCAAGGAGTTTCAATATCCTTAATCTATGGATTTTCAAAGAAAAACTCTTTTCATCAAAGGATAAAACTCGGTAAATATTAAAGATATTGAAACTCCTTGCTTTTGAAACTCTGATATTTTAATAAATATTGTATGTATACAATATTTTACTTTAATCTTTCATCATCTGAACTTATTTCTCTATTCAATATATTGAGCTTAATATTATCACGATAGATTATTATTTAAGGATGCATCGCTTATCTTTAAATTCGTATTATTATTGTTATATGTATATATATATAAATTTATATTTATATTTACATTTTTATATCTAAATACAAATGTTATAACATAAAGAACTTCTAATAGCTCAATAGTGTAAAGCTAGTGGTATGTTGTATACCATATTTTTTAAATTTAATCTTATACCATATCCAATGTTATAAAAGACAGATTCACATCATTTCACAAATACTTGTTTTTTTTTATTCAGCATACAATTGTTTCGGCAAACACCTATATATATATATATATATATATATATATATATATATATATATATATATATATATATATATATATATATATATATATATAATATTTGTTATTGTTTATTATCTATGTACGTATACGTTTCGTCCTTTTTCAATCGGGACTCATCAGCATAGAGATATGACTATTCACTACCGGTCATGCGATTCGAAACCCCGGACCTCAAGTATTTTTCAACTCCAGTCCGACGTCGCTAATCGCTGGGCCAATTGTAAACAGCGAATAAACTATGATAATTTTAACACTTTAACGGCGGCTTTGAGGTCGAGGCATTCTACTTCTATTAAGGGAAGGAATGATGCATTATAAGCAAGTGACGTCATGCTGTGTTAATACTACCAATTACAGTGCTCTACTTTCAAGGAGCGACAAATATATATATATATATATATATATATATATATATATATATATATATCAGAAAAACAGAAAATTCTGAATCAGAAAAATACATAGCAATGCGAAAAGATTTGTTAGTCGCATCGCTATGTAGTTTTTCTGATTGACAACTTTCTGTTTTTTCTGATACGTCCATGGAAGAAAGAGCCGATATTGACATACAGATGTTGGTAGGTCTTCTGTTGAACGAAACGGGTCCGTAATTGTACCAAAGGTTTTTGTTTTAAAAATAATGATTCGTAAGATGAATAAAATCTTCGTCTTTGGAATGCGGCAAAATGTTTATTTTAGAGAGCTTAAGGGTACACCTTTACTTGGTAAAAATGATTTAAAACATAATCGCCCCGTTACTCACTGTGTTGCCTAGAATATATATTCTATAATTTATAACGATCGATTTATTAGTTTAAGAAATAATCATGTAAATAGAATTATATAAACATACACACACTTTAAATATATGGATTATTTATGTGTTTGTTAATATATATATATATAATATATATATATATATATATATATATATATATATATATATATATATATATATATATATATATATATATGAAGAAAAGTGGCGATGCAATGATCCGACGTCATGTAAAATCAAAAAAAGAAAAGCCCAAAACCTATGTGATTTATGTATTCATCAACGTTTCGTCTTTATTGAAAGACTTCCTCAGGGTGAAGAAAGCAATGTAGAAAAGTCATACAGAATATTAATTTTGATTTGTCTGGAATCTTTCTGACAAATCAAAAGTTAGAGAAAAAGTCATCATAATGCATCTCGTAAGGTTTCTTTTATATGGAAAAACAGTTTAAAGGTCAAAGGTCAAAGGTCTTGACATCCTGAAGCAACGTCCTCTCTAAAAAAGAATGAAAAAAATGAGAAGAAAATGTCTCCTGATTTGTTTGGCTTCTGCAAAAAAAATCATTGCACACCCGAAGACAAACAAGAAACCGCAGTTTTCAAACAAGAAACGTCAATAAACAACAACAAACATTCCGAATTGCGAATGGGGGAATTTTCTACATCGATATTCGACCGTTTTTATAAGTTTTTCACAGAGAAGGATAAAAACTGAAAAAATAGTTTTCAATTATTTTAGCATTATTTATTCTCATAGAATGTTCTATAAATGAATGAAAATGCTAAGATATTGAGAATTAGAAGTAAAATGTTACTGAATTTGACATTAAATCACCGTAAACGGTTGATATGCCGTAAAGCAAAACAACTAAACCAAGCACCATGAAGAAAAATTGGAAGATATGAAAGATTTGAAGCGTAAACTTTTTACCAACATGACTTAAGTAATAAGAATTTTTATTTTTTCCTCATTGTTTAGTAAGTTCTCAGAAATCAAGGGACCCTTTTCCATGTGGCAAACACTTGATTTCTGTACGATAAACATACATCTCAGAGTGTTTCTTAAAGATTCTCCATAACTCTCAAACTTCGAGTGAGTATATTAATTTCCTTCTCCCCAATTGACTATATAACTATGTTATAGCTTATCTTCCTTGTAGTGTTTTCGTTGTCTTGCTGTATTCCAAGATAATAATTGATCTGACATAGTGGGGTATTCAGCTTAGTGATGTTACTTGAGGTGGCACGACTTGAGAAGGTGCACCATTTCTCATATGAACCAGTGTGTAGGTATCCTTAGGGGATCTTATGTGGGATTCGAATATTATGTTATTTTGATGAATTGTTGGGTGAAGTATTCTCATGCAAGGATATCCTTACAAACCCCTATTACAGAGAGACTGGAGACACTCAAGGTTGGTGTCTAGCAGGCATCCAACACTGATATGCTTCTAATTCTATTCTGAAATAGGTTATTGTACTTTTATTACAGAGTCTACATCAATTATTAAGTATATATATATATATATATATATATATATATATATATATATATATATATATATAAATAAAGTGTCGATTGAAAGACGTCTCGGTACTTTTATTCATTTTTTGCCTCCTTTTTTCTCAGTACTCGTTTTAAAAAATCCTCATAAGAGAGAAAAAAAACAAAGTTACGAAGTGATTCATCTTTGTTCCCCTTCTCGTGGTTCTTTATTCCTCTTTTATAATATAAATTATGAAAAAGTAAAAAAAATAAAAAATCCTAACTATAGATGATAATGAAAGTGCGTCTAATATTAATTGATTGTTATTAAAACGTTGTACCTACAAAAATCTATGCAAATATATATATATATATATATATATATATATATATATATATATATATATATATATATATATATATATATATATATATATATATAGTTTTAGGAATAAGATTTTTCTGGATTTTTTGTCACCATTTTTCATGTGAGTTTTTTTTTTCATGTATTATTACTTGCCGTTACTTTTGTCAAGAACTCATTTAAAAACTTTTCCCATATTTCTTTTTTATGTCTTTGGAATGATGTGTTTTTCTTATTTCTATTCAATTACCAATTTCTCTGATGATCGACGAGGTTAAGATGAAGACTATGTATTTCTCTTGATTTTGCTGTGAAACGCACGTAAAGTATAGAAAAAGTATTGCATTTGGAAAAAATAAACTTAAAAAATATAATATAAATATATTTAAAAAAATTGTTTATGAGACAAAGAGGAATTAAAGATATTCGCCGATATATGAAAATAAAGAAATTTAAAGAACAGATTAAAGATATGGTTATAGATTGTTTGTTGATATGGTCATTGGAATGAAACATAATATATATATATATATATATATATATATATATATATATATATATATATATATTAACTGCTAAGCTAATAAACCAATTATTATTAAGTTACGAATATATAGTTTAGACAACCCGATGGGTAACGTGGACACATTAATTTATTTTGTTAACTTCACCATTTAGGAAGGGTCGGCTAACTCGTCTCTTTCCCTCCAACACTTTTTTTAAATAAGCGAATTGCTTTACATCAAATTTTGAATTATATTATGTAGTAAAATAATCATCGGACATTATGCGTATGTGAACGTCAATAATATATATGTGCGGGTTAACTTCCTAAACTAATGAACTTATCATTTTGAATTATAGGATAATTATTCTAGGCAACACGGTGAGTAAAGTAGTCACATTATTTCTTTTTGTAACCATTAGGAGGTTTGTTCCCGAAACTGCACAGTATCCGAAGAAAAAAACAAAAAATGAAATAAAATTGAAAACTAATGCTGTAGATATTTCATATACACCTTCTGATGTGGGTATTCGGGTAGTTCTATATCAAACACCCGAAAACAGTTATGTATATTATTCGTTTGCATACTTATTTTATAAAATGGTTCTAATAAATTAATATTCTGTATCAGTCATTTGTAATTCTATTCAACTATTTTCTTATATATATCCAATACTTTCGTTGATATTAATAGTAGTAGTAGTAGTAGTAGTAGTAGTAGTAGTAGTAGTAGTAGTAGTATTTATTAAAGCGATTTAATGAACAAAGGATAACATTTTGCATGAACACTTCCGGTTAGATTATTTTGAAATTCAGATGGCAACTTCCGGTTAAGTTTAAACACGAATAACTTCGTACTGATACATTTACACACATCATTACATTACTTTGCAATACTTTCTTTTACAACAATCAACTCTGCATTTAACGCAATGACTAACAAAGTTTGTATTTTAAGAATTACATAGATACGTTTGTTTTTTAAACTGTTTTTTTTTATTGTGGTGGTTGTAGTGGTGCCAATTTTCATGAAAAAGACAGAAGAAAACCTGTACTCTTCTCATATTTCTAAATTACAAAAAAATAGATTCATATTTTTTAAATCGTTATTAATATTTTTAATGCTTATTCAAAATAAAATCCCTCGATTTTGAATATTAAAAAGACCATATAAAATAACTTTTTTGTTGTTTATATTTCCTAATTAATAAAATGTGACTATGTTTACACACCATACATTTTTTTCAACATTGGAATATATAAAATAACACCATGACAATCATCTTTTTGCTATTTGTCTTGAAATTACAAAAATGTGAATTGAACATTGTTTCTTTCTTTTTCGTAATTGCAGCCCCGGGGCAGGTGTTTTCTGAACAATCTAATCAAATAATATAAACGTCCAAGCACGCGAAGTTATTCTCTTGTCGCCAATGTGTTTCTGGAAAAAGGTGTTCAGAGTTACGAGCCGGACATTGTAACTCCTTAACATTGACATATCAAGTGAAAGCGCAATCGACGAATCGATCGATTACAAGTGTTCGATCAATAATTGTGCCTTTCTGATAGTTGGAAGCGTCGAATGGTGGCGATCGCTAACAGCAAGGATGAATTATCGAATCGAACGGACGGCGAATTGATCACGTGTCTCTTAGCAACTGATTAATCTCGGTTCGAAGAAAGTTGCGATCTATAATCTCTAGATCTCTTTTTGCAGATTACAGAATGACACCTTCAGAAGTTCGCATAACATTTAACGCTCATGTATCTCATATATATATATATATATATATATATATATATATATATGAGAAAAGAAGGATGAGAGTAATCCGACGTAATGGGATATAAAAAGGAAAAAACCAAGGGATATTTTTTATATATTCATCAACGTTTCGGCTTTATTGTAAGACTTGCTCAGGATGATAATTTGAAAAACAACCACGGCTAATACTTTCCCTTATAACTCCATCATGTCAACCCAAAATTTCGAAGTACTTGCATTACATTATTTTTCAAATTATCATCTTAGAGAAGTCTCACAATAAAGACGAAACGTTGATGAATATATAAAAATATCCCTTGGTTTTTTTCCTTTTTCATTCCATATATATATATATATATATATATATATATATATATATATATATATATATATATATATATATATATATATATATATATATATTATTTATGACCGACAGACATCGATGTTTAATGCTAACGCAATCTTCAGTGCAGGAAGTTAATTCTCAACAGTTGGCGGGCCCGAACGGTAACCCCGAGCCCATAGGGAATTAGCTAATAATTTAAGAAGAATTTAACTTAGTAAATAGCGAGTCGGCGGCTAATTTACACGAGCAGTTTAAGTGATCAACAAACTGTGTTTAGATCTTGCATGAAGCTATTGGTACTGCTTGTAATTAAACTCCATTGGGAGACTGTGTCTCCGACAACCAAGGAAAACAAGTATATATTGGCTCGACCACCACGACATTGTCCAGGAGGTTGACCATGCATCTATCCGATAATAGTGCTATAGCTAGACACCTTACTAATGAACATTCCTGTCCCCGCTCGCAAATCCGAAAACTTCTCGTAGACAATACTAAAATCCTAGAACATAATACGAATACACAAAAACTCCACATACTAGAAGCTTTACTCATTAAAACTAAAAAACCTGCTATTAACAAGATTAATTTTAACACTAGCACTAATATACTTAAATGCTTATAATACCTAATAAATATAGTTTCATATTTAAATTTTCCCGCCATAATTAATTATAAATCTAACTCCAGATCTTTACCTGTTTGTCATTATTCCACTGACGATGGACCCAGACGAGTCAGAAAGTACTCTGGACCAACATGTACATTACGGAATTTTCATCAGCCAATTTTCCTCCGAGATCAAGATTTTAATCCGAAAATTGAAGGGATCAATAGTAAAATAACCAGACAAAAATTGTCGGTTAATTTTTCTAATATATATATATATATATATATATATATATATATATATATATATATATATATATATATACATATATATACATATAATATACAGGGTGATTCTTAAGTCACTTAGCTATTTATTTTTGATATTCTAAAGTTAAAAAATACGGTAATACAAAACAGAAAGTTTATTCAATAAATTCATGTATGGCAGTTTAAAATTACAGCAAATTTTTAAAATGTCCACCTTCGTTCTGCATGCATAGCTCCATTCTTTTTTGCAAGGAATTTACGACTCTTTGTAGCATATTTGATTGATTGAGTGTTGTGAGAAGGAGTCTTTCTGTTCACATCACGTTTCCATTGCCTTTTAACAAGTGTGGGAGATTTATCTAATTTGGCCATATGAATAACAATAAAAATTCGCTCTTCAATTGTAAATGACATACTGCCTGAGAAAAAAAGCACATATGATGATTTACACAAATTTAAATAAATAAAAATAAATATATATAGAAACAAATATATAAAGGAACAAGTTTAAAATAACAAATAGTAGCAATTAGAGAGTAAGATAACAATCATCAAAAGTTCATAGTATGTGTGTGCTTCATATGGTAATCATTTTAAATAGCTAAGTGACTTATGAATCACCCTGTATATATATATATGCATATAATATATATATGCATATAATATATATATAATATATATATACATATAATATATACATATAATATACATTATATATATATATATATATATATATATATATATATATATATATATATATATATATATATAGTGTTAGAGTGAAATAAATTCCAGAAGGAAATCCGAGTATGAGAGTTCAATGTAATAAACAGAGCAAAAATAAAGTAAAGTAACTCGGAATCACATAATCACCGGTGCAATAATTTATTTCGACCCTTCGGTCTTATTCGAGCATCTAAGCGAGGCGATTATGTTTTTTTTTTAATGTAATGTAATCGCCCTGCTTGGATGCTTGAATAAGGCCGGAAAGTCGAAATAAATTATTGCACCGGTGATTGTGTAATTCCGTGTTACTTTACTTAATTTTATATATATATATATATATATATATACATATATATATATATATATATATATATATATATATATATATATATATATATATAATATTCATAAATACATTTTTTAAACCTACAGACGCTGGCGTTTCAGCCTTATTGCTCTCATCAGTGTAGAAAAGTAACAATTTTAGACGGTCGGAAGACGCGGAACTAGTTCTCATAGTCAGCCTTGAATCTGCAATCCGTTGCCTTATCCTCGCGGCCACCGGAAACTGATATGTGATTAAGGGAAGTTAAGATCTATATGTACCTATGAGCGAGCACAAACAGAAGACTAATCGAGAGGGTTAGACGAACATATTTGGAACGTTTTTGAACTTACCGCTTTTAGTCTATTTCTAACACTCCCGATGTATATATATATATATATATATATATATATATATATAATTATATAAATTATTTTATTTAAATACTATACATAACCGTTCTGTTGTGGATGACTGTGTTTCATCAATCCGGTCATCCTGGATTTAGAATAACATCCGCCGACATATTCGTCAGCCCTGTTTTTGTTATCAGAGGTACCGAAAACTAGATAAAGTAGGGTTAACCGAGTGAAATTTTTGTATTAGCCTTTGTAGAACGTACGATAAACAATTTTATTGTTTTATCAACTACTTGTAATGCATAATAATATATATATATATATAATGTAATGCATAATATATATATATATATATATATATATATATATATATATATATATATATATATATATATATATAAATATATATATATATATATATATATACGATTTGATTCTATGATGCTACTGTAGGGTCGTTGAATTTAAATTTTTCTTACCTGGAACCATGTGAATACGTTCGTTTATGTGCGCGTTTCTCCGCTATCATCAAACAATTCGCTTCGTTTTCCAGCTGTTTTGTTTATTTGCTTTTGATTCGATGAAAAATCGAAATAGTTCGTGATACCTATGGAGCATTTGTTATTTTTTATTTTCCTACAAGAAAAATGCCATTTTGATGAATTGAATATCAAAAAAATATATGTAATAAAACAGATAGATTGCGTTAGTTTTAATAATGCTTATATATATATATATATATATATATATATATATATATATATATATATATATATATATATATATATATATATGTGTGTGTGTATTGTACATGTATTGTACATGTATTGTATTTGTTTCTGTAGATGTAAATCCGTTGAGACTCAAGTGTTTATAAAATGTGCAAAGAGTGCAACCGAAACATGTATATATCATATGTAACCAATAATGTTTGTATAAATAAAAATGTATACTTATATACAACCACGGGTTTGAGCAAGGATTTAAGCCTGCCCAATTATCTAGGGGAGTAATCACAGAATGAAGGAAACCGACGGGCATGGAAGGGGTTTAGATAATTTTAGACCCATAACTCTTCTAAAAAAAGAGTTTAAGATTTGGGCAAGGATTATTGCAAACCGTTTGTAGGTTGTTATTTTCGACTTGATTTAAGCCGAACAGAACTATGCTGATAAGAGGAAATCGATTCAGAACAATCTGCATCTGATTCGCGCGATCATAGAACGACTAAAAGACGACACCAAAGCGCGTTGATCAATTTAGATCAGTCCACAGCTTTCGACAGGGTTAACCATGGTTTCTTCGGATATTTTCTAGGTGTTTCCGGATTTAATCCGGACCTCCGCAAAGTGATCTCCATTCTGTATCGCCAGTCGATAGCAGTTGTTCAGGTAAACCAAATACAGTAGTGATCGTTTGTCCGCTGTCGCCCCCTACTTTATGTTCTAGCCTTTTCTTGCGCAAGCTAAGGGAGAGGGTGGCGAGACCAACTCTACGCGGTATCGCTCTACACGCTGGTGCGCGAGTCCGGGTCTCCGCGTATGCTGATGAGTCACCGTGTGCGTGTCGAGCTTTGAAAGCATTATCGCAGTGACTAAGGAACTCAAACGACACGAGGAAGTCACAGGGGCTGTAGTCAATATCAGCAAATCCAATGGCCTAAACTTGGTTGTCTAGAGAAGTGCGGCTGTGCTGGCAGGCCTTTTTAATTAGTTGCATGTCCCGGTTCGGATCCTTGGCTTACGGTTCGGACCGGGCCTTCAGTTAAAAAAAGAAACTGTTTGGAAGTACAGTCGAAGGTCGAAACGTCAGTAGGGATTTGGCTTCGAAGGCGGCTCTTCCTTAAAGGTAAAGCTGAGGTGTTCACCGCTTACATCTTGCCTCTTATCCTTTACTGATTGTCTGTAATACCTCTGTCTGTAAACCGCTTGGCGGCGCTTACGCGTCGGCTCTTCAAACTTTTGTGGCAGTGCAAGAAGCCGCTAGTCCGTAGAGAGGTTTGCATTCAATGTTCGAATGAGAGGGGTATTGGGATGGCTGACTTTGCAAGTCATCGGCATGCCGAGAAACTTTCATTCATTAGTTTAACTTTTATAGTCTGCGTGGGGACCTAAGGTTGAGAAGGACTTTCCCAACCTCCGACTACTTGGTTGAAGTCTGGCGTAGACCAATGGGGACAATCGCAGTTCTTTAACGAATGCCGAGCTGCGCTCAGATTACTGCCGGAGTTCACTGACCTTCACGGTCTAGAAAGACCCTATATGGGGAGCTAGTGGTGGGGACCGCTTCGGATCCGCTTGGGGAGCGGATTGGACGGTCGGATAAGGAGATCCGCTCTCAGTGGAGTTGGCGCTTGATCAGAGTCATCTGAATAACTCTGAGTTTTCTCTGATCTGGCGATGTGTCCAAGGTGCACTGCTCCTTAATGACAAACTCATCAAAGCTAAAACCAGCCTTACTCCTTGTTGTCTGCGTTGCACAGATGTTGAGGTAGAAACAGTCGAGTACGACTTTGTTAATTGCAACAAGCTGCATGAGTTTTTGAAGTATGTCAACAAGGTGACGACTCGCATCGTCCTCGAGCAGTTGGTATCTCAGATGTAATATCTGTAGCGTACAATGTGATGCTTTCGTGGCCCAGCTAGACTTATAGTGTGGACCTCACACTTAGACATACAGAACGGGGTGAGTCGCTTTCTGATTACGATCGTATTTCTCACTTTAAACATCAGCTTAAAGTCAATATCAGATGTGATAGAAGGAAACTACTCACGTCGCTGTTTAAAAGAAGGTGGATACACACCGCTAGTTTATGTGCCTTTGGACGAACCAAGTTTGTGTACGTGTTCTCTGCCCAGGCATGGTGCGTACCGAATTAAGGTCTTATCAGACCCCATCCCGGTTAGTGAAATCTCTCAGCCAATGGTACAAATGAGCCCTACCCCCCCTTTTTCCCCCACTTAGAAACTGTCTTATTTGTGTTCGGCTCTTGCAACAACCCGGAAAACAATCAGCAGCTAATACCTAGATAAATTTGAGAGAGTCTTACTAACCACCGCACTTAGCATCTTACTTTTCAGCAATCTCTATTGTTTTATAGCACTCCCACCCCTAACTTATGAATTTGTACATATATTTTTTTGTAAATAAAAACGTTAAACAATTGGGGATAATGTTATGTAGGTGTTACCCATAGAGTGAATGTGGTATTCTGGTGACTGAAACTAGTTCAGAGAATAGACCAGGAGGGCAACAGCAAAGCCCCATCCCACCTCACCGAATCGTATAAAGAAAATTTTCTATACTGTTAACTTTTTTGCAAAATTATAACGATAAATAATGTGTATATATATATATATATATATATATATATATATATATATATATATTTCATGATTTTTTGGGGAGTACAAAATTTTATTATTGCAAGCATGAAGGGAAGACAAATTCTATCGTTCATGATTAAGAGTTAATCAACAGAAAAAATGCCAGCCGACCGGTTTTGCCCTCTCTTAATAAAGGCTGTATCGAGGGATTTTTAAAAAAAAACAAGGGATGTAAAAACCCGGGGTGCAAAGATAGAGTACAGAAAATAAAATAGCGTTATGTTATATGTACAATGGAGGATGAATCTTAGAGACTGATCACATCTAGTCCCAATAGACATTCCCTTTGCTTGCAAAGGGAGGGACGTTTAAGACGAACGTGGATCGTCTCCAAGATTTTGAGATGGTATAACGAGTGAGCATGACTGAGAATGGTGAAGGAGTCCATGCTAAAATTCCTAGCGCACGGCGGGTTTTTAAGTAAATTGTCTGTAATGGAAGACCCGTATGTGTTGTTTTGAACATTCGCACCATTACGTTATTTGATTCAGTCTTTAAGATTGTCGCCATCGTAATAATCTTCCTAACCGAGATATTTTTCAAACAACTTTAAGTTAAGGACATTTTCTCAGTGTAAAACCATTAGACAAAATGATTAGGAGGACTCAAATATCTGTGTGTCAGATGCTATTTGGATTTAAATTCTAAAATCCGACAAAGTAAATTTATATGTTATAGTGCGATTAAGATATTCGTTTTTCGTTTCATTCTTACACATTTCCCTTTTACAAATTTTTATTTCAATTTTTTAGTTGAAACATTTCTAATTAAATTAATAAAAAAAATGCGTTTTGTTTACATATGCAAAGAGCTGTATTAACACTACTACAGCCTCAAGTTCAGACGGAATTATCTCCCTTTTGTTCAGCGCATTCGTGTTGGCAGCGTTACGGTCGTGCTGAGAAAGAGACAAGCATAATTATTATAAATTATTTTGGCTATTTCTTTGTACATAGAACTGACGTATACATAACAATAGCAAATTTAAAAATAAATATTGGTATTTTTTCGAAGTATCTTCTGGTCACATCAGTGGCGAACAGAGGGGGGGGCATGAAGTTGTGCCGTAAATTGGGGGAATTACAATTATATTCAAACTCTCTGCCTTTTTCATAGTATTTCTTAGTACTAAGACTATTACTTGCGTCTTTGGGACATAAAATCAAGAAGTTGGCCCCGGGTGTCACCAGACATGGGTAACACCGTGTACATTCTGAAAATTTCGGAGTAAATCCCAATCAAATGTAATTTGTTTTTTTAATGAAAACGAGAAACAAAGCTTCCATTACAAAATTCTACTATTTAAATCGACATCTAGTCACGTACTTCTATTTAATTGAGAATTCCTCTTGGCTACCTTATATAAAACGTTTTATTTTTAATTTTTGTTGGAGGAGACACAAAAATCCATAGTTTTGGATACTACTAAAAAGAAAGAAATACTTTTATTTTATATTTTTTACTATAAAGGATATCGCGTGCTTTTGTATGTATTACGAAATGTGTAATATTAAATATTATTAAAAGCGAACATGTTTTGTAATTACACAGTTTTTCTAATATGTTACTGCGGTAGTAAGTAAATAAAATGTAATATGTAACAACACGTTCTTTTAAATATCTGTTACAAATATGTGTTACAAATATACAGACACAAAATGTATATTATAGTAAGGATTTGGGGTAATCACTGGTTTCATTCACGCGTTTGTGTGCAGGTGAAGATGTAATATAGCGTTCGGTGTTGTTTGATGGCCATTGTGAACAATGACCGCCGTTGCATTGTTAACAAGAAACAGCTGTTCTTCTCTCTGAAATAAATGGTCATGTCTAGCTTTAGAGATGGTCGTAGTGGTGACGTAGCAGCCATATAGATGCTGGACCTTCTTCTTTTGTTTTCTTTGTGGCTGGAATGATTAAAGCTAGCAATAAGAACAACAATTAACTCCACTAATTGCTCTGAGGTTTTATTTTACTTCTTACAGTAATTTGCAGCAAGTAAGTCGACCTGAACTGCATCCCCTTTCTCATCCTCGTGGGGCAGAGGGCGACTCGAAAAAAGTCCGATGATTTCGATGCCTAATTTCCCAGACACAGGAACTCTCATATTTTATGCTATATACTTACTCCCATGACGTCATATTATGTCACGTATTTCTACCTTTAAAACTTTAAACTTCTATAGGAATCTTCCACTTTTTATATATCTATCCTTAGTAAAAAATACCGTTATTAACATTATTTTTACATATTACGACTGTAGAAGACTGTCATATATTTATGTAAATAATTACTCTCCCAATCTAACAATCCTAACTAAGACGCAGGCTACAAAATACTCAAGTTAAAAATTCAAAACATGCGTAAGGCAGATTAAAGATGAACGGTGGCACTCAAAATAGAAAGATGTACAAGTTACCGCCGATTGAATTGACTACAATGTCTTTTTTCCATCATCCATGACTTTTGTTTAGTTGGCTGATATCTAGAAACCATTTACTATTGTAGTATCCATTGATGAGCGGTGGGAAGAGGGACACCATTTAATGCATGAAGTGTTGTTGTTACATCTGGCTGGTCTCTCCCTTTTGTACAGAGTCGGGAAGGGATCGCTGGTTTGAAAGGACCCTCACTGACCACCGGGCTCAGGCCTTTGTCCCATCGCCGCGGTTTTGCGTCCTTGTGCATGTTTTACAAGTACTTCAATAGAATGCGCTCCGATGAACTTGCTGCTCTGGTGCCCTCTCGACATAAATACAAGCGACCAACCCGACAGTCAACTAAATCCCGTCCATTTACTGTAGAGGTCCCCGGATGCAAGATCCTTCTGCTCCGATACCTGTTTTCCTCTAGCGCCGGCCTTTGGAACTCCCTCCCTGTTCCTGGTGTCCCCGGTTGTACCTATATGCAGAAATGTTAAACTAATATAATCGGGTGTCTCGGTGCGTGGCTCCCAATTTAGGATGAGCCCCAAAACTTTCACCCTAATTCTCAGTAACCACTTGCGTATACAGTGACAACGCACTTTGTTTGGGGTGAACTCAGTTTCAAAATATGTAATATAGTGCGCTTCAAGAAGAAAGGTTGCACTTTAACCTGTTAAATATCTTAAGGAGATTAACTGAATCCTCCCCTTCCAACCTATTTGGGATAGAGGAGAACTTCAATTTAATGGTCTAATTCCCAGCAAAAGCTTCTTAGCTTTTCGACCACATACTTCCTCTAATGACGTAACTACTGGTACACGTCAGTTTAATTTAAACTTTTAACTTCCTATGGAATTTTCCACTTTCTACTAAATTGTAACCTTACCTGAAAATTTCCGATTTTAAGCTAATTTTTACACACCAGCATATTAATATTGCTAAACGAAGATTTGAGTAATTAGTGATATAAGTAAAACGCAGAGAATAATTTCATGATCCTATTTCTCGCTTTATTGCTCGAATAGTGTATAACTTATTGATTTAATAATGTATAACTTATTGATTTAATAATGTATAACTTATTGCTCTAATAATTTATAACTCATTGCTCTAATAATGTATAACTCATTGCTCTAATAATGTATAACTCATTTCTCTAATAATGTATAACGTATTGCTCGAATAGTGTATAACTTATTGCCTTAATAATGTATAACCACTCTCAATAATTTCCCTTTCTCCCTCTGGTTACCTAACACGAAACGGAGCTTCGCTAACAAAGTTTATTTCCTAGAACTACCCGTTTGTTGAACACAACCCGCGGGGCTGCTTCCCAGCTGTCTACAACATTTCCATGTCCAACGCAAACAAATTCTTGTTGACCCCTTCTTTTTTAATAATCAAATTCTGCCCAATTTCAACCATCGTTACAAACCATAACGGTTTTATCTCACCGTCCACCTGACAAACTCATTAACTCTTATCCTCGAGTGGCATTTTGGCCTTGATAAGTTGTGATTCTTTAGTAAAAAAAACTCAGTAATAAATCGACTTTCTTAATTAACAAAATATGTTGTTACAAATTTTGTTAAATTATATGTTGGCTTATTTATAGAAAAGGAAACCTGAATGATAGAAAAAAAAAGAAAAAAAATCGGTTTCGATTTTGTCTTTTCTTTTAAATAAAATAAATATTGCATCTATTACAAGCTTTGATGGTAGTTAATTTACCACACTTCTTTTTTACTAAATTTCGTTCAGATGCTTAAAAAAAGTATGAACCTTTCAAAACTATAACAGTCCACGTGCTTGGCGTGTTTTCATACGAGAGTGGAAAAAAAAAAACGACATCTCACTCGCCGGCTCACACCAACTGAAGCTGGTTTCCCAATTACATCGGAATTTCAAACACACTGATTAGGCTAATATTATTAGCGAAATATATGTATAACTATAAACTATAAAAAAAATGACAGTTAATAGAAAAAAAAAGATAAAAAATTGGTTTCGATTTTGTCTTTTTTTTTTAAATAAGATAAATATTGCATCTATTACAAGCTGATGATGATGATGATGATGATGATGATGATGATGATGATGATGATGATGATGATGATGATGATGATGATGATGATGATGATGATGATGATGATAATAATAATAATAATAATAATAATAATAATAATAATAATAATAATAATAATAATAATAATAATAATAATAAATCGCACTGATAAAACACCGGTCGGTATCGCAAAAACAAAAACAATGACAAAAAAATTAGCATATATATATAAATATATATATATAGTATGATTTTTTTTATTTATAACAACATTATTGGTTACATATGTGCATACATGTTTCGAATATACTCTTCACAAATAGTCAACTTCTTCAGACCACAACATGATGAAGAGTACAACCGAAACATGTATACTAAATAACAGCTCTACTTGTTATTGAGCACTTTTTATAAACACTAGAGTTTCAACGGATTAACATCTACAGAAACTAATATAACACATGTACTATATATATATATATATATATATATATATATATATATATATATATATATATATATATATATATATATATATATATATATATATATATATAGGTAAGGTTAGTGGGAGACATTGTAATATATATATATGGCATAATCAGGTTGATACAGCGGTTCCCGTTAGATCACCGAAGTTAAGCGACCTTGAGCCTGGTCAATACGAAATGGGTGCCCATATGAGAATACCAGGTGCTATATGTGCCTCCCGTCTATCTCGGCATTGTTTCCAGTCGTCCTGAACTTTGCCTTTCAACTGGAATGAAACAATACCGATTCAAGCTAAGTGTGGTTGTGGATTGCGCAACCTTTGATTCACAATTACCCGCGCATTTACTCTTACAGGGGGTGTCCATTGTCTCTCAAGACATAACGGAGACCATTATGATGATACCTTGTAATAGTACTGTGTATCTAGGATGTTACTGCTTCATGTATTTTATTAAATAGTTGCTCAAAGTGAACTGGAATCTAAACCAAGTCACCGTTATTGATTAAGTAACCGGACATATCCTGTGTGGATGAAAGTTAGTCTCGTATTGTTCAACGAGTGAATATCTCTGACATGTCAAGGAAGCCCCTCCCCCCAAGGGAAAGACGAGGAAGAAGCTTTTTGAATTCACTGTCCTTGCGCAGAGAGAAAGGCGACCTGTCTGACGACGAGATAAAAACTCTGCCGCCTTGGCGACTGGCGTGTGAAAGCGCCAAAGGTCAGCTCCAATTCTAAATCATTCCATGATCTTCTTCGTTCTGTCAGCCGAAAATAGATTGGCTGGTTTGTTCGCTGGTTGTTATTCAAACGAGGCTTTTGTGTTCGGCTTCTCGAAGAACAAGGTGAACGCTTCGGAAAATCACATACACTCTTGCACACGGCTCGAAGGGTGAAATATCTACATCCACCGACACAACCCCACGCCTGTAGTAGAGATATTACACAATGGCGTCAAAGTAGGGGCGGACTATTACATACCTACACACACATACACACGCCTTTACATAGTCACGCACACATACAAACACACACCTACACTATACACACACGCACATACATATGAAACACACATACGCGATAAACGCACGCACATACACACACACACACACACACACACACACACATATATATATATATATATATATATATATATATATATATATATATATATATATATATATATATATATATATATAGCTTCTTATGTAAGAGGGTAGGAAATGTCTCAGCAGAGTGCTTAATTAATTGAGAAAATCAAAATTACGAGCGTAATATTTATTTATTATTCGGTACAGAAAATCAGTACAATATCAATACCATTGGTTTCAAGCTCCGAAGATGTTGACTACCCGGGTTATTATCAGCTTTGTTGTCACTTGGTAGAGAAAATGGAGGGTTTCGTATAAACCACGAACGGATACGTTATTAGCTTTGAAGTGTTCAATTGGGATCGTCTAAATTTTGGGTTAGAGAAATATGTGAGATTTAAATACTTATTGAAGTAACAAAAGAGGGATAAAATTTTTTAAAATTTTAATCAAGTTTTAAAATAAAAAAAATTAATTTTTTTTTAACTCCCGTGAGTCAATTTTTGCTAACGCTATTTTTATCTGAAGCGTTATTAGTTGTGAAGGGTTAAATTAGTTTTGTTTAAATTATGTGTTAAAAAAAGATGTGAGGTTATAAATTAATCGAATAAAAATTTTAATTAATAAAAAAAAAAAGAAATTTAAATTTCAAAATTTAAATTTCAAAATTTAAAATTGTAAAAAATGTTTTATTATTTAAAAATCTCCTGTAAGTCACAGCAACGGTGAAAAACGGTTTAAGGGGGGACAACTCTACAAATCATTATTAAATTTATTATTGAAGGTATGATATGAAAATTTAAAATATAAGATTTTAATGTAAATTTAAAATATAAATTTATAATATGAATTTATAATGTAGTATCAATCTATTTTGAAATTAATAATTAATGGTGTGGGTGATTAAGCCTGTTTTAGAGTTGGCATAATATATTAGGAAGTAAATTTAAGTCTGTGTAGTAATTAAACAGTTTTTCAGCATATTATTTTAGTACCATGAGAGAATTGTCTTATCTCTTAACAACAAACTTTTTTATATTTTCGTGATATAATTCTTAACAACCGGATTTTTTAAAATATATTTTCGTGATATAATTCTTAATAACCGGATTTAAAAAATATATTTTCGTGATATAATTAACTGGTTTTAAGTTTTGGTATTGAGATGGCATATACAAAGTTGACTATATTGATAGAAAGGTGATAATTGCAAAAAAAATGGCTCGTGAAGAATAGCAGGGGGGATTTTGAAGCGCGAATATAAGAGCAAATCTGGTATTGAATAAGGCTATTATGAGGTTATGTTTTTGAAATGGGGAGGGGATAATTTTCGAATATCCGTCATGTGTACCAGTCAGTACAGTTTATAAGAAGTGCTTGTCTTCTATGAACACATCCATTAAAAATGATGTCCATAATGTTTAAACAGTTTTTATTTGGAGCAATAATTACCTTTAATATCTAATAATTTTCTGACAAGGCCAACACAACACTTGCGACCCGGATATGGCAATTAAAAGATGAAGTGACACCCTTCACAATCAAATGGAATGTAATAGACCAGCATAAAACAGGTGCCTCTAATGTAACGCAGACAAATGTTATATTAAAGGCAATTATTGGCCCAAACTGTTTAAACATTAGGGACGAAATGTTTAATGGATGGCAGGCTTAATCACCCACACAATTAATTATTAATTTTAAAATAGATTGATACGCCATTATAAATTCATATTTAAAATTTATATTTAAAATTTACATTAAAATCTTATATTTTAAATTTTCATATTATACCTTCAATAATATATAAGTAGCCGAGCGTGCAAAGTCGTTGAATGGAAGTGACCGGTGGTATACCCTGCCCTAGACACACTGATGAGTCTTATTAAGGAAGAACGACGAAACATATATGTAGGTGGATAAATTAAAAATCTTATATCTATCTATCTATCTATCTATCTATCTATCTATCTATCTATCTATATATATATATATATATATATATATATATATATATATATATATATGAGATAAAAGAGAAAAAGTAGAATAGATCTCAACGTTTAGTCCAAGTGTTACAAGGGTTTAATCACATGCGACAAGTCGAAAAACTAGTAGAAGTCGAGTAGGCATATAAATTGGGCGTATGCCAGAGGAATATATATATATATATATATATATATATATATATAGTAAGCAATGAAAATATATATGGCAATCAAGCTACACAGAGGCTCCCGTGTTTCATCCCCGGGGGGAATCGTCAGAGCCTTACGATTCCCCCCGGGGATGAAACACGGAAGCCTCTGTGTAGCTTGATTGCCATATATATTTTCATTGCTTACTACCTAGCTCTACTTACGTATCGAGCACTGTTGAAGTAAATACTGAAAACTGATACATAAAAAATTATATCTCCTTATAATATTTTATGTGGATACATGAAGTACTAATATATATATATATATATATATATATATATATATATATATATATATATATATATATATATATATAAAGGAGGGTAGTGCAGTATTTGTGCAGTTCCAACGTGAGTAAAAGTATATATGTAAAGGAGTAAGGCTACTAAGATTTGTAAAAAAAACTTTCAACATTTATTTATTATTTTGTTGTGTTATCATTTTATAATTTTATACATAACGCGTTTCAAGCGGTGGTCCGCTTTCATCGGATATGTAAATCCATTTGAATAAATGTCTTTAGATTTGAAAGCGTGTTGTTTCATTTGAGGAAATAAAATTATAAAATGATAAAATAACAAAATAGTAAATAAATGTTGAAAAAAATGTTTTACAAATGTAGGTAGCCTTACTCCTTTATATATATATATATATATATATATATAGCAATCTGAGTAACATAAATTAAAATATATCCGGTGAAGAAGATAAGTAAATATATACACACACAGTCCAAATAATAATAAAATTTATCAACCTTCATCTGAATAATATTGAAACATAAGAGTGACAGGTAAATTTGAGGGATAAGCATTGATTCAGAATTTTTTTCCTATTAATCTAAATTCTTCATTATTTCGGATTGGTTTATCACGCAGAAATAATAATATTGCTGACTAGGAAAAATGTCAGCAAATTAAACTATGCCTCGTGCTTAAACAGAACTCTTTCCAAATAATAAGTTGAATCCTTTTCTATCAAAAATTATTAAAAAGCAATCAGTGTAGGGATTTTGAAAAGACAATTTTGTGTTAGTTTTATATGACACCAGTCAACGGGCAACATGTATAATCATTAAAACTTGATAAACAAATGAAGTTCGTAAAAGAAAATATCCGATTTAGAATAATCTTTTGAGTTTTAAACAGGGAAAGAAATGCAAAGTAATGGAAAGAACTTTTATTATGTAAATAATGATGTAGGCGATATAGATAACTAGACAGATAAACAGAGAGAAAAAAGAGGAGACAAAGAGAACGTGGAGCGAGCCAACGACTGAAGAAAGCATTCGCATAAAAAGACAAATTTACGTTAAAGTCAGACAAAAAGACACAGACGCACACATACCTTCAGTGGGGGTAACAGATACAAGTACACACACAGAGTAATCAACGACGGTCGATAGAACACAATAAACGCACAACGTCACGTAGCAGTCTATCAACAAAAGTGTCAGTGAACTGATAAACAAATAAAACAAGAACACTTTTTTTATATCATTAGAAAAAAATTATGTGTGTTTTTTTGTTTGGCGTTATTTGTAAACTAACAACGACCAACCGGAAACAACAAAAACAACAATAACAACATCACAAACAAAAGCAGTGGCAACAAAGCAAGTCGTGAATTGAAGTGACAAATAATCGAAATTATAAAAATCTGTTTTCCATATATACTGTAATCACATAAACTACATGCTAAATTATACCTTATTTTTGGGATCGCGTTACGTTTGAAAAAAGCTATCTTGGAATTCTTTCTAATTAGCCGTAATTTGTAATAAACTCAACAAGTCATCTCTCTCTCTCTCTCTCTCTCTCTCTCTCTCTCTCTCTCTCTCTCTCTCTCTCTCTCTCTTAAATATGTATGTAATTCTCTCGCTCTCTCACTCTATGTTGATTCAACCGCTATATAATATTTCTTAATGTCGCTGTGGACATTTAGAGAAAGAGTGACGCATTTTTCAGCGTTGCCATGTAATTTATATAGTGCATGTACACACCACAAACATATATGTAAATTAGATGAAAAATTTATAAGTTTCTTTAATTTTATATTATCTATAAAGAAAAAGAAAACATTGTATTTGTCATGCAAGAAGAATGATTCAACAGATATATTATAATTTATTAATATTCGAATCAAATCAAAGTAAAATAAATCGTGGTAGTGGTTGTGACTCAACGGGTCACAGATACATCTAGTATATATATATATATATATATATATATATATATATATATATATATTTTATTCCGTGCATGTGCTTAGGTTGTCAAGCGAATGATCCAGCGTTCAATATCAATTCATTTATGTTGTTTTATACAACATGGCCCCCTTTTTGTCTTTTTTGAATTTTTATTTATTTTTATAATGTTCTGCTGCGCAATTACTATTCCCAAGGCTGATCACGTCAACGAGAATAAATGAAATTTATTTCGGTCATGCGCACACGTAACTCGGCCTCTGCGTTGCCACTTCCTGGCAAAGCGGAAGTGGTCGATATGCAAGCCGTCCCTTCAATCGAGTTCGCCGACACAAGGGTGAATATTGATTCGCTCAGGTTTGATTCGTTTGACGTGAGAGGCATTTTTGAAAATTGGAAATAAAAATTAATGGCAGAAGTTTGAAAATCATAAAAAGCGGGAGAGAAGACTGTGATGTGATGAGGAAGAGGAAGCTGGATGGTTGGAGTTAAAAGACGGAGAGGAAAATAAAAAGGAAGAGCTATAAAAAAAGAGAAAGAGAACGATTAGGAGGCAGAAGGGAAGAGAGATTAAAAGAAAGAAAGAAGGAAAGAAGAAAGAAAATAAGAAGGAAAGAAAACACGGAAGAAAAAAAAGAAAACTAAACGGGAAGGGCAAAAGGCACTCGAGGATAAAAGGAAAGTTCTGTGCAGTGTAGGTACAAGTCGAGGTGTTACTCTGAATGTTTTACCGGGGGAAGGAGACCAGAGAATAGAGCTCAGTTGAGCACCTACCATGGAAATAACGATAAAGCCAAGAAAGACTAGCAACAGCTCTTCTGTGAAAGAGGCTGTAGAAATGAAAAGAGACTACACCCCAGTAGATTGCGAAGTTGGTGCTGTACTCTACCACACACTAGAGAGTTTGAATTACCTACTGTAGAGTTTTAATTACCTACCTGAAAAGTTTGAATTACCTACTAGACACCATCCTCTGTACATGGGTTTGTCATGACAACCTGACATGTATATACTTCACCCTACAAGTAAACGTTGACTTAATATTCAAAATAACATCGTATTCGAAGCCCAAATAAGGTACCTTCGACACGGCTATACACTGGCTCATATGAAGATTGGTGCACCTTCTCCAAGAAATGTTACATCAAGTAACAGTACTTAGCTAGATACTACACCAGACCAGATGAATTATTGTTCTTGAATCCGGTAAGACCGAGAGACAAGAAGAAAGATATCCTATAACATTATTTACTGGTCATTTGAGGAGAGGAAAATTCACTTCTATAGAAACTCAACGTTTGAGAAGTAAAGATAAACTTTAGTTGAACACTCGGATATCTCATATAGAGATAAAATGTAAGCCACAAAAAGGGGCCCCTTGATTTCTGAGAACTTACTGAAGTAAAATGAAAACAAAAGATATATATATGTGTGTGTGTGTGTGTGTGTGTGTGTGTGTGTGTGTGTGTGTGTGTGTGTGTGTGTGTGTGTGTGTGTGTAAGTAAATTTCGCGTACAACAAAATCGTAGGATAAATTTCAGAGGAAACATTTTTTAATCAATGAAACGGGCGGGTGGAAAAAAAAGAAAATTGCTAAATTCCTTAATGCCTTATCGTCTGACCCTCTAAGAGGAAACGTCAGAATGATAAAAACTAAGAAAATCGAATGAGATATGAGGGGAAAAATTGTTTAAGTTGGCGAAAACGATGGAGAGAGAAAAAAAACCTAAATCTCTCAACGTTATGGTGGATTTGAATCATTAAAGATCTCCAACTGATTCTTCAAAATCTTTTGTCTACACAGGTCGAGAATTGTTAATAACTAACGCCTCAATAATATTGAGATGGTAGTTATTAATATTTACTTTAACATATATAATATATATATATATATTAAAGTAAATATTAATTATTTTTACCTACAGACATCGATGTTTCATGCTTACGCAATCTTCAGTGTAGGGGACGTTAATTCACGTCGGTCGGAGGGCACGAACCTACTTTTACAAATCACCATATATTCGTAGTCGGGTGTCTTTCCCCTCGGACGGCGTGAATTCGACTGACAATTAGGAGAGATTTTAATGTATAAACACCAAATCGGCGAGCACGTATAGCGAGCAGTTGAAAGTGATTCGACAACAACAACAAACGGAGTCGGAATCTTGCTTTTAAGCCATAGTATTACCGCTCGTTTATAAATTCTCTCACAATGCACCAATCCTAGTAAAGGGGCTATAATTATATTTTTTAAAGTAAATAGATGTTTTTTTACCCACAGAAATCGATGTTTCATGCTTATACAATCTTCAGTGTAGGGAATGTCAATTCAAGTCTTTTTTTACTGTAAACCGGGTTCGCGCCCTGTGACTATCTTAAATTGTCACTACCTACACTGATGAGAGCGTAAGATTGAAACGCCCGCGTATATATATATATATATATATATATATATATATATGTGTGTGTGGGTGTTTGTGTGTGTGTGTGTGTGTGTGTGTGTGTACAGGAAATTACTACAACATCAGTACCATTGGTTTCAAGATCAGAAGGCGTAAACAATACGGCTCTCTTCAGCTTATGTTGTCACCTGGTAAAGAAATGGGAACTCACGCATCAACTCTCGTTTGGATACGTTATTTGCTTTGAAGTGTTAAATATAGTTGTTTAAAATGTTGTGTTAGAGAAAGAAATGTGAAATTAAAAAGTTTAATAAAGTCTGAACAAAATAGGGTGGGGTCAAATACAACAGTTAAGAGTTAGAATTTAAAAATATTTGAAAATATCTTTATAAAGTCCCGTGATCCAATGTTTATTAGGAGCGTATATTAAGCCGTTGTTGTTTTGAAGAGTTAAATTACTATCGTCTAGGATGTGCGGTGGAGAGAATGTGAGTTTAAGAATTAAAATTTGAGGTTTTTTTTATTCTCTTGAAATGAACTTTCAAGAGAATAAAAAAAAATCAAATTTTGATTCAAAGACAGAATTTAAAAAAAAACTTTATATGTTTTATCACTTTAAAATAGGAATGTCAATTAAAATTTCAGCCAATTCGAATCACGTAGGCTGGCAATCAATCTAAGGGAAGTAACTCTACGAATTCTTAATGATAATATATTAAGGTATAATGAACATGCAAACTTATAATGGAAATAATAATAATGATACACTAATAAAGTCTGATCTCGAGATAAGAACAAAAGAAGTATGTATATATATATATATATATATATATATATATATATATATGTATGTATATATATATATAATGGTGAACTAAAAGCGAACTTTTAGGAAATGTAAAACCTATTGTGAAAAGAATACAGATCAATATACAGGATAGAGCAGATAGATAGGTAGAAGGATGAAAAGGAATCAGAAAAGCAAAAGGCAGATCTTTTTTCAATTGAGTTTCTCAGAGCAAGGAATATTCCGCAAAAAGGCAATTTATTCAAATTAATTTCTTCCTTAAGCCAGGCTTTTCAAAGATCAAAATCTGATGATAAGATTTTAATCTTTAAAAAGCCTGGCTTAAGGAAAAAATTAATTTGAATAAATTGCTTTTTTGCGGAATATTCCTTGCTCTGAGCAACTCAATTGAAAAAAGATCTGCATTTTGCTTTTCTAATTCGTTTTCATCCTTCTACTTATATATATATATATAACTTTTATTTATCCCAAACAAAGCATACTGAAACTGAAGTGTAGGGAGCTATAATAATAGAATAGAGTTTTGGTGTGCAGGCTTGGCGGGGAGCTAGGCTGCAGGATGTTTGTTCACATTACATTTGAATTTCTGCATGTTAGTATGGTCGGGAAAACAAGGGACAAGGGGGGAATTCCAAAGGAAAACGGTTCGAGGACATAAGCTATCAGAATTGAGAGACTTCCACCATTTAGGGATCTCTACAGTTAAGGATCGGATTTTCTGCTAGACGGTTGGGTCGTGGTTATTCACATTGGGGAGGGACACAAGTGCAGTAAGTGCATCGGAGCTAAGTTCGTGGAAGTACTTGTAAAATAGGCGCAGGGTGCAATTTTGCAGCGATGCGACAGGCTACAGCTTTGCAGACAGTGCGTAATCTTTTAATTTAGAAACTTTTTAGCAGACTGTCCAAGTGGGAGAGAATAGTATTTGGTGCAATCGCCCAGATGTGGCAAAATACTCCATCCACGGTCGAATGGCGGCTTTATAGAGCTATAGGATACTGGCAGGTGTAAGAAGTTTTCCAGCCCGGAAGCAAATAATGGTTTAGAAGAATATTTTAAAGCCAAAACAACGTGTTTGTTTGTTTTTTAAATAAATTATTTATTTTAAACTTTTTAGATCATTCGATGTGAATAAGGTCCTTGTCAAAATTAGATAGTCATTTCATTCCTTTTTTTTCTTTTTTAATCTTTCTTGAAAAAATAGAAAAAAGGAATTAAATGCGCATATGATTTTCACTAGGACCTTATTCACATCGAATGGTCTCAAGACTTTAGTCATTTGTATGCACCGTTTTAAGTGCACAGTAGCTAACAGCTCCGCAATCGGATCCAGTACCACGATCATCAGGGGGAACCACTTCGCAGTTTCGGCCCCTATTCCTCTACTGCATCTCTAGATTGGTGAAACCTTTTCACGAGGAATTCATATGGGTTCTGGTGTAAGCTACCTTTCTGTCCAACACTCATCGTTTTTTTTTACCAGATTCAATATGATGCTTTCTCTGCTGCTTCTTGTACGTCTTTCATAAAGTGTTCTTCCCCTCTGCGTTCGTACAACTAAAACGATTTCGCAGTATGTTGATCAGCTTTTGCAGCCAAATGATAGTATTCAACATTCCATCCTTTTTCTTGGCATTTGGTCAGTAGATCACCATATCTCTCATTCTTCCTGTCTCCTGCAATGGCAAAATCTCATCCCAGGGCACAGTCAACTCTAACATAATCCCAACCTATGTTTTCTCACTCCACACTACAAGGTCTGGTCTCTGCTGTGTAAGAACCAGTGGGAAGATCAAGGTATTCTGGAGGTCTACTACCAAGTTCCATTTTCCTTGCTATTTTTCATCGGTTCTAAGAATCCTTGAATGACTTTTCACCATGCCTGTTGTTCCAGCTCTATTAAAGTGCATCAAACTTCTCTAATTTCTGATGTAATAGCTTTTCTATTACTTGCAGGACTTGCTTATGTCTTCACCTGTACCAACTTAGTGCTAGGTTGCAGTTAGACAGAATATGATCGAGAGTTCCTCTTTCCCACATTTACATTTGTCACCATTGTCTACTTTCCATCGAACAAGATTCACTGTGGAAGGCATTTTAATTTATTTAAAATAACACACATGTTTTTGGCTTCAAAAAATATTCTTCTAAATTGTTATTCCATAAATGTTTCAAGTGCGAATTCATTCATTATTAAATAATGGTGTATTTGTTAACATTCTTTTAATTCGTCACATTATTGAATCTACATGAAAAAATAGAAAGAAAAAGAAGCTAAGAGACGTAATTTTCAGAGCGCAATTTGCGACGTGTCGACTGAACAGGACTCTAGACATGACACCGGCTACAGCTATTTGTTGCGGTCTGGGATCAAAGAACTCGCCATATTAGATTACGTAATTTGGAAATGATTGAACAATTAAATGACTGGTGATGCTATGCTGTATTTAAAGTTACCCTGAAATTATTTATTAAAATCAAAAATGCAGATACATAACAAATCATTTAAAAAAATGATCCGTTCAGTCGATTTAATATTTACTGTTTTTTTTTGCTGAAACAGAATTTGACTTAATTTAATCAAGTAAAAGAAAACTGAATCTGAGAAGAAAAAAAAAAGGGAAAGAAAAAGAGAATGGAAGATGCCGAAAGAAGAATCCCGAAGAAAAATTCCGGAAAAAAAATCGGTGAGTGAAAAAAAAAAGAGAATCAATTTAAAAAAATAAAAATAAATACAAAAACTGTAAAAAAAAATAGACGACTCGTCAGCGTTGGTTATTATCGTTGTGTTCCAAACAGTTGATCCTATTTGTGGATAATCCACGATCGGAAATAGCGTGAAAACACGGGCAGTGGAGATTGAGCCAATGTTTGGCCAACGGGTCAGTTCTTTCGGCGTTTCTAATGCCGCAGAGGTTCAGATTAATATTGACTTTATGCATTACGTCAACAATCATGCGCAGAAGTCGCCGCAGCGCTGCTCTCTGTCGAGATGCACGGATTATCGCTTTCAAGACATGGTCGGGAATAACCTTCGACCGAATATGAGTCCAGAGAATTAAAAGCAGGTCGGACGCACGCACCGGGATTAACGGCTGTAGGGGAGGGGAGAATGCAGATTGCGGGGGCGGGGAGTGTCGCGGGTGGATTTAAGCAGAATAGTTAGAATTTTAATCTTATCACCTTTCTACTATTATCTGCTACTTTCATTCTTTCTTTTTCTTCAATTTTCTTTTCATTTTGTTTTTGTTTGAGATGGGGCATCGTGCCGGATGCCAAACATTCACACGCTTTTTCAGAAACGCCAACTAAGAACTTCTTTTAAGGATTTTAACCATCCCTTTAAGTTCAATTGTTTGGATCTCTCTAGCACGTAGATATATTTGCTAGATAATTTTGTAAGTTCTTTTTCATGAATCCAGGTGCTCATAGGATTACTGGAAATATTGAAATTTTCTTAAGGTTCCAGTGTCTTTTCATGTCGTACATAAAACCTTGGTATTTAATTATTGTGTCCCCTTTATATCTATTTAGGCCGAAATCACAGGGGACACTGACTTCAACTAGGGTTGCTACTCTTTTTCTCGTGTCCCATTAAAATGTGTTTGTATATGCCCGTGCACGCTCGCGCGCGTGTGTGTGTGGTGAATGCGTATTGTGATATACAGGATGCGGACAATATTTGGTCGCAATTTCCTAATTTTTATGAATTTTCTTTTTTCATATCAGTCCCGTCTTCGTGAAAACAGTGACTATATTCTCATTCTCATATTACAGAATAATTAATTACAGACAATTTAGAACCTCAATATTTATGGAAGATACACAAGGATATCCTTAGAATTCGTACCGCAAGGACAAATAAGTGGATTTCAGATTTTGCTCAGCGTTAGCAGGAAGATGTAGAAATAGTCAAAAAGGAAATGAAAAATTTAGGATTTGACTAAGAGGCGATATAATCGATGGTCTGGCGCCGGAGTTCATCGCTGAAGTTGACATCATGTCACCTCACGTCTTCCTTGGCTGAACACCAATGGCTACATCTGAGTGGGGTAGTAAAATCTTGGATGGACAAGGTAGCTGCACGTAGGGCTGACGTGTGACAACACCAGGTCTTACAAGCCGGAAGACACAGGCCTAGCGGTCAGAGAACTTCGTTGACCACATTACACCTGACATATAGCCTCTCAGCTGCCCTGACTACAACCCCCTCGACCTCAGGAACATTGCATCATTTTTTTTCTTCTCGGTTCATTAGTTTTAGTCTCTCTCGGTTTTTTTTTGGGGGGGGGTCGATTTACAAATTTGAATATCGGTCAATGGAGCTAGTTAAAACTAAAAGAACTGAATATCACATTAATATAAGGCTGTTGCTGTTCTGAATGTTATTAAGAGAGTGGAACTTCTGCATAGAGCTCACATAGATCGTGCCTCAGGATTTGCTGGTCTGCAGGAAGTCCTCGTTGATCGAAGATATTCTTTAACCTGCACGATTGAACACCGAAAGCAGAAAAGCTCAGCGGTTGTATGCAAAATCGTGGAAGGTTTGACTAAAGGAATGGCGCAGAAAGAAGCAACGTAATCACTCCCATTCCATTGATGTGCGGGTCCTCGCCTGACATGACTTTGCTCGACACCCGCAGAGGCAGAGACGACTAGTGGACGACGGATCCTGATGTCGAATTCTACCGTGTTGCTGAGAATATATATTCAAAAATTCATATCAATCGGTTCATTAGTTTAAGAACTTATTCTATACAACGATATATATAGAGACAAATACACATACATAACTTTATATATATATATGTATACATATATATATGTATATATATATATATATATATATATATATATATATATATATATTTATATACATGCAGCCCCCTTAAATATTAACAATTAGACACAAATGTACTTGTGTTATTTACCGTGTTACCTAGAATATATATTTTAAAATTCATAATGATCGGTTAATTAGTTATGGGGTTATTCTGTACATATATATATATATATATATATATATATATATATATATATATATATATATATATATAAATATATATATATATATATATATAGAGAGAGAGAGAGAGAGAGAGAGAGAGGGGGGGGAGAGAGAGAGATTAGTGTCAATTTATGTGTTGAGTTTGGTCGAGATATCATATTCTTGTTGATGGTTTGTGTACTGGTACTCATGTGTATTACGCCCTTGTCATCAGCTGTGAATACCAAATAAGACGTAGGTAGTTCGGCCAAATTCAGCGTATGAACGTTTTTTGTTAAGCTAGTCTGACTTCTGCATAGAAATCACGAAGATCATGCCTCATATCTGGACGACATGAAGTCCTCTTCATTGGCCTCAGCCATTCGCAAGATTGCAGGTTTTTACCCTCGGTTTAGTTCCCAAACTCATTTGGTCACTAATATTGTAATCAACTTTAAATCATACCTTCCGTTACTTGCGTGTGCGATAGCTAGCCTCCGACTATTGAAGACCGCGGCGAACTTCTTACATGAATTATAATGCAATTAATTTTCATGGAAGGTGTTGAGCTGAACGCCAATCTATGGTTTCTCCTTGTAAGACATTCACAGCAAGAACTCGTCTTTGTCCAACAATGGAGTTTCTTTCCTTCCACTCATTTTCAAGTCTTCATCGTCCGTGGAACACATTCTCGCGTAACTACTTCCCTGATAATTACAACGCAGCCGTCTTTAAATAAAATGACAAGTACTTGTTACAACCCGCCCCCATAAATAAGTAAAAAAAACGAAGTTCATTTTATTAAGCATTTTAATACTTCCATAATATTCTTCATCTTTTAATTGACAATCATTCGTTTCATTAACCATTATCCTCGAGTGACTTTCGGCCTGTATGAGTGGTGCTCATTACTGGAGAAAAAACAACACGATCTTAGAAGATTAATGATTTCTTTCATATCGGCCGTAATTCATCGTCCAATAACTGAAACGCCAAAAGTCGGAGTGGAAAGAGAGAGAGAGTTACTTTTAGTTTAAGCGCATCGCTGAAATATTTAACGTTTTGCTAAAGCATCTTAAACGCGTCTTCTCAGTTTATCGGCTCCTTTCAAACTGACTAAAGTGGCGCCTGTTACGCTCTGTCGGTGATGTCTCACGTTGTGTCAAGTCGTGTCAGCAACTTTCAATTCTCACACATTCAGCAGGGTAAATGCCTTGATCCCCTTTCTGACCCTTGTCTCAAACATCTACTGTTTTCCAACAAATATCTCAGCAATATATTTTAGCTAATATATCTATTAGTAAACATACTCCATCAGTATTTATCAGTCAAATGAGCATCAATGTCCAAAATAAAGACAGACATCATACAAGTAAATGGACATGATAATTATTTTTCGCGTGCGTCTACGTTGTCATCTTCCACGAACCGAGGATACATCTGTTAGTTGTAATCAACACCACCAGACATGCTTTCTTTAAATAATTATTTAATTAATTTTAAAAACGCATTAAAAGAATAATGGATTTATCCAAATGGGGATCATCTTGTAGTTGAAAGGTAAAAAGTGAGAAAGACAGAAAGATAGATAGAGTTACTTATTATTTAAGCGCAGAGCTTAATTATTAACGTTTTGTTAAACCATTTGAATACGTCTTGTCTGAATTAGGGCTTTCACAAAGACTGGCACTATTTCGCATGCCACTCTCTCGTTCGGTCGTGTTTGGCGTCATGTCTGACGTCATGTTCAGATTTTTTTATTGGCTTCCAGTTCTCACACACATGGCTGGTTCGATCCCTCTACCCATCTCATGACCTCTACTGACCTCTGTCTAAAGCATGTCCAGTTTTTCTAACATATATCACATATTATATATCTACTAGCAGGAGTACTCACTAATATTCAACAGGTGAAAACACGAGTTAATACTCTCCCACCAGCGATTGCCATGACAAATAACACCCTACATGAGAGTCCAACGTTCAAACCTCTCGGCCTAACACTCACAGGTAACATGAATTGGAATAAATACATAGAAGACATTGCCAAGGCTGCCGTAAAGAAACTGGGCTCCCCCCACCGAGCTAGAAAACTTCTCATACCTAACAGTATCCTATATCTACAAAGCCACAATCCGCCTATGCATGGAGAATGGTTGTCACATCTGCGCTGGTGCACCATCCACTAGTCTTACCCTCTAAGACAAAGTCCAAAAAGAGTCGCAAATCTAATAGGTCCTTCACTATCCATCAAGCCCTAGCCCTTCTCCAATCGCCGCAATGTTGCATCTTTATGCTTGTTTTACAAGTACTTCAATGGAATGTGCTCTGATAAACTTGCTGCTCTGGTGACCCCTCGACGTAAATACACTCGACCAATCCGACAATCAGCTAAATTTCATCCATTCACTGTGGAGGTCCCCAGATGCCGAAGAGCATTCTACTCCAATATCTTATTTCCTCGTGTGACCGGCCTTTAGAACTATCTCGCTGTTCCCTGTTTTCCCGACTCACCCGATATGCAGACATTTAGTACTAATGTGAACAAGCATCTCGCTGCACAGCTCCCAATTTAGGATGACCCTAAAACTTTCACCCTAAGTCTCAGTAGCCCCTTACGTCTACAGTGGCACCTTGCATTGTTTGGGGTAAACTAAGTTGAAAAAAAAACACGAGGGTCGGCGGACATGATTTAGATAAATCTGAACAGTCTGAAAAGGGCCAAAGATTAAATAAAAAATAACAATCTGAAATCTATGGAACACATTACCACATGACTGCTTCCTTTATGGTCGTCATCTAAATTGAATGTTAACAAATACTGGTCATCATTTGTCTACATATGTATTAAAATTTAGTCAATTCTATTAATCATGTTTACGCATCTTATAATAATCTTCATCATTGAACTGACAATCAATTCACCTCACTTATTCTTATCGTCGAGTAGCTTTTGGCCTTGAGAAGTTTTGATCCATTAGTAAAATTATGAAAAAACTATAAAAAAATGAACTTTCTTCCAAAAGAGTATGAGTTGCCTCCCCTTGCGATTACTACTACTTAAATAAGAACTTTTGTTGCATTTCAAGAATAGACTAATGAGCTTATGGGAGGTCAGAGTGTTAATGGAGTAACACATGTTTGTTTCATGTAACTATTTATTAATCCTATTGTTTTTAATGGATTTTGAATAAAAACGTAATGCCGGAAATTTTAAATATTTGCAAAACAAATGTTATTATTGAGCATTTTAACTCCTCGGGGGGGGGGGGGACCCAATGTTTTACAGAAAATCTGACTACGTTTAAAATCATAATTTCATGCAAATTGCGAGAAAAACTAATGAACTAATTTGCAGAAAATAAGAAGAGAAACGGAACAAGGAAATAACGGAATAAACGAATAGGAGAATGGTGGAATACAGGACAGTGATAAAATATATGTATATTAGGTACAAAAATAAACTTTCTCTTGTGGTTTAGACATTTTCCTTTTTTGAATCAATTGCCGTATTGACAATAACTATTTTTTGTATCTAAGTGAATAAATGCCAAAGTATTTTCCATCCATCCTAACTATATTTACATCAAAGCAGCTTATGCTTATGTAATTCTATGATTCTATATGGGGTTTTGAAATACCGTATATATAGGAAACTGCAAATACACTCAAACACCGTTTTCCTATTTATTTTTTAAACAGCTTCTAATAAATTAGTATTCTGTAATCATATACAGTTGTAATTTTGCATTGTAATATTTCTTAAGTATACGCAATATTGTGGTCGATAGTAAAACTACTGAGGTCGCTAGGATGCCAAAAAGAGATACTGAGAACAAATACTACACTTTGATCTTAGCCAAAAGGCCGAGTAACCATAAAACAGAATTTTTTTTTATGACTAGGCATTTTAAAATGCATGAAAAAAATTGATTTAATCTCTTATTGTATTATTTTTTAATGGCGGTGGGTAGTTTAGTATCGGTTCTGTTGTCATAAGACCGTCCTCCCAGGAATTACGTCCTCCTTTTTAAGAGGGTGAGATTATCCTCCCAGGTATTACATCCTGGTTTGGTAAAGGGGTGATTTAATACGTGTTCTGGTGTCATGAGACCATCTTCCCAGGGACAACCTTCTAACTTTTTGAGTGGTGTAGTGTAGTATCTGTTCTGTTGTTAAGATAGAATACTCACAGGCATAACCTTCTCCTTTTAGGAGGGGGGGGGGGCAATCCTCCCAGGTATTACCTCCTTTTATTGGGAGCAGTATAGTAAATGTTCGTTCCTCATGATACTATCTTCCTATTGGTATCTTCTCCGATTAGGGAGGCAGTGTACTATCTGTTCTATTGTCATGATATAATCCTTCTTTTCTTTTTTTCATTATACTACGCTCTCCCTCATTACCTCGTCTTTTGGGGGTCAGTGTAGAATATTTTCGTTAAGCATCATATCATTCTCCCAGGCTAGCAAAAATAGGCGGTCGGATGTTCTCAGTAATAACTAAATAGTAATGAATTAGACAAATCGATATTTGATTCTTACTGGTGATTTCTTTAAATTCTTTCATCCTTCCAACACGTTCTTTGCACTCAAAGAAGTTATTCTAAAATAGTTCCTTTCCTAAAGTACTTATTCCATCCAGGAAATTTGTTACAATGGATGCAATTTTAAATAATGATAAAACAAGTTCAATATGTAAGGGAGATAACTCCTATTTAAACTCCTAGTTTAATTATGAGTTATCTTTCTTAAATAAGGATTTTTTTTCAACTCTTCGGGACTTACATATTATTAGTTTTTAGATTTAAAAAATATCTAAAATCACATAAATGAATCCCGGGTAACGCCGAACATAAAAAGCGAGTTAATAGTAAAATAGAAAACATATTGAAAATAAACAACAATAGTTCTTTCTTTTTAAACAATTGATTACCCGCCAATAAAAAATGTGATTTTCTTTCCAAATAATCGAAGTTCAAATAAATCGTTTTTGAAAAATGCAAAACGAATTTTTTATATTCAGCAAAAAAAAAAATATTTTCTCGTTTTTTTTTCTTCCATTGAAATTCGTTACTTTGAATTTTGATTTTCTTTTCACAAATATTTTTCTCCAACGAGAAAATGGATAAATGTTTCTTAAGAAGAATTGATGTTTTTTCTTGCTTTTTCTTCTTTTCTGATTTCGTGAAACATTTGTTTTTTACGATTGTCTTGTTCGAAACGCGCGTCTTTGTTGTTTCTTTGTTAGCTCTCGTGGTCGGCCGGGTCCGTTTTGCTTTGTGTTGCCTCATCTTTTTGTCGGCGTAGATCAAAGGAGTGCAGTAACCATAGCAACTCACTAGTTTCAACAGTGACTTATACGCTTATGTTGGAGAGAGAGAGAGAGAGAGAGAGAGAGAGAGAAAGAGAGAGACAGAGAGACAGACTGACAGAGACAGAGGGAGAAAACTAGATAAAGAAGGGAAAAGAGTGAGAAAGAGACAGGGAGAGAAAACGAGATAGAGGGGGAAAGAGAGTGAGAAAGAGAGATAGAGAAAGAGAAAGATATAAAGAGAGGGAGATAAAAAGAGAGAAAGACAAGAGAAAGAAAGCGAGAAAAAGAGAAAGTGACAGGAAGATAGACAGAGGGCAAAGCAGAGAGAAAGGGAGAAAGAGAAAGAGGCAGATAAAGAGGCAGAAAAAAAAAGGCAAAGAAAGACAGAAGGCAGATAGAGAGAGAACGAGATAGAGGGAAAGAGAGTGAGAAAGAGAGAGAGAGAAAGAGTAAGACAGAGAAAGGGAGAGAAATATGGAGAGAAAAGAAAGAGATAGAAAGAATAACAGAAGGTAATGCAGAGAGAGAGAGAGATAAATAAAAGGGAGGAGAAAGACAGAGAAAGACAGAGGGAAAGAGAGAAAACGAGATCGAGAGGGAAAGAAAGAGGGGAAGAGAGATAGATAAAGAGAGAGAAAAAAAGAGAGAGACAGATACAGAGAGAGAGAGAGAGAGAGAGAAAGAGAGAGAGAGAGAGAGAAAGAGAGAGAGAGAACTAGAGAAAGGGAGAAAAATATTAAAAAATAAGGCGGGGAAAAGAAAAGGACATAAAGAAAGAACGAAAGAGAGAGAGGGGGGGAGAGAAATAAAGAGAAAGGCATAGAAAGACATGGACAGAGCCAGAGTAAACAAAATAGAGAGGGAAAAGAAAGAGAGAGATAAATAGAGACAGAGAAAAATAGAGAGAAAGAGAGCGAGAAGGAAAGAGAAAGCGAGAGAAAAGGTGAGGATGAGATAAGGACAGAGAGAGAAATAAAGAGAGGAAGAGAGAGAGAAAGAGAGAAAGGTTTTGAATCGTTGTGCGAAGATACGTGTGTAAATGCATCAAATGTAGATGTGTGTATATTGCGCGTTTACATCGGATGATGTTAGGGGGGGGGGGTGAGGGGTCATGAACAAGTCCGATGCAAGAGCAAAAGCAACTCTTTTTTTTTCGGAGAAAAACAACATGGCAGCGAACATTTTAGAAAATAGCGGCAAACATATTGATGCAAATAATAAGGCAGACGAGGAACTTAAAACCCACAATTAACAGTACACGCATACACACTTCCTCACACAACACACCCATTTGAATGACTCGAAGACATTATTCTCCAGTGGCTAAAGTCTCTCTGTACAGATGTTTTTCAGATCAACCTGACCTAAGGTTACTTCATCCTACAAGTAAACCCTGACCAAATATTCAAAATAACAGAATTCGAAACCCAAATAAGATCCCCTCGACAAAGTTATACACTGGTTCATACGAGAAATCGTGCATCTTCTTCTAGGGGTGTTATCTCAAGTCAAGGCACTTAGCTGGATACTCCACCAGACTTGATGAATTCTTATCCTGGAATCGAAATAAAGATAAACTATAACATAATACGGTACCAACTAGGGAGAGAAAAATTGGTGTCCTTCACTGCTTTACAAAGTCAACGTTTTAGAGTAGAGGGGAATATTAGTTGAACACTCGGATATCTATGTGTTAGGACAACTAACGAAAAGGAGTTATGACCCTTGAACCAATTCGGGAGTTAAGAGTTATCGCCCTTGGAAATGGAGTCCTGTCCAGAGAGAAAGACAACACAGATCACGGCTTTCCGACTATTAAGATGTCAATCGCGTTCAGCGGCAAATTATCTCATTATTTCAGTTTTAATAAATCTGTTAAACGTTTATCCTGATAGTTCATCCATTTTATTTACAAGTTATTATTTATTATAACCTAAATTACGAGGTTATAAAACTATGTATCTCAGATAATAATCAAATATTATCCCCAGAAAGGGGCCCCTTGATTTCTGATAACTTACTCAGATAAAATTCAAACACAATATATATATATATATATATATATATATATATATATATATATATATAATTAATATATCATGTATCCACATAAAATGTTATAAGGCGATATAATTTTTTATGAATCAATTTTCAGTATTTACTTCAACAGTGCTCGATACGTGAGGAGAGAAAGATAGTAAGTTATGAAAATATGTTTATGACAATTAAGCTACACAGAGACTTCCGCGTTTTATCCCCGGGGGAATCGTTAGATTGAAAACAGCTACTGGAATAGGAAGCTGTATTGCAATGAGGTATCAAAACAGCGAATTGATGGAGACCACTAGACCAACGAGTTAAACGAACTGGAACAAAAGAAGCGGGGAATAGATCACATAATTCGGAAGAATACATGCCATAATAGTATCTATAGAAAAGACTGCGACTAGCAACATCACGTCTGTGAGAGAGAGAGGGTGTAGAGAAAAAGAAATGGCTGGGCCGATCAAATTACAGATAAGTTTCTACACTTTATCAAGAACCCTCAAATGGGGCAGAAATTAACCAGGCCAAATATGACCACAGTATTACATACATGGTCGTATTGAGAATTTGTAGAGATAGAGAATAGCCTCAGATGTGAGAAAGTGTTTCGAGCGATAGAGAGAACCGACTTTACGACGCAGAGGAGGCTGAACGGTCTGTACTGAGATGCCGAAACCGATGTCCAGTATTTTCAAATACTGGGCAGACCAACGATGTTTTCCAAAGTGATCGAAAGCAATTCTCATTTAAGCAACGATTGAACAGCTTTTTAGTAACATGAGATATTTTGGTTGTAGTTTCTTGAGTACTATGGCTGTAATGGTTTCGGGATCTGTTGCCTTGTTAGCATCGAAGTTCTTGATAAGTTTGGCACTATCTAGGACAGATATATGGATATCGCTTTGAGTTTTCTTTTCGATAATAGGGGAGGGATTATGAGGGTAAGTAACCTTGATCGCAATAAGTGGAATTTAATGCAAAGTGCTATGCGAAGATCTTGGCTTATAAGATGCTGAGGAAATCATCTCTGGTCCATTAATGATGGGTAGAATAAAGGTCGTACATCTGTAAAAGAATTTTTTTTTATTTGCCAAAACTCATTCAACATATATATATATATATATGGGTGTGTGTGTGTGTGTATTAACATATGCTATCAGTGCCCTTTTAACTTTGCAGTCTCCTTAAAAGATTCAGCTCGATAATTATAAATTAGTAACAACAGAGCAAATCTAAATCAGGTTCATATTATATTTCAATAACAATGTTTTTATTATATTATTTTTATTTTTATTTTTTCACATTCCAAAAAAACATAACATTTCTGTGACATATATTTTTCACGGTCCGTTTCATTTGTCTTGTGCCTAACAACATTTTTATGTCAATATCGTCTCTGCAACATTACAAAATCATCAGAAAAATTCACAAAGATGAAAAATACACAAATCTACGTTTGATGCATTTACACACGTATCTTCGTACAACGATTAAAAACCTTTCTATCTTTCTCTCTCTTTTCCTCTCTCTATTTCTCTCTCTGTCCTTCTCTTATCCTCACATTTTTTTCTCGCTTTCTCTTTCTCTCTCTTTCTTATTCTGTCTTTCTCTCTGTCGTTCGCTATCACTCTTTCTCTTCCTTTCTCTTTCTCTCCCTGTCACTCTTTCTCTCTTTCTCTTTCTTTCTCGCTCTCTTTCACTCTATTTTTATCTGTCTCTATTTATCTCTCTCTTTCTTTCCCCTCTCTATTTTTTTTACTCGTGCTCTGTCCATGTTTTTCTATGCCTTTCTCTTTATTTCTCTCTTCCATACTCTCTTTCTGTCTTTCTTTATGTCTCTTTCATTTTCCCGCTTTATTTTTTTAATTTTTAACCCTCTCTCTGTCTGTCTCTCTCTCTCTCTCTCTCTCTCTGTCTCTCTCTCTCTCTGTATCTGTATCTGTATCTGTCTCTCTCTTTTTTCTCTCCATTTCTCTATCTCTCTTCCCCTCTTTCTTTCCCTCTTGATCTCGTTTTCTCTCTTTCTCTCTGTCTTTCTCTCGCTTTCTCCTCCCCTTTTATTTCTCTCTCTCTCTCTTTCTCTCTCTGCATTACTCTGTTATTCTTTGTGTCTCTTTCTTTTCTCTCCATATTTCTCTCCCTTTCTCTCTCTTACTCTTTCTCTATATCTCTTTCTCTCTCTCTCTTTCTCACTCTCTTTCCCTTTCTATCTCGTTCTCTCTCTCTCTATCTGCCTTCTGTCTTTCTTTGCCTTTCTTTCTTTCTGCCTTTTATCTACCTCTTTCTCTTTCTCTCTTTCTCTGTGCTTTTCCCTCTGTCTATCTTTCTGTCACTTTCTCTTTTTCTCGCTTTCTTTCTCTTGTCTTTCTCTTATTTTATCTCCCCTTCTCTATATCTTTCTCTTTCTCTGTCTCTCTTTCTCACTCTCTTTCCCCCTCTATCTCGTTTTCTCTCCCTGTCTCTTTCTCACTCTTTTCCCTTCTTTATCTAGTTTTCTCCCTCTGTCTCTGTCAGTCTGTCTCTCTGTCTCTCTCTTTCTTCTCTATCTCTCCAACATAAGCGTATAAGTCACTGTTGAAACTAGTGAGTTGCTATGGTTACTGCACTCCTTTGATCTACGCCGACAAAAAGATGAGGCAACACAAAGCAAAACGGACTCGGCCCACCACGAGAGCCAACAAAGAAACAACAAAGACGCGCGTTTCGAACAAGACAATCGTAAAAAACAAATGTTTCACGAAATCAGAAAAGAAGAAAAAGCAAGAAAAAACGTCAATTCTTCTTAAGAAACATTTATCCATTTTCTCGTTGGAGAAAAATATTTGTGAAAAGAAAATCAAAATTCAAAGTAACGAATTTCAATGGAAGAAACAAAACGAGAAAAATGATTTTTTTTTGCTGAATATAAAAAATTCGTTTTGCATTTTTCAAAAACGATTTATTTGAATTTCGATTATTTGGAAAGAAAATCACATTTTTTATTGGCGGGTAATCAATTGTTTAAAAAGAAAGAACTATTGTTGTTTATTTGCAATATCTTTTCTATTTTACTATTAACTCGCTTTTTATGTTCGGCGTTACCCGGGATTCATTTATGTCATTTTAGATATTTTTTTAATCTAAAAACTAATAATATGTAAGCCCCGAAGAGTTGAAAAAATCCTCATTTAAGAAGGATAACTCATAATTAACCTATGAGTTAAAATAAGAGTTATCTCCCTTAGATATTGAGCTTGTTTTATCATTATTAAAAATTGCATCCATTGTAACAAATTTCCTGGATGGAATAAGTACTTTAGGAAAAGAACTATTTTGAATAACATTTTTTAGTGCAAAGAACGTGTTGGAAGAATGAAAGAATTTTTTAAAATCGCCAGTAAGAATCAAATATCGATTTGTCTAATTCATTACTATTTAGGTCTAACTAAGAAAATCCGGCCACATATTTTTGCTAGCCTGGGAGAATGATATGATGCTGAGCGAAAATATTCTAAACTGACTCCCAAAAGAGGAGGTAATGAGGGAGAGCGTAGTATAATGAAAAAAAGAAAAGAAGGATTATATCATGACAATAGAACAGATAGTACACTGCCTCCCTAATCGGAGAAATACCAATAGGAAGATAGTATCATGAGGAACGAACATTTACTATACTGCTTCCAATAAAAGGAGGTAATACCTGGGATGATTGCCACCCCTCCTAAAAGGAGAAGGTTGTGCCTGTGAGTATTCTATCGTAAAAACAAAACAGATACTACACTACACCCCTCAAAAAGGGAGAAGGTTGTCCCTGGGAAGATGGTTTCATGACACCAGAACACGTATTAAATCACCCCTTTACCAAACCAGGATGTAATACCTGGGAGGATAATCTCACCCTCTTAAAAAGGAGGACGTAATTCCTGGGATGACGGTCTTATGACAACAGAACCGATACTAAACTACCCACCGCCATTAAAAAATAATACAATAAGAGATTAAATCAATTTTTTTCATGCATTTTAAAATGCCTAGTCATAAAAAAAACATTATTTTTTATGGTTACTCGGCCTTTTGGCTAAGATCAAAGTGTAGTATTTGTTTTCAGTATCTCTTTTTGGCGTCCTAGCGACCTCAGTAGTTTTACTATCGACCACAATATTGCGTATACTTAAGAAATATTACAATGCAAAATTACAACTGTATATTATTACAGAATACTAATTTATTAGAAGCTGTTTAAAAAATAAATAGGCAAACGATGTTTGAGTGTATTTGCAGTTTCCTATATATACGGTATTTCAAAACCCCATATAGAATCATAGAATTACATAAGCATAAGCTGCTTTGATGTAAATATAGTTAAGATGGATGGAAAATACTTTGCCATTCATTCACTTAGATACAAAAAAAAAGTTATTTTCAACACGGTAATTGATTCAAAAAAGAAAAATGTCTAAACCACAAGAGAAAGTTTATTTTTGTACCTAATATACATGTATTTTATCACTGTTCTGTATTCCGCCATTTTCCTATTCGTTTATTCCGTTATTTCCTTGTTCCGTTTCTCTTCTTATTTTCTGCAAATTAGTTCATTAGTTTTTCTCGAAATTTGCATGAAATTATGATTTTAAACGTAGTCAGATTTTCTGTAAAACGTTGGGTCTCCCCCAGAGGAGTTAAAATGCTACATAATAACATTTGTTTTGCAAATATTTAAAATTTCCGGCATTACGTTTTTATTCAAAATCCATTAAAAACAATAGGATTAATAAATAGTTACATGAAACAAACATGTGTTACTCCATTAACACTCTGACTCCCCCCCCCATAAGCTCATTATTCTATTCTTGAAATGCAACAAAAGTTCTTATTTAAGTAGTAGTAATCGCAAGAGGAGGCAACTCATACTCTTTTGGAAGAAAGTTCATTTTTTTATAGTTTTTCATAATTTTAATAATGGATCAAAACTTCTCAAGGCCAAAAGCTACTCGACGATAGGAATAAGTGAGGTGAATTGATTGTCAGTTCAATGATGAAGATTATTATAAGATGCTTAAACATGATTAATAGAATTGACTAAATTTTAATACATATGAAGACAAACGATGACCAGTATTTGTTAACATTCAATTTAGATGACGACCATAAAGGAAGCAGTCATGTGGTAATGTGTTCCACAGATTTTAGGCTGTTATTGTTTATTTAATCTTTGGCCCTTTTTCAGACTGCTCAGATTTATCTAAATCATGTCCGCCGACTCTCGTTTTTTTTTTCAACTTAGTTTACCCCAAACAAGGCAAGGTGCCACTGTAGACGTAAGGGGCTACTGAGACTTAGGGTGAAAGTTTTAGGGTCATCCTAAATTGGGAGCTGTGCAGCGAGATACTTGTTCACATTAGTACTAAATTTCTGCATATCGGTAGAGTCGGGAAAACAGGGAACAGGGAGAGAGTTCTAAAGGCCGGTCACACGAGGAAATAAGATATTGGAGTAAAGGCTCTTCGGCATCTGGGGACCTCCACAGTGAATGGATGAAATTTAGCTGATTGTCGGATTGGTCGAGTGTATTTACGTCGAGGGGTCACCAGAGCAGCAAGTTTATCAGAGGACATTCCATTGAAGTACGTGTAAACAAGCATAAAGATGCAACATTGCGGCGATTGGAGAAGGGCTGGGGCTTGATGGATAGTGAAGGACCTATTAGATTTGCGACTCTTTTTGGACTTTGTCTTAGAGGGTAAGACTAGTGGATGGTGCACCAGCGCAGATGTGACAACAATACTCCATGCATTAGCGGATTGTGGCTTTGTAGATATAGGATACTGTTAGGTGTGAGAAGTTTTCTAGCTCGGTGGGGGGAGCCCAGTTTCTTTACGGCAGCCTTGGCAATGTCTTCTATGTATTTATTCCAATTCATGTTACCTGTGAGTGTTAGACCGAGAGGTTTGAACGTTGGACTCTCGTGTAGGGTGTTATTTGTCATGGCAATCGATGGTGGGAGAGTATTAACTCGTGTTTTCACCTGTTGAATATTAGTGAGTACTCCTGCTAGTAGATATATAACATGTGATATATGTTGGAAAAACTGGACATGCTTTAGACAGAGGTCAGTAGAGGTCATGAGATGGGTAGAGGGATCGAACCTGCCGTGTATGTGAAAACTGGAAGCCAATAAAAAAAATCTGAACATAACGTCAGACATGACGCCAAACACGACCGAACAAGAGAGTGGCATGCGAAATAGTGCCAGTCTTTGTGAAAGCCTTTATTGAGACGTATTCAAATGGTTTAACAAAACGTTTATAATTAAGCTCTGCCCTTAAATAAGTAACTCTATCTATCTTTCTGTCTTTCTCACTTTTTACCTTTCAACTACAAGATGATCCACATTTGGATAAATCCATTATTCTTTTAATGCGTTTTTAAAATTAATTAAATAATTATTTAAAGAAAGCATGTCTGGTGGTGTTGATTACAACTAACAGATGTATCCTCGGTTCGTGGAAGATGACAACATCGACGCACTCGAAAAATAATTATCATGTCCATTTACTTGTATGATGTCTGTCCTTATTTTGGACATTGATGACTGATAAATACTGATGTAGTATGTTTACTAATAGATATATTAGCTAAAATATATTGCTGAGATATTTGTTGGAAAACAGTGGAGTTTTGAGACAAGGGTCACAAAGGGGATCAAGACATTTACCCTGCTGAATGTGTGAGAATTGAAAGTTGCTGATACGACTTGACACAACGTGAGACATCATCGACAGAGCGTAACAGGCGCAACTTTAGTCCGTTTGAAAGGAGCCGATAAACTGAGAAGACGCGTTTAAGATGCTTTAACAAAACGTTAAATAATTCAGCGATGCGCTTAAACTAAAAGTAACTCCCTCTCTCTCTTTCCACTCCGACTTTTGACGTTTCAGTTATTGGACGATGAATTACGGCCGATATGAAAGAAATCATTAATCTTCTAAGATCGTGTTGTTTTTTCTCCAGTAATGATCACCACCTATGAAGGCCAAAAGTCACTCGAGGATAATGGTTAATGAAACGAATGATTGTCAGTTAAAAGATGAAGAATATTATTGAAGTATTAAAATGCTTAATAGAATGAACTCTGTTTTTTTTTACTTTATGATGGGGGCGGGTTGCAACAAGTTGTTGTCATTTTATTTAAAGACGGCTGAGTTGTAATTTTCAGGGAAGTAGTTACGCGAGAATGTGTTCCACGGACGATGAAGGCTTTAAAATGAGTGGAAGGAAAGAAACTCTATTGTTGGACAAAGACGAGTTCTTGCTGTGAATGTCTTACAAGGAGAAACCATAGATTTAAAGTTGATTACAATATTAATGATCAAATGATGACTTCATCCGACGATGACCACAAATTGTGAGTTATATTGGATTTTATGGTGGTTATGATTCTATCCATTATCTTTTGCTAATTGTACCTATATCCGATATACAAGTGGAGATTAATTTTATAGTGGGGTTATTATTGAAATCCTCTTTGTGATCCTTTAACGTAAATTTGGGGCATTTAGGATATATTCTCTATGTTGTTATCTATATTAATTTTAGAGCATATTTCTAAGGCTGTAGAATTGATATCACTGATGTCATTTACATTGGCTATTTTATAGTTTTTTTTGTAGTTCATTCATAATCAGATTATTATAAATGTCAAAACCTATGCTATATAGGTTCATTGTTTTATCAGCTGGTACTATTAAGTTAGGGTCATTATTAATTTTCTAAATGTTTGGTTTATCTTGTTAATTGTAGGGTTGGAGTATTTACACCTCTTTTTAAATTTCAAGTTACCTATCATGTTGAACATGTCCTGCTCAAAATCTTCCAGGGTGGTCTGTGCTGATGGACATTTACGCGTTTTGATGTTATAAAATTTAGTGTACTCTTTTTCCGGAATCGTCTGATGGCATATCATACTCCGGAGAATCCACCATGCGTGTATCTGGTTGGTTGGTTCTCTGTTCGCCTTCTTCGGAAGTATGATGATGGATTATCTTCCAACTTACTCTTTTGATGAAAGAGTTCACTGCCTGTATCGTGTCTTTAGTGTAGGATTTATGGCTTAGAATAGCTAGATTCTTAGGTTAGAATGTTATTTCCTCCGGGGTGAACATAGTTGAGAGAGATACAAAGACCAGTGATCATTAACTACTTTTGCATCCTCATAATACTTTATTATGAGATATTTAAACATCATTTTATCAAAAATAAAATTAAATAAATAAATAAATATTTAATAGCTCCTTTCGGTATTTTGATTCATGTCTAGGTCACTATAAACTATTTTCGTTATAAGGGACAAATCCCCCCACACTTAGTTTCGCATTTAATAGAAACTTACTACTTAAGTGAAGAATTCTGGATAATTAATCTTATCTTAGTATTGATTTAAACGATTTATAAATAGATACTAAACATATTCCACAAAAAAAAAAACGAAGTATAATAATCTTAATGGTTGCTTGAATGGATGGCTGAGTCTATGAAACTAGCTCTAAACTGTTGAACTTAAAAGAGTTTCGTATCCAAATGACCTAAATAGACATCTGAAGGCTAATTGATATAACTTTAGTAAGTAAAAAAATTACCCTCAACTGAATTAGAATGTTTATAAATAAATCATAGAACTTATTAACTATTTTAAGAAATATTACTGAATTAAAATGTATAAATGCCCACACAACTTTTAGGATGAACTAAAATTTCAAAATGGCGTATTAGTGGGTTCCCCCACCTGTGAGTTTGCTCTTTTCTTTGTTTTTTGTTTGGTTTCACCAAAAAATTAACCACTGTATAGTGTAGGGTTTTTAAAGGCACTTTAATCCAAGAACTTTTTACTCTTTGTGAATTTTTCTGATGATTGTGTAATGTTGCAGAGACAATAATGTCGTTAGGAACAAGACAAATGAAACGGACCGTAAAAAATATATCTGACAGAAATGTTATGTTTATTGGAAATGTGAAAAAATAAAAATAAAAATAATATAATAAAAACATGGTTATAGTCAATTTAATATGAACCTGATTTAGATTTGCTCTGTTGTCACTAATTTATAATCATCGAGCTGAATCTTTTAAGGAGACTGCAAAGTAAAAGGGCACTGATAGTATATGCTGATACATATATTGTCATTAATACATATATATATATATATATATATATATATATATATATATATATATATATATATATATAGTCTCGGAAGTTTCTCAACCATTAAAACTATATTAAAAAAAAAAAAAAAAAAAAACTTATAGTCCCAAGTCTTCCAGTGGAAATCACTCATGTAAGTCAATTTATTTTTTACAGTTATTATATTAGTTTATTTCTAACACTATTTTAAGGGATCATCAGTTGTTTACCATGAAAAACTTTACCTGTGCTGTTCGTCTGTCTAATCAAATTTATCCGTTACTTACAAAAATGTTGCTGCATTTTAAAGTGTTTGGACGAATCCATGACACTATTATTTAAGTGATTAATGTATTATTTTTAGTTTTATATTATAAATATAAAAAACATAATATATATATGTTGAATGAGGTTTTGCAAATAACAAAAAGGGTATTTTACAGATGTACGACCTTTATTCTACCCATCATTAATGGACCAGAGATGATTTCCTCAGCATCTTATAAGCCAAGATCTTCGCATAGAACTTTGCATTAAATTCCACCTATTGCGATCAAGGTTACTTACCCTCAGAATCCCTCCCCTATGATCGAAAAGAAAACTCAAAGCGACATCCATATATCTGCCCTAGATGGTGCCAAACTTATCAAGAACTTCGATGCTAACAAGGCAACAGATCCCGAAAACATTACAGCCATAGTACTCAAGAAACTACAACCAAAAATATCTCATATCAATAAAAAGCTGTTCAATCAATATATACCTGATATATATATATATATATATATATATATATATATATATATATATATAAACATAAACATACCTAACTTTGAAGCACTGGCTGGTCTAGCCGCACTGAAGAGTTGTGATACAGTGAAACAGTGAAACATGTGGATGACTATATGAAGCTCCCTTTTTTGGGGTAGAGCTTGTTCGTAAGAAATCACCAACTGCCACAAGCTTTTAGGCATAACCCATTGGCTAAAACTAATTCGAGCTCCCAGCATCTGACAATGTTTACATTGAGATTTCAGCCAGTGTCGCGTGATAGCGCAGACAGTTGAGTTTAGATACCCGCTTGAAACACTAGCTGGTCTAGCTGCACTGAAAAGCTGTGATACAGCGAAACCGTCTGTATGTGGATGACTATATATATATATATATATATATATATATATATATAAAAGGTTAGGTATATTTATATATTTATATGTGTCGGATTTATTCCTAAACTAATTAACTGATCATCATTAATTTTGGAAAACAGCTGCTAGGCGTAAGAGTTCGTGATGTGGGCTATATTTAGTTTAATATAACTTTATGCAAACAGGGTAAAAAGTGATTAAAGCCATTCAGCTACCTACGATTTTTGTGAAATTGTAACACTATGTATTATCAGAATATTCCCTAAAATTCAGTTTCTTTGAATTATTTTTAAGGGAATTTAGGGGGGGGGCATATTATAAGCACTACCTCATATTAAAAAAAACAAATATTTCAGATTTGCATTGAATTTAATTCATAGTCATTAGATACCAATTAAACAATATTCCACGAGTTTAGATTTATTCTTTAGACCACTTAAGCTTAAGCCTGGAATTTGAAACATTTTCTAGAATCCAAATCATATAATGGATTTGGATCAAAATTAGAATAAGGATTCTAGACATTAGTTTTATTAGCATTATATATGTATGTTCATGTTCGTAAGTGGATATAAATGTAGTATAACACTGCTCTGTACGGGGTTTTTATTTTACCCGTCCTGGGACGAGTATTCTTCTCGTTTCTCTATAATATTGAGTTTTAATTTTCTTTCAGTTTTATTCCATGATCGTAGAGTTATGGTTTTAAACGTGCGTGTAGAGTGTGTGTTAATAGTTGTAGACAAATGTGTTAGCGTTTGTATTCACGTGTGCGTCAGTGTGTGTTTTCTGTTTAAATATTCATGAGCGCGTACGTTGTTGCTTTCCTTTCTGTTAATATACTAAATATATTGCCACTCTCTCTCTCTCTCTCTCTCTCTCTCTCTCTCTTTCTCTCTCTCTCTCTTTCTCTCTCTCTCTCACTCTTTCTCTCTTCTCACGCATAAACACACATCCACTATCTATATTTCTCTCTCTTTCTCTTTGTGTGTTTTCTCTTTGTCTTTCTTTCCCCCTCTTCCTCTTTCTTTCTCTCTCTCTCTCTCTCTCTCTTCCTCTCTTCTCACATATTCACCTTCGCTGCATTTACACGCGTATCTTCGGGCAAAGATTAAAACATCTCTCACTTTTTCTCGCTCTCTTTCTCTCTATCTATCTATCTGTCTATCTATCTATCTATCTATCTATCTATCTTTCCCGCTATTTCTTTCCCGCTCTTTTTCCCCGCTTTTTCTTTATCTTATTTATATCGCTGTCTTTCTTTCTCTCCCTTTCTCTCTCTCTCTCCTTCTCTCTCGCTCTCTCTCTCTCTCTCTCTCTCTCGTGCTTTCGCTTCCTCTTTCTTTCTCTCACTCTTTCTCTCTGCCTTTTTTTTTCTCTCTATTTCTTATGTTTTCTCTTTTTATTCTCTCTCTCTCTCTCTGTCTCTCTCTCTCTCTCTATCACTCGCTTGCTCTCTCTCATACACACACAACACACACACCTGATATTTCTCCCCCTTCCTTTCTGTTTGTCAGTCTCTCTTTCTCTCTCTCTCTCTCTCTCTCTCTCTCTCTCTTTCTCTATCTCACTTTATTTTTCTTTCTCTTTATCTTTCTTTCTCTTCTCCCTGTTATTATCTCTCGCTCTCTTGCTCTCACACACAACACACCTAGTCTCTCTCTCCTTCTCTCTCTCTCTCTCCCCATCTATCTCTCTATCTATCGATCGATCTATATTTCTGTGCGAGTGTGGATGCTGACTGCAAGCCAATTCGCGTATCGACAATCGCAGTCCCCAATGAATCCTCGACACGAAAAGAGTTTTCCAGATATTTATGGCCGCTTTGCATGACAGCCGACGTCACATGACAAAAGCCTAATGAGACGACCGCACGAGACGTCATCTATTATCTTGAAACCGGCCGCGTTTCAATCGATTCCATTGATTGGCTGATCGATCTCTCGACCGCCGCGTCGCCTCTCGATTCATCTAAAATCCTTCCATAAAAGACCGCATCAATGATATTATCTCACTACTTCTCCTGCACAGTAAAGCAATCAGAAACACGCATGCACCCGCCCCACGCTTTCGAAATTGCTACAGGGTCGTTAGATTAAGCCTCTTTATCAAACCGTATTTGTATTCTTCTAAAATCCAAAATTGCGTTCAAAATATTTTTATTCCGTTTTCATTTTTATGTTTCCTTCTTTTGGCTAGGAGCAAAGTGTAGTATCTGTTCTTATATTACGTTTCATCTTTTATGTTCTCGGGCAATAAAAGGGGAATCCTTCTAGATTGATGAGATTTTTTTTATTTTTGGCGGAATTCAGGGTGCCATCTTTGAAGAAGCTGGATCTTCGTCACATAAAAAACAACCTTGTTCCTAACACAGTCTTCGTGTGGAGGCACGTAAGTAGGGGCTATCGCCTTAGTACACTTCTGCCAACCAAGGTACTGCTTTGCTTGTAAACAGACTCTTATGATGCGGCTCGGTCGTAAGAGCTACACCCTCCCAGGTATTACCTCCGACTTCGGAAGGAAGTTTAGTTTATTGCCGATCGCCTGAGACGCCCCTACCTGGGAATGCCGATAGATCAGTTCTCGGCTATTTTTGTACCCGACCACATGTTACCCTCCCACCCGACCTTGTAGCCTTGTGCCGCATCTTACTGCAGTAAGAAACAATTAAATGCATTTATTCAGAATGACTGGTCCACCGGCTTTTTTCATACGAGGCGAGGTTACGTTCTTTGAATCATTCTGGCAACCTAGATACAGCTGCGTTGATACTCAGACCCTTTTTTGTCAGAATGAGATATGATTTGGCTAGGTCCATTTTGTGAAATCCCCTGATCATTACTCCTCTTCGGGACGGGGGTGGGTTTTTTATGGAATTCGTCCAGACAAGACATACAACCACTTGATGTAAGGAGCTAACAAGAACGACATATGATTATCGTAAAGACAGATGATGCCTCTTGGCCTTGGTATTGAAATGACCGAGCCTATAGGTAGGAGGAAAACAGTCAGAAGGAAAAGAGTTTCACAAGTCTGCAATTCTTGGAAAGAATCTACTGAAATAGGAAGCTGTATTACAATAAGGTCTCAAAACAGCGAATAGATAGAGAGCACTTGACCAACGAGCTAAAACAGCTGGAACAAAAGAAACAGGGAATAGATAACACAATTCTGAAAAAACATATTCCATAATAGTATTTCTAGAAGAGACTGAGACTAGCAACATCACGTATGTGAGAGAGAGGTGGCAGAGAAGAAGAAATGGTGCGGTCGATCAAATTATAGATACGTTTATGCATCAAGAACCAACAAATGAGGCAGAGATTCACCAGCCGAAATATAACAACAGTACCCCATATATATACACTTTATTGCGAATCATCTGAGACGCTCCTACCGGGAAATGCCGACTGGTTCGTTCCCGTCTATTTTTGTACCCAACCAGAGTGCCCGTTTTCAGAAAGCTGTTTTTGTTTTTCATAGGGTTTTATTTAGAATTCAATCACAAGCTTCTCAAGCCGATTGTGAGCCACATAAACTGATTTCACAGCGAACTATTTTACTAATGAGTCACCGATTATTAAGCTAAAAACACTCGAGGATAAGAATAAATGTAATGGATAGCTTGACAGTTAAATGATAAATAATAATATTAGAGGTTTAAAATCTCCACATACCATCTGCTCAAAACAATAATCGACGCAAGGAACAGCAATACTTCCCCCTTTGTCAGAAACATCGCTTGTGAAATGTGCGGACTAAAGAACAAAATAAGGAAAAACGAAAATTACGTGACGATCCTCTTTACCAGTACCTTGTGAAATCAATTGATGCGTTTTCAAACTAGAGAGCTCAATGAGGTTTGTGGATGATATATAATGTTATTGTTCGCATAGGTTTCGTTTGTATATCTTCTCTCTCTCGGTCTCTCTCTCTCTCTCTCACTCTGTCTGTCTGTCTCTCCTTCCCTCTCTCTCTCTCTCTCTCTCTCTCTCTCTCTCTGTCTCTCCTTCCCTCTCTCTTTCCCTCTCTTTCTCTCTCTCTCTCTCTCTCTCCCTCTCTCTCTCTCTCTCTCTCTCTCTCTATATATATATATATATATATATATATATATATAAATGATAATTTATTTCATTTTGACTACAAAATTGATTTTGTTTCACGAGGGCGGTTTGTGTGTCTCCCGTTCTTCAGGTCTTAAAATAAAATTACCTATTTTAAGACCTAAAGAACGGAAGCCACACAAACCGCTCTCGTGAAACAAAATCAATTGTGTAGTCAAAATGAAATAAATTATCATTTATATCTATATTTCTGCTCTATATTTCTTTTGAGCACTCTCATAAACCCGGTTCAACTCCCCTGAATTTATACCCTGTGGATCTATACCATACTCGGATTATATATATATACATATATATATATATATATATATATATATATATATATATATATATATATATATATATATATATATATATATAAAACTAATGTCTGTGTGTATGTGTGTAGAAGGAATTGTTGTATAATCTACAAAAAAAGTGAAAGTGCATTTACATGTAAAATTTTACAGGGAAGAGGATGGAAATGGTCTTGAATCTCAAAGTGATTCCCAAAGGGATCTCTAATGTAGAAACCCTCTTAACACTTCAAATATATCCTATTTTGATGATATTTAATTCATATGTATGAAATTTTCCGGGGAAAACAATGGAAGTGGATCAGAATAACTAAGTGTATCCCTAAGGTACCTACGGGTCCAGAACCATCCTTAAAACTTAAAATATAGCATACTTTGGTGAAATTTAAATCATATATATAAAATTATCCAATGAAGACAATGGATGCTGTCCAGAATATCTACGTGTCCCTCAATGTTCCGAATCGCTATGTGTCCATCATAGATTTGCTATGGGAACAGAACCTCCTTTTAACTACAAATACGGTTTTAATGAAATTAAACAATATTTATAAGACACTAATTTAGAGAATTTTCCAACATTTTAGTTTCTTTAAATAGTAACTTATATATAAAGTTAGGTATATCTATCTATCTATTTATCCATCCATCTATCTATCTATCTATCTATCTCTATATATATATATATATATATATATATATATATATATATATATATATATATATATATATATATATATGAAGTTAATCCAACAAAAGATATAAGAGGCAACTAATATACTTTAATTAGTGAAACGTCCGGAGAAAGACTGAAGCTCAATATACTAGATAGAGCATTAATAGCATAATGCATTCTGAGGAGAAGAATTATCTTTGAAAACTCATGAGTTAAGGACGTTGAGATACTTTGCCTGAATTTTGCATTCTAATAAAATTTGATTCGCACCTTATTTTATTATTTCATTTTATTATGCTATATATATATATATATATATATATATATATATATATATATATATAATAGTAAAATATCCGTCCCAGAATGGCTATAAGCAATCAATATAGCATTAGTTTAACATTTTAATGTTTTTTCTTACTTTCGAGGGGGGGGGGGATATGGCATGGTTTCGGTACGCCTCCCCTAAATGGTAAAATTTATAACAAAAAAAATAAATAATAATGTGTCTACGTTATGTTATCATTCAATTTTCAATATTTTCCGGATAAATCGTAAACTTTCTTGTCATTGATGGCACGGTGGCTACGTCGTTAACGACGCGGACCGTGGACCTGGGTATGCCGAGTTCTAATCGAATACAAAACAATGATGAGTCGGCGGGCGCACGTACCTCTGAACTATTGATCGGGTCTCGTGCACGTCAAGTCTTGGTTTAGAGCGAGAGCGGAACATGACTCTCTCTTCAGCTTGACGTCTAAAACTTTAACTAGTCAAAAAGTGGGGAAACAGTATACATCCGTTCATCGGAACTGCGTCACACGCAAAGTGTTCTGATTGGATGATGTATCAATCACTCCGTGTGTGAGGACAAACTTGTATAAAAGAACATATATCGTAAACATATAATAGCTGCAAATATTTCGTTAAAAAACCGTTGTTTACTGATACTCTATATTTTAAGCCATAATTAATAAATGTTTTTTGTTGTTTTTTACTAAGGTGTTATCACTTATCTAGGCCCAAAGGCCACACGAGGATAAGGGTTACTGTGTGCAACGTGGACGACGGGGACACAACACCGTAATGATTGGTGATGATGGTGGAAATTGGGCAGAATTTGATTGTTTAAGAGGACGGCTTTACAATAATTTGTTCACAGTGGACTTGAAAACGACCATGTTGTAGTCAGCTGAAAAGCAGCTTCCGGATATTGTGTTCCACATACGTGTAGTTAGTGGAAATAAACTTTGCTCATGGAAATTTTGTTTAGTTTTTAAGAGGGTAATTATTGGCAGTATTTGTAGCTGGACGAGTTTTTGTATTCATTGTTTTGCAGGGGGCAAACGTCTGTTTTGTGAGAAAGAGGTAGTAGGGAGGAGAAAAGGATATCGTACCCTGTCAAGGCAGGAAAGGGTGCTCTGAGCAGCACCACTCATTTATTTATTTATTTATTTATATATTTTTCTTGTTTATTTGAATTTCTATTTTTATTTCCATTTTATTTTGTGCTGTCTGTTTCATTTCTCTAATTTCGATCATTTCTGATCTTCAGTCTGTGAGGATCACTAAGATCGCGAATTTTCGCCATTGACTGACAAACGGAGCACGTATGGTAGTCTTTAGCCCAACAGGAAAGATTTCCCGTACCCCCTGAAACAGCAATAATCAATGACTAATTTAAATATGACTGTACAGTACCATAAGTAATATATATATATATATAATTACTTTTCCAGAGAAGGCTAGGTATATATATACTCCCCTACAACGAACACACACGCGCGCACACACACACACACACACACACATATATATATATATATATATATATATATATATATAGTAAAGTATTAAAATATATTTATTACAATTAAGCAACAAAGAGGCGGTCGCGTTTAATCCCCCGCAGGGAATCGTCAGGCAAAACGCACAGATATTTTGTCACTGTTTTTTCATATTTCCATGTGGTTTTTATTCTAGCCAACTAACAATTGAGATTCGTTTTTATTTCTCTCCCACGGGTTAATGTTTTCATAACCCAATGGCTGAGCTTCTCTCAAACAAAGGATTGGTTGACCTTTACTTGAAATCATTTTCTTTTCTTTTGTTTGAGTGCCGCGCATCTTGTTTAGTGAGTGTATCGGGTCAACATGTGACCTTATTTTAGCATGTGTGTGATCAGAATAGTTTATTTCATATTTATTTGTTAATTATTGCTACTTCAGATGTTTTTTTTTTTTTTGTATTTACCATTTTTATTTGTGTATTCAATTATTTGGTTATTATGCGATTATCGTAAAGTAAAGTGTATTCTATTAATTGCTATTTCACTTCTACCATTTGGTAAGATTTTAGGGTTCTTTAAAAATGTTATTTCAAACTTCTCATTCAAGGATAATATTCACGGGTTGTGTAAATGTCTATGTGTACTGGCCCATCGTACTATTTTCATATCAATTATTTGAGAGTGTCCACTTTCTTTGAGTTCCAAGTAATGATTCGCTAGTGATGTTTTGAATCAGCGGGACCCGCAAACCCACACATACGCAAACATGGCAAACAATAACACATTTCCTCAAATGAAACGACACTCTTTCAAATCCAAAGACATTTCTTCAAATGGATTTACATATCTGATGATAGCGGGCCACCGCTTGAAACACGTTATATAAAATTATAAAATGATGAATAACAAAATAATAAATAAATATTTAAAAAACCTTTTTACAAATGTTGGTAGCCTTACTCTTTTACATATATACTGTTCTCTCGTTGGAACTGCACTAATATACATATACAACTGATCCCCCACGAAATTCTAAAATATTTGTTTTTTATTTCCGTTTTCAACGGTGTAAAACACGCAATCGCCTAAAATAAGCCGAACACCATTTTGTTTTGTTTTTGGTGGGGGAGGATATCGGATGGTATTCATCTGAAAATGTATCCATATTTATTTTTTTTAATCTTATACTCTTTTTTTTAACTACACGTCCCGTTTTTATTTTAATTTTGAGCAATTGATTTAAGTCGTGTTTACTTTTCCCGTGAAAATTGAATAAAAATCTTTAAAATTATCTAATTAATTAAATACCTTATTTTTGTGGTATAAATAAAAATATTAAAATGAGATTCTACTTTTTTAGGCGATTACGTGTGAATACCCTAAAATACCGGCGAAAAGGGAAACGAAAACAACATTTTAGAATTTAGACTGGGGGATTATATATATATATATATATATATATATATATATATATATATATATATATAAAATCTTTAAAATATATATATATATATATATAAAATCTTTAAAATATATATATATATATATATAAAATCTTTAAAATATATATATATATATATATATAAAATCTTTAAAATATATATATATATATATATATAAAATCTTTAAAATATATATATATATATATATATAATCTTTAAAATATATATATATATATATATAAAATCTTTAACATATATATATATATATATGGCGTAGGGGTTAGCATCGCCGACTGTCAGCTCGACGGTTGCGTTTCGATCTTGAGACACTAACTGGTCTAGCCGCACTAATGAGCTGCGAAACAGTCTGTATGTGGATGACTATTTATATATATATATATATATATATATATATATATATATATATATATATATATATATATATATGTCTGAAGAAGCTCTGGGTCATTTTAAAGAAAGAAAATGCAGTTAAAATACCCAGGGATACTAACTAAATCAAAAATATTGCAGACTTAGCACTTGTATAAGCCGACTTACCGCTGGACAATTTGCAAATACCAAAGGGGATACAAGTATATAACAGTGAAATAAAAAATGGGACCTTTAATTGTGAAATATTAAATCAGCTGTTTACCATGTAACTAAAATGCAGCAACATTTTTGTAAGTAATGGATACATTTTATTAGACAGACGAACAACAAAGGTAAGGAGAACTTTTTATTTTATTTTTATTTTAATTTTTTAATAACTAATATAAGTTAGAAAAACATTCATACGGAACAAAACTTAGGTTTAGTATACGGAACGTTTATGTTTTTGTCTTTTAAGGGAAGTGGGGTCTGATCAACTCTGCTGGGAAGCCATGAAATTAAATACTGTCTTGTTTTTAAATTCCCGAAACAGTTTTTCATGGTACACAACTGATGATCCCTTAAATAATGTCAGAAGCAAGCTAATATAATAACTGAAAAAGTTAAATTTACTTACGTGAGTGATTTTCCACTGAGCGACTTGGGACTTGAGTTTGTTTATTTTTTATTTTTTATATATATAGTTTTAATGGTTGAGAAACTTCCAAGACTATATATATACATATATATATATATATATATATATATATATATATATATATATATATATATATATATATATATATATATATATATATATATAAAAAACGGGTATGGGAAAACTAAACTGCTCCTTGTTTTGAACTACTGAAGATATCGATTTGCTTCCATTTGCAGGTCTAATCAATTTTAATTGACTTACCATATTTTTGCTCTATCCAGTATATTGAGCTTTCCTTATTTCACAATAGGTCCAACTCTCTAAAAGTGTACCTTTTAGTTATAATTTATATATATATATATATATATATATATATACATTGGTCTTTATTATAGGATGTAGGATGTGTGTGTAGTTTTTTCTATGTCATATAACGACGAGGCAGAGAGAATTTGGCATAGATTCCTAGCGAGTTTGGCATAGAAGCAAAACCAACGAAGACATAATCCATACTCGGCGGAATTCATTGGAAACCGTCCTTTCCCATTCTTCATCCCAACCCACCCTCATTTCCCACCCGATAGAATCTCATTTCAAATTCCACAGAGATGCGGGTGTATTAATGGTTGATCAAGGAATTATTTTTCCTGCGCATGACAGCATCGAGGTTTGCATTGCCCAATCGTCAACCCTTTTGAAATCGAGCCACGCCTTCAGTTGCTTGTAACAAACCCTGTGGGAGCCCCAAGTTAATAAGCGTCCAACAGGGCTTAGGGGCAGACGATATCGTGTTGTTGCTTGTAGTCGGAGTTTTGCGTTCTCTTTTTGGCGTAGTTCCTGCTAACTTGTATGGATTTTCCCCTACCCGAAAGCAATCGCCTTGGTTACTCGATCCAAGTATTATCAAACACACAGCACTCGTTAATCGATCATTTTTATGTACTAACAAATCACCGCTTATCAAGGCCCAAAAGCCATTTGAGGATAAGGGTTTATGAGTTTATCAGGTGGGCGGTGAGACAACACCATGAAGATTGGTAACGATAGTTGAAACTGGGCAGAATTTAATTACTTAAAAAACGACCCTAAAGAACTTTGGACTTGCAAAACAAACATGTTCTAGTCAGTTGGAAATCAGCCCCACTGTATTGTGTTCCACATACGGGTAGTTCTTGAAAAGAAACATTGCGCATAGAAGTTCCGTTTGATTTTAGGTATGTAGAGGAAGAAAATAAAAATGTATTTACAGTGGTTGTAGCTAGACGAGTCTTTTATTGTGAATGTTTTACAGGAGGAACCTGAGATTGGAGCTCAGTCGAGCACCTACCATGAAAATAACGATAAAGTAGAGAAATACTATCAAGCTCTCTTCTGTGAGAAAGGAACCGTAGGGAAGAGAAGATGACGTCCCCCACCAGATTTCGAGAGAAGAGAAGGGGGCATCTCCCACTAGTTCAAGGACAACCCCTACTAGATTGTTTAAATCGGAAAAAGCAGGATAATGAATAAGTATTATAACCTAGATGTTAAAAAGATATAGACCAGGGTTTTGGTAGACGTCGCGTTTGGAATACGACTGTGATTTTTGTGATAATTTCAAGTTTTAGACAAAAAGTTAAATTATAAACATTTCATTGTTTTTATTTTGAGATATGCCGATTTGAGTAATGTATCAAAACCAATTGTCAGAATTACGTCACCGATCGACAAAGAATCGGCAGAAAAAAACAACAAGAAAATATTTTACGATCGAAATGAGCGAACCTTCCTCCTTTAGCTTCCTCCAGTTGGGGGCTGGGGAGTTTACTGCATCTGTAAGGAAGGAGTCTATCGAGGGAGTGTCGACATTCTAATATAAATAAATTCTAAGCTAAAAACAAAACCTTTCTTGTTTTCGATTCTTCATATTTGCTGCAACATTTGGGGACCAATAAAGAACGGAGAATACGTTACACCTTTCCGTTGTTTCGGACACCCTTGGGCAAGGTGTTCGCTCTTACTCAAATCAACACTTTACCAAAATAATCTTATCAGTTATTTCTACCCTATTTTCTCCCTACCCTATTTCCCAACCCTATAAACTACTCAATGACACTGACAAACCGGTTCTCGCTAGAACATCGAAGTTAAGCGACATTGAGCTTAGTCAGTATCAGATGAGTGACAATGTTTAAATACCAAGCTCTGTATGCAAAACTAACATCGTCAAAATCATCTTCCTTGACCGGGATATACATGTGACTATTCCATAGAAACTTTCTCTTTGAACGAACAAACCTGTTCAACCTTCCCATGATAAGTGTCGAAGCAGGACAAGAGCATAACCGTCCTTAGTTTTACAAAAAAAAACTGCATTCAGTCGTGAGGCCTGAATTTAGTAGTTTTGATGAGTGTGACGTCACCTTTCGCTTGCATTTACTCACTGGTCAATTCTGATCTAAAGTGGTAGCACCTTTCAACCTACAATCTATGGGTTAAATATACGCTATCATTGACAAAATACTATTCATTTACAAAATATACACATTCAACCCTAACCCTAACCCTAATCTTCAAAACAAATTAATCCACTAAGAATACGCTTTATAACATGGATCAATATTTAAAGGTCACTACCAAGGCACCGGTCCTTACCAAGCATCGGCCCCTAACCAATCGTCGCAATGTTGCATCCCTGTGCTTGTTTTAGAAGTACTTCAACGGAATGTATTCTGTCAGACAAGCTGCACTTATACTCGTTCAATTTAATACACCCGACCGAAACGACAAGCAACAAAATCACACCCCTTCAATGTATAGGTTCCCACATCCCAGAAAGCTTTCTACTCTAATAGCCCCTGTCTTCGAACCGCTTACCTTTGGAATTATCTCTCTGATCCTTGTTTCACCGACTGTACCAACATGCAGAAATTTAAATGTAATGTGAACAAGCATCTCGCTGGATTCCCCTATAAATCTGACCCCTAATTCAGAGTAACCCCTGACGTCTCAGTGGCAATGTGCCCCCCTGTTTGGGGTGAATTAAAGTAAAAAAAAGTAAATGAAACGGATTTTAACTAAAGTAAACAGTAAAGAGACAGTAGACTGGCGTACACGACATCATCACTGCAATACGAATGGCTAAACATAGATAAGCAGGTCACCTTTCGAGATATACAGACAACAGGTGGACACTTAGAGCGACAGAATGGACCGCGAAGTGATGGAAAAGACCAAGAGGAAGGCCAAAAACCCGTTGGAGAGATGACCTCGACAGCCAACTGGGTCATGCATGGACATGCCTAACTAGGGACAAAACAAGATGGAAGATGACCAGGGAGGGGTTCCTCCTCCAGGAGTGATCAAAAAACGCTGCTGCTGCTGCTGCTGATGATGATGATGATGATGATGGTGGTGGTGGTGGTGGTGGTCGTCGTCGTTTTGGTGATGATGATGATGATGATGATGATGATGATGATGATGATGATGATGATGATGACGACGACGACGACGACGACGACGACACTATAAAAGGCTCATTCTTCGTCTTCACATAAAAGTCGGTCCGCGCGAAATCGTTCTACCGAATGGCAAAGAGGACCGGTACTTCTTTAATATCAACGTACGCACGTCCATTTTGCTGTAATTACCTTTAAGAAAAATAACAAATCCTTCTACCAAAAAACATTTGTTTAAAAACAAAATCCTCGTCAGTTAAAATAAAACTTATAAATACAAAAATCACCGACATCTGAGTTCAGACCAAATAAAAATACATTTTTGTTTCTTTTTGTTTGCGTGCAAATGTGGACGAGAATTTGGTGTCTATTAAAATGCATTTGATGCCATCTCGTGTATGTTCTAGTGAATGAAATGTTTGGCTGCGATTTGAGCATCGAATTTGTTTTGTCTGATAACTAAATTTGCGGTTATTAACTCTAAGTCTAAAAGATCATTTCATATAATAATTATAGTAATAACATAGATAAGCTCTACCCATTTCTTCACGAGTTTCACTGTCGAATTCAAAGCCGATTAGGAAAATAAACTAGAAATTATTATGTGGGAGGGGGCCTTATGCTGCGTGTTGAATTTATCACAATTAAATCAGCAACGGAATGTGGTTAACAACAGAAAATACTCCCTGAATGGGCGAAATGTAGCTTTGTAGAGATATAGGATACTAGCAGGCGTGAAAAGTGTTCTAGCCTGGTAATAACAACACAGGGTAAAACTGCAGCAGATGAGGCAATATCAAAAGAAAGAATAACTTGAGACGTCAAAACGAGCAAGGCGGAAGTGATAGAAAGCCCGCGAAATTTCAAGCGCCAACTCAACACTACATCACAAACTGTCACTATTGTGGTTACAATCACCAAAGAAATTAGTGCCTAACATTTCACAAGATATGTGAAAAATGCAAGAAAAAAGGACACTATGCAAAAATGTACAAATCAAGAAAATGTGTACATAAAGTGGAAACACATTCCGACGATGAATCAGATGGCATGCACTCAAAATGATCACTTCAAATAAATCCTGCGTGCACGAAATCGAAAAGTTAAAGACTCGAAAAGACATTTGAACGGTCAAACTAAAAGAGAATGAGTCGAATATATCATTCAAAATCGATAGTTGAGCAGATGTGACCGTTCTGCCATTCAGAGAATATCAAAATATTATTCCAAAACCACAACTGCAAAAAAAATCAAATGAAAACTTAGAGTCAACAAATAATGTTTTTTGGGGGGGGGGGGGGATTCCACACAAATCATAAAGTAACTTAATGTAAGGAGCTAAAAAACGAAAGATGATTAACGCAAAGACAGGAGATGCCTATTTACCTTAGTCGTGAAAATACCAAGGTCATAGGTAGGAGGAAAACAGTCAGCAGAGAGAGAGAGAAAGAGAGAGAGTTTCACAAGACCGCAGTTCTTGGAAAGAAGCTACTGGGATACGACGATGTATCATAACGACGTAACTGGACAGCGAATCGATGAAGACGATTAGACCAACGAGTCAAATGAGCTGGAACAAAGGAAGCAGATAATAAATCAGACAATTTTGAAGAACACATGCCATAATAGTATTTATAGAAGAAACTGAGACTAGCAACATCACATATGTGAGAGAGACGGTGCAGAGAAGAAGCAGGGGTGGGACGAAACACATTACAGATACATTTCTTTAACCTTATCAAGAACCCTAAGATGGGACAGAGATTTACAACCCTAAATATAACACTTGTACTTTATACAAGGTATGATAGTAAATTTGTAGAGATAGAGAATTGCCTCAGGTGTGAGAATGTGTTTTGGGCGATACAAAGAACCGACGTTACTAGAAGTAGACAAAGCAATGGATCTAATGTATGAACTCCAAGAAAAGGTTTAGCAAGAAAGATGACCATGAAGAATTAACTATTTATATCCACGGGCAAGCGATTGTTTCGTCTTCTAAGACTCATCAGTGTGGCTAGATACTTGATCTACCGACCGCATTAATTGACCCATAGACCTTAGGGCTGATAGCCCAACCTCTATATCCATGCCCAACAGACCGGTCGTGAATCAGAAAGGTAAATACTGCAATTATTAGTACTGTTCAATTGTCTCTTAATATGTTTTGACCAAGGAATGGAACGTTTGCGGTACTGCTTAAGCAAAGCAATTAATTATTCCTAAACAGATTCACCTCCATTTTAGACGATCGTTAATTATGAATTTAATAAGTAAATGTGTATACAGACAAGCGCTTGTTTCGTCTTGTAAGATTCATCAGTGATATCGTAATTCTAAGTATTCATAGTTCTATTAGCATTGCAGCTAATAAGTCAAGTAACGCTGCATTAAGCTGATATTAGTGTAACCCTCCTCTCTCCCTCTCTCTCGCTTTCTCTCTCTCTCTCTCTCTCTCTCAAAGCATACTCAAAGTAAACAAAAACGTCTATATTACGAACTGTATAAGTCGATATAACTTTATGTAGACTGATATCGATACATACGCTGCTTTTCTGTTCCAAAATTATATATTTATCGGACTAAATATAACAATCGGTCAAATCGATCGGAATTAAGTTCTTTGTTGTAAGCGCATAGTCGAAAGGAGACACAAGCTTTATATCGAAACAGATTTAATTATACAGGGTGGGCAAAAATAAGGGTCCTATTTTTAAAAATTCATAACTTTTTTATTTATTGATTTAAAAAAATTTTTTTTTTAGAATAAGTAAAGGACCCCTTCCGAAGCAAGCATGAGCCGTATTAGCCCTAAGGAACGTACCCTCATTTAGAAAACATTATTTTTGCTTAAAAAACTCAAAACAGTGTAAAAAACAATACTTTAGTTTTTGTAAGTTTTAAGAAGTGTTTTTCGGCTAAAATTTGTTTTGTTTATTTCCTAATCTAATACGTAAAGCCAGCCTTTACGTATTAGATTAGGACGACTTTTTTGTTAGATTCCTTTCCTCTTGTATTGCGATATGTCTAATATTCTTTCTAAGAGGATCTGTCCGTTGGTCCATCAGATGTCCGCTTGTCACGCTTAAGTTTGAATAGCAGTTTCATCACTGAACGTGATTCATTTTTACAAAGCTCCAAGAGTTGCGTTTGAAACCTGTGCCATGCATGAATCGTACCTTGTAGCTGTTTGTTCTTGTAAGCGCCATTTCAGTGGTCCTTCTTTCATACCTCGAGTAAGTAAAAGCAAAACTAGAGGAGTTTTATTCGACTTGATCTTCGTTCCAAATCCCTGACCATCGAGGTCTGGGGAAACAGAGAAAGATCGATAATCACTATTTAATCATATCTTATCAAAGCATTTTAAAATAAGAGGTTCATACACACGTGTAGTTGTCCCAATAAATTGCCGGCTGCTTTCACTTACTCTCTCTTTTGGTCATGTGACGTCACATCAATTCCCACAGCCCAATTAAGTCTAACCTCGAGTTCAGCAATTTAACACCGGTTTAACTTTCATTTCTTGTTCTTTTTTTCAACTAACCAATTTATATACTAATGGGTCTAATCGCCTTATATTAACACAAGAATTCCTATAAAAGGTTATGCCATGTGCTTTGATCTGTCACGCTTAAAGTTTTAAATAGCATTTCCTTCTTTACATCTGATATTTTTAGGCAACGAGTATTTAAAGCTCTTAAAACATTTACATTTTTTTCATTCAAATGTCCAATTTTTTACTATAATTTTCTACCGAGATCTTCCTTAAAAGTTTTTTTTTGTTTTCATTCACACTTTCAGGAGGGAAGTAACGGTGACTAAGTGGTTAACGTCACGGACTGACAACCCGGATATGCCAAGTTCAAATCCAGTTCGTTGCACAGAAACACTTTCACTTAAGATGTTGCCAATATTTACGGGATGGATCACGTAAATATCCCATGACTTTCTAGAAAGGGATCTAACTAGAAATATATCGAGGGAAACAATGCCAACAATAAAATCATCTGATTCATAGGAAATGAATGAATGAACACCTTTACGGTGGTGTCTCTAGTTAAAGGTGGTCACTGCGTTTCGATTATGGGTATAAGACTATTTCGTCATTGAAAAAAAGGGAAATAAAGTAGTTTAAGTGACCTAAAATATCTATAAGTTTTTTATTAAATAAATAGTTCATAGTTTCATTAATTTAATGATTAATAAATACCGGAAATGTCATTAATGTCGGATAACTCTCTGATTTTTGGTGGATTTCTTTCAATTGGGTGTTAGGGTTAGGGTTAGGGTTAGCAGTAGTAGCTAATAAAGCGGCAACAACAGCAGCAGCAGCCGCCATAACGATGTTTTAAATATTTGTTTGACTTGTAAGCTTCGCGTTGATTGGAGCAAACACTTTATTTCCATTGGGATTTATCCAATCAAAAACAATCTCCGATGTGAGAAGAACAGTGGTTCTCAAAGGTTATTTAAGGAAGTACACACGCACGGATCGCTCTTTTTAGTCACCCAGCAGAAAAAAAACAGCTGCCTAACTCACTCATGTCGCTCAGATCACCACTTTGCACCTCTCTTGGCGCGAAAAGCAAACCCGTCTTTAGCCACGGGCTATCGGCGTCGACACGAAAACTTCATTATACAAGATGGCGACCTGTCAGCACGTGGACGCATTCTCAATACCAGTTATTTTCAAATAACAACATGAACTCTGTCAGCCTTCGAAACTAGCTTTTATTCCTATCTATGTATGTACACACTTTTGACTAACATTATCTTATTATCTTATTATTGACTCTCACTACCATTTTCCTAATCCAGAATTATAGATTTCTAATAACTTCTGTGTGACTAACACCTTGTATAGTATTACATGTTTAACGAAGATGGCCAAATAAAGTATAATATAGAATGTTACAATGGGACTTTTTGTTTTTTCTACATATTCAGATTTTAGTTAACAAAAAAACAACGTAAAGTACAGGCTAGTTAACACTTGAGAATTCGTAAACAAAATAAAAACCGCACATAATTTATATAAAATTTATTGGCCTAGTTCTAACGCGTGGACATATTTTTTAAACGGTAAAATACAGAATAGTTAACACTCGAGAACCCGTAAACCAAAAGAAAAATGGTGGAAACCGTCATTTTTTTTAAGCGGGGAACCGATTTGTGAGAAATTTTAAACATTAAAATCCATAATCTTATGAATCGTTTCCACATGTTAAAAATAGGTAGGTTCGGTAGAGAATTTTCTTTTAATGCGTTTGATATAAATTATTTACTTCAACGAGTTCTCAAGTGCTAACTATTCTGTAGTTTAAAAAAATATAATAATTTCCACTTTCATTGCTTGTCCCTAATCTTAAGTAAATCCGTTCTTGTTTTTGTCGGAATAAGAAACTTGTTTGTACGGATAGGATTTTTTTCGGAAAAACAGTCCGACAATGAACAAAACAAGAGCAAAAAGAACGAATGAACGGTGCAACTAATTATAAACTATTGTCATGACTATTTTTCGTTTTTCTTTGAATCACTATTTTCTTCCTGGCAGGGGATTTGCTATTAGAAAAATGGACGCCGTCTTGTTTGGCACCAACATGGCGGGAAAGACAGCAAGTCTTTTTGGCGGGAAAACAACGATGGGAATGGTTATCGTTTATCATCGTTGTTATTCAAGCGAAAATATTTTCGAGCGGGAAAAGAGAAAATTGTCTATGAATGGAAGTCATGGCTGGATACATTTGTATGTGACTACGCGTGTGTACCCTCCGTCAAAATTAAAGGAGAAAATATGCTCCGCCAGTGTTTTTCGCACTAATATTCGTATGAAATTATAGCATTAAGTCAGTAATTTAATTTTTCATACATAAATTATCATCATTTCTAATGACCTGAAGAAAAAAATAACACTACTGTTGACTTTTTATTTAGAGTGGAGGATTTATTTCCGAATTCATTTAGGGACGGTGGTGGTTGTCTGACTTGTTATTTGCGTTCTTCTTTGACTGGGTGACCTGATGGAAGTATATATATATATATATATATATATATATATATATATATATATATATATATATACTTGACGGCCTGCTCATATGGCCGTTGAATTTGCCATTAAGACTTTATTTTACTCTCCCATTTCTACGACAATGTGTGGTAGCTACATCGGTACGCGCTCCGACTACTGAGTCAAATATGACTTTCATATTTGGGCTTCGAACCGTGTGACCGGCATATATTTTCTCCTCCCATACTGATGATTGCAGGTTTCGCATGAAACACATGTGTATATGGATTAATTTTAAAAATATTATTTATAAATAATTATATTTATATATATATATATATATATATGTGTGTGTGTGTGTGTGTGTGTGTGTGTGTGTGTGTGTGTAACACTATGAAGCAATATTTATGCAGTTATGCTCGATTCTAATAGAAATCAATTTCCAAAGCAAAGACGAAGCTCAATATTCAATATTTAATAACTTTTAAATTCTAAAATTGCAATAGAACTATTAATAACTATTAATAACTATTAATAACTATTAATAAATAAAGTATTAAATAAAACTAATACCATTCTATGATTTAATGACAATTTCTGAACGAAATCATTTTCACATGTGCTTTACTGGAGAAGTCGACAGCACTTACGGTTAATCCGAGCTGTTGTAGTTTACTCCCCCTTCATCAGCAGAACCAAAACTCAGATAAATTCCACGAAATCCAGACAAAAATACCCAGAAAAGTGACATCAGGAACACTGAGAAACAAGAGGGAAGGAAAAACTTGCTAACAAATCAGTCAAATTTGATTCTCGATAGAAAATATTATTTACAAATGTTACCCAAACATATCAGGTATAACAGTTAAGAAAGTTAAAAAAAAAAAAAACAGATAAAAAGAATGAAAATGACGTAAGCTCTCATTTTTTGCAGAAAAGCAATTGTAAATAAACAAGGGCAGATAATGCAATGATCCAGATCAGATTAAGGGAAGTAATCTGAGACAAATTATTATGTTGTAATCATCCACATAATAAAGATGTAAACACGCATCTGGACAAACCAAAAGGATTCATTGCGCACTCAGCGGATTATCTACAGTAATTATGGTTATATAGAAAAGGCCTACTTTGTCATGGCCGCCAAATTTGAAATCGAGAATCTTTGCCAGTATTAATAAAAAAATCCCTGCTTATATTTTTGCTCGTTTTTTATTTTATTTTATTTATATTTTATTTATTTATTTTTTGCAAATAATAATTTGTTTTGAACAATTTGTTATTAACAAATCATAAAATCAAACTGTTTGCCACCATGACTCACAAATATTATAGTGGCGGCGTTTTCTAGGTCCAGCAAGTAGGGAACCACCGACTAACAGGGTATGTTCGAACGTTTATGTATTTTAACTGATTATGACTTATGAGATATTAGAGTTCCCCTGAGAGGATATGTCTGGGGGTGAATGTAACTATGAGTGTATTTAAATTATTAATATGAAGACTTAAGTGTAACAGACCAACGAAGAAAAATGAAAACGCCTTATGGAAGACGTTATGCAAAGACGTATCATTGCACTAAAGTCGTCATCGTCGGTCAACATACCTTTAACGTTCCATCACTTTCCTCTTAATGATTGCATTTCTCTATTTTTCTTTCAGATCAAAATTCAAGGAAAAAGTTCATATTAGCTCAAATATATCCACACGATTTCAGGTAAAGTCAGCACTTTTTTACTATTTTTTTGATGAAGAATGTAAAATCAGTACGACAGTGGCTTTCTTGTCATCGAGCAGAGGTACGTTCTGTTCAATCCTACTAGGTCCACTCTCCCAGACCTTACCTTCTTTCTAAGAAAGAGTTAGTTTATTGCTAATCGACTGAGGCGCTTCTACCGGTGAATGCCGACGGAGCTGCTGAGGCATGGTTTGGGCCAGAGTGCGCTTATCCTAGTGCGCTGACTTCTGTAACCCCCCCTGACCTTGTGTCTAACCTACTTGCAAAGAAGTAAATGATACGTATAGTGATTCCAAGTATGGTTTTACTATTGGAAATATATTTCTGATAGTATGCTATTTATTAAACTGCTTTTTCTGTTGATGCGTTGTTTGCAAGGTTTATATTACCCGCGTAAGTAACAGCATTGTCTTCTTTCAGTTTGCAAGGGTTATATTACCCGCGTAAGTAACAGCATTGTCTTCTTTCAGTTTACAAGGGTTATATTACCCGCGTAAGTAACAGCATTGTCTTCTTTCAGTTTGCAAGGGTTATATTACCCGCGTAAGTAACAGCATTGTCTTCTTTCAGTTTGCAAGGGTTATATTACCCGCGTAAGTAACAGCATTGTCTTCTTTCAGTTTACAAGGGTTATATTACCCGCGTAAGTAACAGCATTGTCTTCTTTCAGTTTCCAAGGTTTATATTACCCGCGTAAGTAACAGCATTGTCTTCTTTCAGTTTACAAGGGTTATATTACCCGCGTAAGTAAAAGCATTGTCTTCTTTCAGTTTGCAAGGGTTATATTACCCGCGTAAGTAACAGCATTGTCTTCTTTCAGTTTGCAAGGGTTATATTACCCGCGTAAGTAACAGCATTGTCTTCTTTCAGTTTGCAAGGGTTATATTACCCGCGTAAGTAACAGCATTGTCTTCTTTCAGTTTGCAAGGGTTATATTACCCGCGTAAGTAACAGCATTGTCTTCTTTCAGTTTACAAGGGTTATATTACCCGCGTAAGTAACAGCATTGTCTTCTTTCAGTTTACAAGGGTTATATTACCCGCGTAAGTAACAGCATTGTCTTCTTTCAGTTTACAAGGGTTATATTACCCGCGTAAGTAAAAGCATTGTCTTCTTTCAGTTTGCAAGGGTTATATTACCCGCGTAAGTAACAGCATTGTCTTCTTTCAGTTTACAAGGGTTATATTACCCGCGTAAGTAAAAGCATTGTCTTCTTTCAGTTTGCAAGGGTTATATTACCCGCGTAAGAAACAGCATTGTCTTCTTTCAGTTTGCAAAGGTTATATTACCCGCGTAAGTAACAGCATTGTCTTCTTTCAGTTTGCAAGGGTTGTATTACCCGCGTAAGTAACAGCATTGTCTTCTTTCAGTTTGCAAGGGTTATATTACCCGCGTAAGTAACAGCATTGTCTTCTTTCAGTTTACAAGGGTTATATTACCCGCGTAAGTAACAGCATTGTCTTCTTTCAGTTTGCAAGGGTTATATTACCCGCGTAAGTAACAGCATTGTCTTCTTTCAGTTTACAAGGGTTATATTACCCGCGTAAGTAACAGCATTGTCTTCTTTCAGTTTGCAAGGTTTATATTACCCGCGTAAGTAACAACATTGTCTTCTTTCAGTTTACAAGGGTTATATTACCCGCGTAAGTAAAAGCATTGTCTTCTTTCAGTTTGCAAGGGTTATATTACCCGCGTAAGTAACAGCATTGTCTTCTTTCAGTTTGCAAGGGTTATATTACCCGCGTAAGTAACAGCATTGTCTTCTTTCAGTTTACAAGGGTTATATTACCCGCGTAAGTAACAGCATTGTCTTCTTTCAGTTTGCAAGGGTTATATTACCCGCGTAAGTAACAGCATTGTCTTCTTTCAGTTTGCAAGGGTTATATTACCCGCGTAAGTAACAGCATTGTCTTCTTTCAGTTTGCAAGGGTTATATTACCCGCGTAAGTAACAGCATTGTCTTCTTTCAGTTTGCAAGGGTTATATTACCCGCGTAAGTAACAGCATTGTCTTCTTTCAGTTTACAAGGGTTATATTACCCGCGTAAGTAAAAGCATTGTCTTCTTTCAGTTTGCAAGGGTTATATTACCCGCGTAAGTAACAGCATTGTCTTCTTTCAGTTTGCAAGGGTTATATTACCCGCGTAAGTAACAGCATTGTCTTCTTTCAGTTTGCAAGGGTTATATTACCCGCGTAAGTAACAGCATTGTCTTCTTTCAGTTTGCAAGGTTTATATTACCCGCGTAAGTAACAGCATTGTCTTCTTTCAGTTTGCAAGGTTTATATTACCCGCGTAAGTAACAGCATTGTCTTCTTTCAGTTTACAAGGGTTATATTACCCGCGTAAGTAACAGCATTGTCTTCTTTCAGTTTACAAGGGTTGTATTACCCGCGTAAGTAACAGAATGTTCTTCTTTCAGTTTACAAGGGTTATATTACCCTCGTAAGTAACAGCATTGTCTTCTTTCAGTTTGCAAGGGTTATATTACCCGCGTAAGTAACAGCATTGTCTTCTTTCAGTTTGCAAGGTTTATATTACCCGCGTAAGTAACAGCATTGTCTTGTTTCAGTTTGCAATGGTTATATTACCCGCGTAAGTAACAGCATTGTCTTCTTTCAGTTTGCAAGGTTTATATTACCCGCGTAAGTAACAGCATTGTCTTCTTTCAGTTTACAAGGGTTATATTACCCGCGTAAGTAACAGCATTGTCTTCTTTCAGTTTACAAGGGTTGTATTACCCGCGTAAGTAACAGCATTGTCTTCTTTCAGTTTACAAGGGTTATATTACCCTCGTAAGTAACAGCATTGTCTTCTTTCAGTTTGCAAGGGTTATATTACCCGCGTAAGTAACAGCATTGTCTTCTTTCAGTTTACAAGGGTTATATTACCCGCGTAAGCAACAGCATTGTCTTCTTTCAGTTTGCAAGGGTTATATTACCCGCGTAAGCAACAGCATCGTTTTCTTTCCGTTTGCAAGGGTTATATTACCCGCGTAAGTAACAGCATTGTCTTCTTTCAGTTTGCAAGGTTATATTACCCGCGTAAGTAACAGCATTGTCTTCTTTCAGTTTACAAGGGTTATATTACCCGCGTAAGCAACAGCATTGTCTTCTTTCAGTTTGCAAGGGTTAGATTACCCGCGTAAGTAACAGCATTGTTTTCTTTCAGTTTACAAGGGTTATATTACCCGCGTAAGTTACAGCATTGTCTTCTTTCAGTTTACAAGGGTTATATTACCCGCGTAAGTAACAGCATTGTCTTCTTTCAGTTTACAAATGTTATATTACCCGCGTAAGTAACAGCATTGTCTTCTTTCAGTTTACAAGGGTTATATTACCCGCGTAAGCAACAGCATTGTTTTCTTTCAGTTTGCAAGGGTTATATTACCCGCGTAAGCAACAGCATCGTCTTCTTCAGTTTGTACAAATACTTGACATAAACCGTCCGCATTAGTAATCAAGTTTTATTCCTTCCCTTTATTATTTTCTATCCTCTCATAATTATACAATTGATTCCCTTAAGAAATAAGTTTCAAGTTGAAGCCAATATTTTTATCTTTAAATTCCAAATCATGAGAAGTCAGAGATGTGTCTGTTATTAAATGTATAAACGTGTCTAGTGATTTTATTTTTGAACAAGCGCGGTGTTGAACCGTATGTAAATAGCTTCATTTGTATGAGAGTTAATTGTGGGAGGTCAGTTATTGGTATTTAGCTCATTGCTGTCCAAGATAACATCATCATTATTATTTGTAACACCTTTATTGGCATTATAGTTATCATTACTACTGGTGTCATGAATATTGTCCTGTATCACCGTACATTTGTAAATCACACTTTTATCTATACAGAAGACATTTGACAGGGAATTTTTAAATTACCCACTGGGGAGTTCGAATTACCTACTAGACACTATTCTCGAGAATCTTTGATTTTTTTGTAAAAGGTTTTGTTAAGAAAATTTGATATGAGGATATTTCACCCTACAAGTAAACCCTGACCAAATATTCAAAATAACAGTATTCGAAAAACAAATAAGATCTCCTTGGTTTGGCTATACACCTATACGAAAAATAGTGCACATTCTCCTAGTGATGTTACTTCAAGTAACAGCATTTTGCTGGATACTCCACCAGACTAGATGAATTCTTGTCCTGGAATCCGGTAAGACGAAGAGACTACAGCAAGGATATATTATCACTTACTTAACTGGACAATTGGGGAGAGGAAATTAATGTTCTTAACATTTTTACTGACTCAGCGTTTGAGAGATAAAAGAGAATTTAAATAGAATATTGGAATATCTATGTATCTCATATAGAGATCAAGTGTTATACCTAGGCAGGCACCCCTTGATTTCTGAGAACTTCGACTGAAGTAAAATGAAACAAAAAAAAACATAAATTTATGTCGATACAATTACATTAAGGGTTAGAAGGAACTATGTTAATATTTGGGGGATAATACCTATTTTCACTGAGAACCTATTATTCTTTTTACTAAGTTGGGAACAGTAGAGAAAAAAATTCTGATTGTATTTGAAAAGTTTACTATACTTATGGGGTGCTCTAAAATTGTTCTCAATAATTAAAAAAAAAATATTTTATGGATATTGGTTTGGATATTTTTACTGAAATGTGGCTTAAACCATAGACAAGTGCGCCGTCTATTTTTACCATTTTTTTGATTTAGATATGGATGGCTTTTGAGTAAGTTTATTACCATATTGTTTAGTGGTAGGTCAATCTATTCGGCTATTTGTATCATTATTACTGCATTGTGTATTGGTTTCCTATCTATAGCCACGTTATGTTTGATAATTTTAGAATTACAGCCTTTAGTTTTGTATTATCATAAATATTAAAGTTGTACTCCCAAGATCTCAAATATTTAAAGTTTTTGTCATAATCCGAATTTCTTAAGGCATCGCTATAGAATTGGATGTTAGTAACACTATCTGTTGATTTGATGATATATTGAAAATTCTTGTAGCTACATTTAGTACTATAGAATAAATAATAGCTCAAGGATGATTAGATTCTTTATAGACATAGTTTAATATTTGGTAAGGTTTCTGGCAGTTAAAAGCTTTAGAGTTAAATCTATGAAATTTACTACTTTTTGTTAATGCCGAATGTAATTTGTAATACAAGTCTTTTTTTTAGTTTTTTCATTTACCTTGTTAGTAGATATTATGGTTAGGAGAGGATCATCCCTATAAAGCCTTCCCCTTCCAAGTCAGCATCATCCTTTAAATGTAGATAGATCTCATTTAGCCATAATAAACCTACATACGTAACCTGCACAATTTTTATTATATATATATATATATATATATATATATATATATATATATAGATAGATAGATAGATAGATAGATAGATAGATAGATAGATAGATGAAAGAAGAGAGATAAATGTGTACTTCGATTTTTCAATGCAAGGTGTACTCGGTAAAAACATGTTTATTTTTCTGTCCATCTTTGAATCTCTTTTCACCGGACACCTTATCTCGGACATTCACCAACTGGACAGACTCTTTTTTTACACGCACACTCTTACTTCCATTACTTTATACTTTTTCAAATTTTAAATTTTCGTTTTCCACTGCCTACTTATCTATCTATGTAATTCCTCTGATGATAAGATTGTAATCTTTGAAAAGCCTTGGCTTAAGGAAAGAATAATAAACATATTTTACCGACTACACCCTGCATTGAACAATCGAAGTTGAAATAGATTTGTCATTCGTACACATTTATCTCTCTTCTTTCATTTATCTTCATAATTGCTCTATCTTGTATGTTGAGCTTAAACTATTCCACTATTATCCTCTTAAAGTATACTTTTAGTTTCATATTTTATTTATATATATATATATATATATATATATATATATATATTGTCTTGGAAGTTTCTCAACAATTAAAACCATATAAAAAATAAATAAAAAATAAATAAGAAAAAACCGTAAGTCCCAAGTCGTTCAGTGGAAAATCACTCATGTAAGTCAATTTAACTTTTACAGTTATTATATTAGTTTGCTATATATACTTCCATTACATATATATAGATGTGACAAAGCAGTCGGAGCCGACGGGGATCGGGTACCCTAGTGGCGCACTAGTTCGCATCTTAGTGATGATGCTAGGCCCTACGTAGAAACGAAGTTAAGATATAAGACAAGTACATATATTCAACACGAATCGACTATCCAAACACGGCCATCGGCTGCGACGAAATGTCTGGGCTGTCTAAGAAAATTAATTATCAAAATGAATCTTGGCTGCAATAGTTAGTTATAAACCAGATGTACCAAGGAGATAACGAAAATCTCATTTTATTTCAACGTCAACTCAGGGATCGCTGACTGGACGAGATAGTCATCTAAGTTTGTTGGTATTAATTAGGGCAAATGACCCACGACCACACGGCGAGAAAAGAGGGGGTAATTGTTTTATCACCACGAAAAAAGAGAAAACAACAAAGAGATAAATCTCATTTATCTGTGTGGTTGAAAGAAGCACGCGACCCCCTCCCAACCCCTGAGAGAGGAAGGAAGACAAAGAGAAAGGGCGAGAGAAGAAGAGAGTGTACGATGGACATTCTCGGTAAGAGAAAGTTAGTCAGTGAGAAGCAGGACAGAGAACGGGACAGTCGTGTCTCGCTCGGTGATGAAAGAAGAACCGGACAAACATCGTTTTCCTTAGCATAGATTAGGGACTTAATTAACGACTTGCAATCGTAAATGAATCCACACACGCACAGAGAGACGACGTCATAGGTGAATGCAAAAGACATTTACCATACGATAGACATTACTTCAAAGTAAAAACAATTCTTTTATCTTTGTTAATAATTACTTTCATACAAAAAGACCTCGCCGATGTTGTTGCATCATTTCTATTATTGATTTGTTCTGCTTGAATATCTTTGGCTTCACAGAGACGAGATCGACGAAACCATCACAATCATCGTCATCATCCCGGCCTGGAGGAATTTCGATCGACATATTTTTTATTGCCACTACGACGATCGGCTGAAGAGTGTTCACGGTCTGGCAAGATCTCTGTAGTGAACCAGAGGCGTGAGCAGCGAGACAGTCACACGAGTGGAGTACCATGTTACAAGTGGTTCCGTCACACGAAACAGAGTGGGGTATCTGTTATACTGTGCCCCGCGACCAGGATATCAAACACCTGTGCGTGAGTGGCCAACGATACCCACGGTGTCGAGACGAGTGTGGTACCTGTTACACACACACACACACACACATATATATATATATATATATATATATATATATATATATATATATATATATATATATATATATATATATATATATAAAGGAGTAAGGCTACCAACATTTGTAAAAAGTATCTTCAACATTTATTTATTATTTTGTTATTTTATCATTTTATAATTTTATATAACGCGTTTCAAGCGGTGGTCCGCTATCATCAGATATGTAAATCCAAAATGGATTTACATAAATACCCGTCCAAGAACTGGTATAATCAATAAATATAGAATTAGTTTTAAATTTAAAGGTTTTTTCTTTCTTTGCCGGGTGACGTACGGTTTCGATGTCACCCCTTAAATGATAAAGTTTACAAAAAATAAATAATGTGCCCACGTTACTCACCCTGTTCCCTAGAATACATATTCCATAATTCATAATGATAAGTTCAATAATTTATGATTCCACCAAGAACATTTAAAAAAGAATTACTTAATATAACTCAAACTTTGATGTATTGTCGACAATTCTTTTCTCTAAAGATTTTGTATCTAACTTATTTAAAAAGTTGTTTGGAGGTCGAGTTTGGGGGCTGCACCCATTAAATGATTACAAAATAAATAATGTACCCATATTACTTACTGGGTCACCGAAATATATAGTTCAAAATTCATAATCATCGGTGCATGATAATTAAATAAACAAAAACTTTATATACATATACCCCTAAATTTTAACCCTAACCTTAACCCAAACCATACCCCTAAATTTTAACCCTAACCTTAACTCTAGCCATACCCCTAAATTTTAACCCTAACCCTAACCATACCCCTAAATTGTAACCCTAACCCTAACCCTAAATTTTAACTCTAACCCTAACCATACCCCTAAATATTAACCCTAATCCAAGCCCTAACCCTAACCATACCTCTAAATTTTAATATTTATAAACAAACAATAATGTTTCCATGTTGCTCACTATATTTTTTGGAATATATATATTCCAAAATTAATAATGATCCGTTCAATAGTTTTAGAGATTAAAATGGTTTGGGGAAGCGAGTTCAGGTTTGCGTGGGCATACATCCTAAATGCTAAAGTTTACAAAAGAAATAATGTGCCCATATTACTTACCTGGTGATTGATATATTCTAAAATGCATAATGATCGGTTCATAGAAAAATAGATACATACAAATTAAAGAATTTATATATATGCACCCTCTAATTATTAACATTTACAAAAAAAAATAATGCGCTCATGTTACTGCACTGTATTTTTTAGAAAGCATATTCCAAAATTCATAACCCTGCATCACTCTATGCTGCTTGGTATCTATTTACATTTAAAATTCCTCTCTATTTACTAACTAATTGGCTATGGCCGATGGGATAAGACCCTCGACTTCGAATCAGTGGCGATTTGTGATCGGGGTTCGCGCCAACCGACCGTTGAGAATTAGTTCCTACACGTTAGCATGAAACATCGATGTCTGTAGGTATTAAAATAATTAATAAATATTTATTTATAAATATTATTATTTATCAGCCCCCTCTAACAAAGGCCCGGCACTCTCGAGTAACTTTAATAACAAGCAGTTAATAACAACTCTATGCTGCTTGGTATCTAGCCGCCGACTCGCTATTTACATTTAAATTGGCTATGGCCGATGGGATAAGACCCTCGACTACGAATCAGTGGCGATTTGAGAATTAGTTTCTACACTGAAGATTGCGTTAGCATGAAACACCGATGTCTGTAGGTATTAAAATAATTAATAAATATTTATTTATAAATATTATTATATATATATATATATATATATATATATATATATATATGTATATATATATATATATATATAGTAAGTTATAAAATAATATTTATCGCAATTACGCAACATAGAGGCTTCCGTAGTAAATCGTGTTACTAGTAGTTTTTATATATACATATTGGGTTTAGTCAAAAATCCTAAATAAAATTTTATTCTGTGTTAACAGTTGTTTGCTATTTCCTTCCTTCAGTTAAATAGGTTTTGTAGTCTTAAAAGTTTAGAATTTCAAATCTTTCATTTAAACATAATCTATACGGGTCGTCTAAGTTGGTACATGTACTCGCTTGTCATAGTATGTTCCATTCTATTATGTGCGAGCATCCGCTTTCTTTGGGTTCCCAGTAATGGGTCGCTAGTGCTGTTTCTAGTCGATGTTTTTCGTTATTAAATGTGCAATTGTGGTTTTAAAAACAAGGGAGTTCCTACCCACGTAGTACTTCTTGTTATTTGGGCGTTCTTTGGTAAACAATGCTTTATTTTCTAGTGAATAAAATGCACAGTTTTAGCAGTTACAGCTTTCCTTGTCATTATATTTTAAACTATATTATTTCTATAAGGGTTTGTGATATTACTATTTGTAGTGGTGAGCTCGCTAATCTAAACACCACGTGTATACATAAAACACACTTGGAAACACGAATTACATGCATTTTATCCTGACAATTCCCTATGGAAATGAAACGCCAAAGCCTCTGTGTAGCTTAATTTCCATCGATATATTTTTATAACTTACTACCTAGCTTGACTCAGGTATTGAACACTGTTGAAGTAAATGCTGACAATCGATACATAAAATAATATATCTCCTTATAACATTTTATCTTGATACATAATATATATATATATATATATATATATATATATATATATATATATATATATATATATATATATATATATATATATGAATAAATACATATACCTAATTTTATAATATATAAATTCCCGCACGCACCTTCAAATTGGAATTTGGAAGCTCTTCTTGGAATTATTAATTGAAGCGAATGTCAAATTGAATTCCTTACTTGTCCTTCCTACTTCGCCATTTCGTGTCGAACGAATCGAAAATCAATTCTTTTTATTCCCCAATCTGATTGTGCCGTTCCTTTTGTGGGAGAATCTATGAGTTTAATTTTCCAAAATGTTTTTGACTCTTGTAGATCATCCGTGTTAGACAAATGGCCACGATACTTCGGATACAAATGAAAGTCGTCTATATATCATATATAAAATAGGGTTTAGTTTTGGCAACCTGTTCGAAATCAAGTCTGTCCCGCTAAAGAAAAGAACATTTGAACACAAATGCTAAATATTTTTCAAAGAAAATCAAACAATATTGCGTAACAGAACTATTTGTTAATTTAAAAATAAAACAATCATTGCATTAAAAATATGATTAATTAATAAATGTCTTTTTTGAAAACCAATATACAAATTAGTTAACCTTGCAACTAATATTGTATATACGAAAGTAGTATATTAACCCATAAGTGCTTTTTTATATTGGTTTGACATCAAAGATACTTATTACCTATGTAGCGCGTGTGCTGATGCAACATCATACTAATACCTACTCACACTTGTCAACAGGCTTGTTGCAGATGTGAAACAAGTTGCAGTTTTACAAATGTTTACTTTACCGTTAGTGCGATAAATAGGCCCAACTTTCGCATTTATTCATTTAGATAGAACCATTAAATATTTATTGAAAGCAAAAATAAAATACAGGGAAATTAAAACGATTTTTTAAATACTACTAAAACATGTACACATAACAAAGTGTGTATAACGTAAACTTGAACACACGCTGTATTTTTAGACGTGACTTTCAAGAAATCTTTCATCCTGTATATATTAATAAAAGTGAAAAAAATATCTGTCCCTCTGTAAGATAGTTACCTCAACCCAAAATTAATGCGTGTATTGTATTTTACGACTATCTAACATAAAATTTTAATGTTTTTGTTCATGTTATTGGTCTGTAGTTGCTTGGGATCGTTTTCTCCATTACTTTCTCACCAAATTTTGAATCGTTAAATGACCATGAACACAGAAAACTGACTTAATCAGATTCGGGGGGGGGGGGAATATTCAAGCTTTTCTTTGCAGAAAGCAGTGTTATCTCCCTTTGGGTGGAATTATTTTCCAAATCAGAGTTATTTCCCTTGGGCCTAAAATTTCTCGCTAAAAAAAGCAGTCGCTAAGTCTCGTCTCCAGATACAAGATCTTGTTGCAATTTTCGTACCAACACATTGTCGAGAATTAAGATCAGAATTCTTCCCCATTTGTTGGTTAGATCTGCATTGTCAACATCGCCTTACAGAAAATACGCCACTTGAAAATGTAATTCTATACATGTTCTTTTTACATTAATAATTTGTGCATTTTATTGTATGGGAACTATGTATTCAATTGTATGTTTAATCTATGTATGCATATATTGGTAACAGCCTTCATAGCTTGTCGTAGTCAAACTATTAATAAATGAAATGGCTTTGTTGTACTCTACGCTTTTATTTTCTACCTGTATACAGTTAAGTAATTAGATAATTAATTTAAATGCGTTGTTATTCTTAATGAATTAAAATATTAAACATTGACCAAAAGTTAGAATTAATAGTTATTTACATGAAACAAAAATTAAGGAAAACTATTGTCCCCTACTCACAGGAAAACAGAAAATTGTCCCCACCAATTACGCTTTTTGCCTATATCTCCAAGTACATTCATAAGTGTTTTCAAAAGCCAACAAAAGTTGTAATTAATTTTTGTATACATTAAGTAAGCAACAGTTATTTCAAAAGAAGACAACTCGTTCTTGACTTATTCAAGTAGTGAGGATCGCAAGGGGAGACAACTAGTGCTTGACTTATTCAAGTAGTGGGGATCGCAAGGGGAGATTACTAGTGCTTTACTTATTTAAGTAGTGGAGATAGCAGAAGGGTGATAATTTGTGCTTTACTTATTCATGTAGCAGTTATCGCAGGGTGAGATAATTCATGCGTGACTTATTCAAGTAGTATTGACCGCAGAGTAAAATAATTTATGCTAGTAGTAGTTATCACAGGAGGAGAGAACTCGTGTTTTACTTATTCAAGTAGTAGTGATTGCAGGGGAGAGACTAGTCTTTTACTTATTCAAGTAAGCGTGATCACAAGACGAGACAACTCATGCTTTACTCGTTGTCATTATTTTTAGAACAAAAATTGACAGGTTTTTATTTTGTTCAATTAAATAATTTAATTTTGTAAAGATCTAAAAACCATCTTCAAGTTCGTTCGATTTAATTGATTCATGTTTGTGAATCAATAAAATGTCATCCTTTTATGTCTTCTCACTTTCCATCCTCTTTCATAATCATTATGTACTCACTAGGGGTGCTCACACAGGTCATTATCAGTGATTGCTTACTGATAATGGTGTTCCCTGGAGTCTGAGTAACAACAAGTCTCACAAGATTTCTAGCACTTTCCACTTCTTTCGATAACCATTGCAAATGATTTTTCCTGATCGCCACAACCGCTTACCATTGATTTCTCACTAGCAACGACCATTGTTTTTCTCTGGGATTTGGGTGGCAATAAATCTTTTCAAGGACCTAATACTCTCCGCACCCTTTTAAGTGGAACTCAGGTTAGTACTCTCCGTCCTCGGCGTTTCAATCCTTCTTGAGTCTTCACGGTTATTTTGTATAGTTTGCGCCGAGGCTGATGCCATCACATTTTATATTGAGGTGTGGGAACAGTTCCTGAAATTTCTTGCCGTTTCAGTTCTCTAAGGTTCATGTGATGGTGTTCTTTCTATATTTTTGTGTTCTTTCTATGTTTTTTGTGTTCTTTCTATGTTTTTGTGTTCTTTTTATGTTTTTGTGTGTTTCTATTGCAACTTCCGTGTTACTGGTTTGCATTTGTAGTTTATCTGGATTGTTTTCCACATTCGAGGATTTTCCGTAAGATTTCAGCTGTTTTCATCACTGCCGTCCGTTGAAAAGTCTCAGTTCTCCCTTTGATTTCAATTTCCCATAGTCTTTTTTCCAAGTTTTCGGAACTGTTCCTAGTGCTCCTACGATTATTGCTATTATATTGACTTTCTTCATGTTCCATATTTCTCTTCGGTTCTCTGGCAAGTTCTAAGTCTAAACATGCACTATGCGGCATGTTTAAGAGGTCGCATGTTTGCGATGCTTGCTATAACTGACTTGCTGCAAGTGAGTAATATCGACCAAAAAGAAAAGAGATCGCACACGAAATTGGACATATGTCTGATTAGATATTTGCAACCCGGAATTCAATTTGTCCACTTAAGAAAATAATGTTTCTTAATATACGCGATGTCTTGCTATAGTTATCCAAACAATCCAGGGTCTTCCAAATTTAATGACTGTCCAGATACGGGGACCTCCTAGACTGTAAGCTTTTTATGTCCAAGGATTGGAAGCAGATATCTAGATGTAGTTCAGCAGATGGGCAAGGGAGGTACGTCCGATTTTGCGCCTCACGGTCAGTTTGGTTTTCTGGGGTCTGACAGTCAGTTGAGATTTGTGCGTCTATCCAATCAAGATGGGCCCTTGAGCTCTTAGCTAATGGATTGTGTTTATTGGACTCGTGATTTGATTTGGTCGGGCTAAGAATTCTCATCTGCACGTCTATTGTTCAGTAGAGGAAAACGAGTACCATTGTAACCTCAAAAAGAAAAAAATCTTTGTTAATTGTTTTAAACGGGAGTTGCGATTTCATTTGGAGGGACAAATCTTCTGTTGCCGCATTGACCGAGACCACTAAATTGACGCGGCGACCGATGTCAGAATCGAAACATACATTCGACTGGCACAACGAGCGGACAATCATGGTCTGTGCAGTAAACCCACACAGACCCACGTTCATACAGTGGATTTGCTTCGTTTTTTTTGTCTCGTCCATCTTTACCCTGTGAACTACTGGGACGACACAATCTACTATTGGGTAGGTGTTTCCTTTTTGTTTACTATTATTACATCCGGTTTCCTAGTTTGGATCAGTTTATCTGTTTGTACCTCGATGTCATAGAGAATTTCGTGCTTTTCGTTCTCCAGTATTGCCTCCGATTTGTGTCTGTACCATTGTTCTGTATGTTCAAAATGCAGCCATTTGCATAGTTCCCAGTGTATTGCCTTCCCCATGCACTCATGTGTGGTATTGTATTCTTTTTGCTCTAGTTTGCTGCATTTACTCATGTGATTTACCGTTTCGTCTCTTTATTCACAGAGTATGCATTTACTGGTTTCCTGGGGTTTGTCTATTTTAGCTTTGATATAGTTAGTTCTAATCGCATTTTTCTGTGCAGCTGTCAGTAGCGATTCTGTTTCTCTATTCCAGTGTCATTTTTGTAGCTATGTCCAGGTGTTTTCGTACGTCTTTTCGCTTGTCATTCTTATGGATCGTCAATGTAGCTGTTTCTTTTCCCACTTTTTTTTCTGTCTTTTAGTTTCTCATTTTACTGCTGTTTTTTTTATGTTCAGGTTGACGACGTCTCTTGTTGAGATCATCAGCCCTTATGTGTTCTGGGTTATGTAGTTTTCCAATTCTTTTCTTTTTCTGTGCTGCCTCATGTAACTGTACTTAGCTGGATACTCCACCAGACCAGATGTATTTTTGTTCTGCAATCCAGCCCAATAAATATAGGCTATACTATAATCAATTGGTCAATTGGGGAGAGAGATTTACTGCTTTACTAATTCAACCTTTGAGAGATAGAGGATAATCTTGATTGAACACTCGGATATCTATGTATATCGTATAGAAATCAAGTGTTAGCACCAGAAAGAGGTACCTTGATTTCTGAGAACTTACTGAAGTAAAATGAAAACAAAAGAGAAATTTGACGCTAACTAAAAATTGAATGTTCTTCTCGTTCATTAAAAAAAAAGATAAACAAAACAAGAAAAAATTAAAATAAACAACATCTTCACTATCGTACCCGCCGAGCAGTAAATAAATAAAATGGTGCTCACTATGCTTTGTTTTTTGTTTAACATTTTTTTTCACTAAAGACAGTTACTGAGAAGAGAAAACTTATAACTTATAACTATGCTGTAACCAGGGTCATCATCTTGTATTATGTAGTCTTCATCCGAAATTTCAGATTCCTTCTGACCCGCTTGATCATTATTTCGTTTTCTGATATTTCGTTCTGTAAATGTTGTTCATCATTTAGCTTTTCATATTCCCCCTGGAACATTTTTTTTATCAGCATGGCCTAATACACTGTCCCCCTTTTCTTTATTTATTATAACTGTATTGTGACCTTTTTGCATGATAAATTCCGCCCTTTCTGGATTTGATTCTTTGTTCTTTTTGTACCACATGTTTTCACTTGTGAAATAGGACATGGTTAGCGGAACCCTAATTTGCCTTCCGACTAAAGCTGATCGGCTTTCTAGTAATCGGCCACACAACCAACGCTCCCTTCTCTATATTTTAATAATTAAATTCAGTGTTGCTTAGTCTTCTTGATAAAGACATTAGCGGATGTACTGTTCGCTTATATCTGTGGTTAACGTAATGTTCTTTTTTGAGATAAAAATGTTTAACTATTGGTTTCTCTATCAAAGGCTTTTCGTTGTTCATCTGACCAGATGGATTAAACTTTTTTAAATATACAAACGGTTCAGTTAGCTCTGTATATTTTAGTAAATATCGCCTGTAGAAATTTACTACTCCCCCCACAGAATTCATGTTCTTTTTTAATTCTAAGTATAGATATTTTTAGTATTTTTTCTATTAAGGTTCGGTCTAGTGAAATACTTTCTTTCAAAATCGAATAACCTGAAAATTATATTTTATTATTATGGTTTACGCATTTCATTCCATTTATTGTCATTCCGGTGTTTCTTGATGTATTCCATATAATGTCGATTTTCTTTTTTAATTCATTTTCATTAGTAGCTCTTATGCATATATCGTCTTGGTAACAGACACTATTTCGATGACCCTTTGAAATATGGTGTTTGCTGTTTTTATTCTATGTACCAGCCTTTTCAATCTTAGTAAACCTATTGGTGTATTTATCGTTGTTACTTATTTCAAGTTATTGTCTATTGGTATTTGGTGATACGTCGTTTTCAAATCTAATTTTGTAAAAAAAAGCTCATTCTTGCCAGTTCATTTAATGCAACTTCAATATTGAGTATAGGATATAAATCCGAGCAAACTTTGTGGTTTACACCTATTTTATAACCTCCACATTTTTAAAAAACTTACTTGTTGAAGGAATATACGTATGTATCATTCTGACTTTCTCAAAATTCCAATGGGTGATACCCACTTGCTACCCTTAGGTGAAACATGTTCAAGAAGGTCCTGTTCAATTAATGTTTGTAGTTTTGCTACTGCTAATGGCAAAACATAAACTGGTAATTTTCGTGCTTAATAATAAGATGGAGTAACATTTTCTTTTAATTTTAAACTCGGTTTATTGTTTTTAACTTTTCAGTTTTTTCCATTTTTATCTCACTCGCAAATATATGCTCCCTCAGGTCGCATATTTCTGCTAGACTGGAACGATTATATAATTATGGAAGATTTACATACAATACGTAGTTAAAGCAAAATAATTTGCTTTGGAATTTTAATAATTTTCAATGTTATTCATAATGTTTAACCATTCATTTATTTATTGTATATGATCTCTTGTTTGAATTCATGTTTTGAAACATGACTTTAATCATAAATCTATGACGTTTTATTTTGTTATGGTGATGTTTTAGGAAGAGGCTATTTTGCCGGATAATGTTTTTTTAACCCAACTGTTATGGCTTTGTGAAAGAAAAAATAATGAAATAAATAAGGAACAAATATTTAACAATTTATTTTCATCGTAATCATCAGTTGTTATTCTGTCGGTTATTTTAATCTTTTCAATATAAAAGAAATATCTGCTTTTAATACAAAAAATATTAAAAGTAAAAATTAATTAAATGAACGAAAATATTACAGACAATTAGATTATTTAGTCGGATTTAGAAGTAATTTGCGTCGGATAAAAAATGTTTTAGTTATTTAAGAAAAAAAATAGTTTTCATTCATTGATATAAAAAATAAATAACTCTCGTGGAGAAATTTGATTATTAAAAATAATTAAAGATAAGTCGCTAAAGAAATTAAATCAGATATACATTTTTTAACAGTATGTGTACGTTTTTATAATTTCAGTTTTATAAACAGTCTAAACAGCAATTTTAAAACTGATTTTTCACTATCTTTTGAAATAAATGTTACGACTATTTCTCATCATTTCACTAAATTAACCATTAAATTGAATGTTTTTCTTGCGATAAAATAACAGTAGTAATTGTCAATAATTTCAACTGCTACATGTAACGACGAATGTTAATGCAAAGTTAGAGTGTTTTACAAACAAATATTGTGAGGTAATCCGGTAGAGAGTTTTTTTTTTTTTTTAAAGTAGACATAAACGGGTTTCAAAGCGAATTAGTTGTACTTAAAAAACATAACTTGTATTTTTTTACAATAAAAACAATACGTAAATGCATTTAAATGGACATAGAAATTCATCGTAGTTACTTAGTCTATAGTGAAATAAAACTTATTTTTTTCGAAAGTCGTGGCGAAAATCGCCGTATGAATTATTTATTTAATCTAAAAAAAATAGTCAGAAGTTTTAATTATTTCTTTTTTATTGGAAAAATGTTGAAATAAAAATAAACCGGCAGTTAAGTTGACTCGTGAAATCTTCACTGTAACTGTAACAGTTAGGTTAACTCAACATGAATCGGCAAAATAACAGCCTCATCGTTATTCAGCCGGTCCCGGCAAAATAGCCTATTCGAATGTTTTAAGCTCTATTTATAAGACAGTCCAAATAGATCAGTTGGTAGAACCTCAGACAGTTGGTAGAACCTCAGATCAAGGTTTCGGTTTCGATTTCCGATCATGGCACCCGCTTTATTTGTTGGGAATTTATTCATTATTTACCATGAATGCAATATTCTCCATTTCTAAAAATAGTTACGATCTCTGATATTTCGAAATGAGACAAATTCCGCAATGTATTTATTTCACTAAAAAACATTGTCTGCCGGACAAAATCTCTATTATATAAGATTAATTCATTTGGTAGAATTTATATTAAGTATACTGTTTCCAAGCTCCAGCCCCTGTCCCATCGCCGCAATGTTGTGCCTGTTTTACAAGTACTTCAATGGAATGTGATCCGATGAACTCGCTGCTCTAGTGCCCTCTCAACGTAAATACACTCGACCAACCCACAATCAGCTAAATCACATCCATTCACTGGGGAGGTCCCCAGATGCCGAAGAGCCTTCTACTCCAATAGCTTCTTTTCTTCGAGCTGCAGGTCTTAGGAACTTTCTCCTTGTTCTGTTTTCCCGACTGTACCAACATGCAGAAATTTAAAACTAATGTAAACAAGTATCTCGCTGCACAGCTCCCAATTTAAGATTATTCCCAAAACTTTCACCCTAATTCTCAGTAGCCCCTTACGTCTAGTGGCAACTTGCCTTGTTTGGTTGTTTGGAGTGAACTAAGTTTTTAAAAATCTGTGGTTCTTTTCATGTGAAAAGTATCGGTATTATTTCAAATTTATCTACTTACTCCAAGGAACCTTCAAGATACCCTAAAAAATGTTATGACCGACCCATCAACTTGTTGAAGTTGTAAATTGCTCTTTTGTAAAGTTGGCTTTCTAATGTGCTTCCAGATTTTTTGGTATAAGCGTTACCTCACTGCTGGCATCCATTTGCATATCAAAATCGACGTTGTTGATTTGATCTTTTAATGATTTTATCTTGTTTAATTTTTTCCAAATTTTTACTTTGGTTTTTAAATGAAATGACTTCCATATTGCTTTTATCTTCTGTTCAATTTTCTCCAGATTTTTATTTTTGTTCTTCAATGAAAAGACTTTCATATTGGTTTCGTTTTGTTCAACTCTTTCAACGTATTTCTTTTCGAATTTGCAAACTGCTTGAAAACGGTTCTTTTTAAAGCAATTTGTGCAAGTCTTTCCAAATGTTGGCCATTTTCCCCTTTTTATTTCATGTTCACAATACCAACATTTAAAAAATATTTTTTTACATGTAAGTATCAGCAAATATTTAGTCACTGGGTTGACTTTTATATTGATTGTATTTTTGTATTCATTCTTGTTGTTGTATAAAGTCAATGCATGTATTTAAAGACATTTCCTATTTGTAGTTGTTCTAGTATCTTATATCGGTGTGATGCATTGCACATACCTTCAATTAATCTTAATTGAATTAAGTCCTCTTCTTCTTGTCTGAGGTTTGCAAATTCGCAATATCTACTTCATTTCATAGACAATGTAGATATTTTATTATTGGTTCGTCGCTTTCTTGTTTCATCGACATGAACTTTGTTCTTTCTGCCATGACTAACTTTTTCTTGGGTCTGATATTTCTTTTCATGATCTGACTGTTTCTATTTCGAAAGCCAGGTCTTCCAAATTTGTGTGATACATCATTATTGCCTCTCATCATGCTGTAGGCAAAAATAAATCCGTTATTTCTTTTTCTCCTTCCGTTTCCTTGTTGTCTTTTAGCTTTTTAGTTTTTGCACTGGCAGCAAAAGATCGTAGCCACATATCAGCAAAGTCGGCATTCTGGAGAGACAATTGAACTCCTATAGACATCACCATTGTTTTGAAGTGATAGATAGGTTAGCACTAATAAGTGGCCAAACAAGCTTCTTCTTCTTCTTCTTCTTCTTCTAAGAGAGAGAGGGGGAGAGAGAGAGAATTATACAGGCTCTTTCTTATTCGTATGCTAATTAGGCATACTGAATTGCCAGTAGCATTAGAGACTTTTTATTACTTACTTCAGTAACATTGTTTAATTAATATACACGGTTGTTGTTCTTTTTCTTCAAAATTTGTCACTCTGATTCAACTATCAGCACTAATCTGAGGTACAACTAGCCTAATGAAAATAAAACTTAAGAAATACTTAGAAACAATCCCTGGAAGACCGAGCAGCAATAAAAGCGGCAACGTCTATCCTAAAAAGAACCCTCGGATATAAATGTAAATCGTAATGAAATCAAGTGTTAACTTCAAGAGGGAGCCCCTTGATTTCCTCGAACTAACTGAAATAAAATAATAAAAAAGATAGTGTCTTCAGTCTCTCTGAAATATGGTTTGTGAGGACAACCTGACATGAGGATACTTCCCCCTACAAGAAAACCCTGACCAAATATTCAAAATAACATCATATTCAAAGCTAAAATAAGATCCTCTTCCACACAGCTATGCACTGGCTCAAGTAACATAATTTAGTTGGATACTCCACCAGACCAGATGAATTTTTGTCCTGGAATCCAGTAAGACCAAGAGACCAAAAGAAAGATACACTATAACATAGTTAATTGGTCAATTGGGGAGAGGAAAATTAATGTTCTTCACTTCTTTACTAACTCATCGTTTGACAGGTAAAGGAAAGGTTTAGTAGAACACTCGGATATCTATGTATGTCATATAGATATTCAGTGTTTGCTCCAGAAAAGGGCCCCTTGACTTTTGAGAACTTACACTGAAATAAAATGAAAACATCAGAGAATCATTCTAGCAATTATAGAAGCAACCCGGCTCATAAAATTTTTTTTCAAAAACTACCTATTGAATATATCCAGTGATCCATGTGACAGAGGTTGATCTCTCAAACTTGCTAGCCAGCAGACTCTGTCAATTTCAATTTGGGATAGTTTATGTAACATTTTTGAACACCCACGCATTCACAACTGTAAACACCACTTCTGGGATTTCGTGTTTGTCGTTAATGTAACTATGCACCTATAGAAGGTGGCTTCCATCCATTTTATTGTTTATTTAACGACAGGTGTATTCCTGTCTGCAGATAACTATTGCTGATGACTTCTGCAGTTGTCTCTACATCAAATCATTATACATTCATTTTCTAGACAGCTATGTCTCGATGTACATCAACCAGGTTTTGCTTCATCTGGTACAACCAGGTTTTGCTTCATCTATACCACGTTTGATATTCAACAATATTCAGAATTCATCATTCTGCATATTTAGCTTTTAGCGTTTGCATAGCATTCTTTATTACTTGACTAAGTAAAATTGTTCAATTTATATACACGGTTGTTGTTCCTTTTCCTCAAAATATGTTGCTCCTATTCAACTTATAGCACATAAAAAGGCAGAATTACTTTTCTCAGATACCCTAAAAATGTGAGCATGAATACAAAATAACCCAAGGTGAAAAGAAATTTTCTGTTTCAGAAGTTTTAGTTTTAATAATTTGGATTTTTAAGACGACTATTCTCATCTTGGTGGTTATTTTCACAATGTTTCGGCCGAGGTAACGTCAGGCTTTCTTCGGGTGCATCTGTTTAAACTAGACCTTGTATAGAATTAAATACAATATGAGATGCTGAAAATCAAAAGGACATTTTTCTTATTCAGCCTTATTGGTTTGCTTATTTCTGTAATGCCTAAAAAAACACAATAGAAAAGAAAGAAAAAAAAAACAGAATTGAAAGTGCAGGGTGACTCACTAAAAATGCCACCCAGAGAATCATTAATTCAATGTAATCGTTTTTGTAATCCAATCATATTTGGTATAAAAAATGGTTTTCAGTCTATGAAGGCTTGGAGCAACTTGTGTTGCTCAGAGATTCTTCATAGAACGATACTAGTCGAGGATCCGTTCTCGACAATCAGTCCGGCAAAAACTGGGCCATTTCGGTGGCCTTTTATCTGTCAAGCTGAGGCTATTCATCCTGAGTAGTCCTAGGGTTTCCATCCTCCCAGGCCTTGCCTCCCCTCTCTGGGGAAAAGTTAGTTTATTGCTAACTGCCTGAGGTGTCCTGACCGAGGAATATCGACGGGGCTACTAAAAGTGTTTTCTTTAGGGGGTGCTGGCTTGATTCTCTCCACCTTCCGGCCTTGTGCCACGTCTTCCTACGATGGAAATGAAGTAAATACCCAATCTATGCCTGACTTGTCCACCAAGATTCAGCTATGAATGCCCAACAGTCTTTGTTTTATCGACATTGATGGATATTCCCTAAATATGCATATCTGCGTTACAAGTACACCTAGATACGCCATGCACAATTGTTAATAACTCTTACCGAATCCTCTCTTGCCCCGGCCTGTTGAAAGCAATGTTCATCCCTTACAACACCTCTTCGTCTGGCCGAAACAATTATATTTATAGTATTACACATTGTTGGCAAGTCAGGCACAGGCTGAAGTTTATTTACACCAAATATGGTTGGACTACAGAAAGGATTGTACAGGCTAGCCAAGAAGTCAATGAGGGATTTTTAACTTGAATAGATTCTTTATTTATGAAAGTACCTTAATGGAATTTTAACATAATATGGCGAAGACAGTGGAAATTTGTTTGCAAAAAAAAACAAAAATGAAAAAGAATTTATTTATAAAAAATAACATATTTTAAACGGTTTTCATTCTAGGCTTTACAAATTTGTGCCCTTATGGGGGTATCTCAAAGAAAAAGTCTACATAAAAACATCTGAAACTCTATAGCAATTGAAGGAGAACATCAGGAATGAAGTCGGTGAATAAAATCGTAATCGTGTAATCCTGCAATCCGTCATGGATAATATTTTGGAAATGGCACGGATTTGTGAAGCTGAAAATGGAAACCATTTAAAAGATGTTATTTTTCATAAATAAATCCTGTTTCATTTCTGTTCTTTTTTACCATCACATCTCTATGGTCTTCGTCATACTATGTCGAAATTCCAGTAAGGTACCATCAAAAACAAAGAATCTTTGAAAGTTAAAAAACCTTCAGTTACTTCTTGGCAACCCTGTACATTTTATTAATGATTCCATAGGTGACATTTTTTGAAGGGTCACCCCATAAAAGAATAAAAATGGAAGAAACAAACGAAATTGTATTCAATTCATTGTTGCATTTTTTTTTTCACAAAAAATTAATTTTCATTTACATACAAAGAAAATGAGAAAGAAAAAAAATTGTTTGTCACGTGCAACAGCAGCAGCAGCAGCAAGAAGAATGAAAAGGAAAGAAAATCAGGTTACGATTTATCAATATTAAAAAGTCTACAGTTTTTAATCCGCTTTTTTGGATGGGTAGGTGGAGTGGTTGTGGAGGAGGGTGGATGTGTGGGGCTTCCCGAGATAACAGTTCTCGGTAATTACAGTAAATATGATTCTAATTTAATCTGATGCAGAATTATTAGTGTGTATTTCAAGTTTTAGTGAAAACAAACAAAAAGTTGGTTTTTTTTATTTAGGATTTTCAAATTTTCCCGCCTTCTGAATGAAACAAGTCTTTAACGAGTTGGGCGGACATTTTTAACAAGAAACTACAAAGGACGATGACTCTATCTGACTATGTAAATAGGTGTCACAAACCAGCCTAGAGTTTGGTTTGTGAAAACAGTTAAATATTCTAAAATCTCCTTATATTTCAATTTGTGATCAAATTTGTATGTCAATGAAATTTCATTTTTTCTTTATAAATTATAATTATTTCTCTTTTGTCATTAGTAGTTTTCTCTTTTTAATGTTATTTCAACTTCAGTGACTATTTTCAGTTATTTCAATTTCAGTGACTATTTTCAGTTATTTCAACTTCAGTGACTATTTTCAGTTATTTCAACTTTAGTGACTATTTTCAGTGACGTGCGATTTATATTGTTTTGTGCTGGTGTTTTTCACCTTAATGCGTCTGATATTGTTTATCTCTATGCATATCTAAACAGCCCCATCTTAAGGACAAAGATCCATTCGTCAATATGGTGCACTTAATATAGGATTTTGGGTTGTCTTTCACAAAAAAACTCAAGGTGAAAACTTTAGTGAATTAAATGTTTGCCCTGTTATCAAATTGTTTCCATCTCTTTTTATATGGCCTTAATCTGATTTGTTTTTTTAATTTGTTTTTAATCTTGTTTGATATTCAATTTGATATGTATCATATCAAGAAGATCCAATGTGTTAGCTGTTGAAATGAATCTTATATGGGCAAAGTTACACTAGAGTCATTTTTTAACCCTTTTTGAGAGGTAATGGGATTTTGCCCAATGTTTAGGCTGGATTGATTTAATAATCATTGCTTCCATTATGCTTAATTTTCATTTACCACAAGATGACGTCACATTTGTATGGACTTTTCATTTGTTCAAAGCCTTAATTTAATAGACTTAGAAATTTAAATGGCACGAAAGACTGCAAATTTTCTCATTTCCACCAAACTGCGAACAGTCATAATTCGGTGGCTAATTATACTACCAAAACAAATTTAGTATCATTATTTTGTGAACATCTATGTGTCTACATTAAAAGTTTTTAGATATAATGAAAATATAATTTTGATTTGAAATATCTAATAATTTTGTTTTGTCATTTAAGCAGATTGCATTATAATTCTTAGCAGTTATTTGTTAAAAATGGCCGTCCAACTTATTAAAGACTGGCTCTATTCTGAAGATCAAGGAATTTGAAAATCTTAAATAGAAAACGAAGTACATCACTACAAATTGAAATATTACACGATAACAAGTCGGCACAATGTTAGAATCATATAAGGTGTCGTTACTGAGGAGTAGTATCTCAAAAAGCACTGAATGTGTTTAGGGTTAGGTTGGGGTTCGGGTGAGTAAATGAAAAGGTTTGGTAAGGGGAATATTTGTCCATAAAACATTTTTTTTGTTTTTGCTTTGTTCATGTTAAGTCTGAGAGTCTATTGTTCTCTCTTTTTTCTTTTTCTTCCTTTTTGGACAGTTGAAAAAATTCTTTGTCGAATTCACTTTTACTTCTTATCTTCAGTTTGAAAAAAAGTTCTTTAGTTTGTCTTTTCGTGGTCAGCAGAATAGTTCAACTGGACTTGTGGGTAGGGAGAATGTCTTCTTTCTTTCCTTTTTTCTTAATGTGTATGTAGGGGAGCAGGGACAGGGGCAGCGATATCGCCCATTCTTTTTTTATTTTTTTAAGAATATGGAAAATGTTCTTCCTAATGATAGATGCTATTGAAACGAAAAACAAAAATGATTAAAATATTTAAAATTGTAGTTCTGGGTTAAAAAATGAGATGGAGTAACGGGAAGAGAAAAATGAATGTTTAAAAAAAAGAAAAAGAATAAAAAAAAGGATCCTCACGTAACACCGGGGTTTTCTGTTTTTTCTAATTTTTATGCCAAATTTAGCGAAAGATATAGATAGAGAGATAGATAGATAGATAGATAGATAGAGAGAGAGAGAGAGAGAGAGAGAGAGAGAGAGAGAGAGAGAGAGAGAGAGAGAGAGAATTGGGGAGAGGAAGACAGGGAGTTACATGTAAAGAAAAGAGCCGGGGTGGGGAAATAAAATTTCAAGGGAGACAACTCGTTGATAAAACATTTTGTCATTTTTAAGATCGAATGATTTTCTGTGCTTCTTTCCAAGTGAACACTTTAGCAAATCATAAATGATGATGGTGATGATGATGATGATGATGATGGTGATTATAATAATAATAATGATGATAATGATGATGCATCCGATTGGACTGAGGCGTTAGAAATTTTCCTCTGGTCTTTTTTGTTTGTTTGTTTGTTGTTGTTACCGATGAGAGGAAGTTGAGTTGACAAATGACTTCTTGTAGATGAGAAGAACCTGATGATCACATCACAGCAATTTCATATGGATGCAAAAACAAAAAAAAAAATGGAATGCCTTCATCTCCGTTTTTTGTTTTTTTTAAATATTTCCTGCTTTCAAAATGAAAGACACGATGGGGAATGGGGGTAGAAGCAAAAAAAATGTTGCACAATCGTAAAAGTTGATAGTGACAAGGGACAAAGCAGAAATGGTCACTTGTTTAAAAAATAAAGATAAACGAATAAGAGTTTTAGGAGAAATAGAGATTGTCAAAGTCAACTGTGTGTGTATGCGTGTGTGAGAATACGAAAAAAAACATATTAATTAGGGGGATGGGAAGGGTAGGCTGATGTCCACACCATTGTTAAAAAAACACACACAAAAAAAACAGAAACAAGTCTTGGTCAGGACAAAAAGCCCAGGTTTTTCATGTCAGTATCTAACAGTTCAACTTTTTCAAAGAATCTTAATAAAAAAAACAAACACAAACAAAAAAACAGAAATTTAAACAAAAATTCTGAAATACTGGATTTTTGCTTGTCCAGTTCATTTTTTGTTGTACTTTGTTTATTTTTATTGTTTTCTTTTTACTTTGGAAGATATATATATATATATTATTTTTTTTTGCTTTTTGCTTTCCAAAAATTGTCCGGACCATTTTTACGTGTTTTTTTTGTCAACAAAAGATCAAATAACCGCTGATAATTTTTCTTTTACCGTTGTCATATTATCAGAATGCATTTCAACAATTGACCAAGCAACAACTTGCTGAACGTCAGGAGTCATTCGCAGTTCATAGGGCAGGGACCACAGAAGTTGCAAGACAATTTCACATATTATTTTTTATCCACCCAGTTCTTAAAGCTTGCAAAATATACCATTTTTGCCGTAGATTAAGATTAATAAAAAAAAAATTCTTAAAAGCTCACTTTAATTACGGATTGCGTTTTTTCCTTAACCTTCAAATATACGCATTAAGAATAAATATGAAACAGAATGTTCAGATATAGAAAGAAATGAGGTAATAGGTCAAGAACTAAACAAATAGAACAAGTAAAAATTAACACAGAGTCATGCTTTTCGTGATTCGCTATTTCGTTTTATTATGAAACTTTGTCACAAAATCAATAGTTTTAAAGAATGTGATAAAGTTTCGTAATTGAAACGAAATAGCGAATAAACAAAAACATGACGCTGTTAATTTCTTACCTGTTCAATTAAATAACAATTTATTCCTCTTTTTAGTCAAGTAGTTAAACCTAAATATCCCGCATTCCGCAAACTACTCCATCACTATCCACCATAACATTCCTCCTTTCTTCCCCTTTTCACCCACCCACCTATATGCACACTTTTTTCTCTATATACTTACCACTTTATCTCTTCCGCCAATTTAATCAAACACCGAACGCCCCACCTACTACCGACCTCACTTCCTTTTTGCCCTAATGTTATTTTACCCACCCCACCTCTTGGACTTGTCTTTTCAACTTTTTTGTATATTTCATCTGACTCTGTACAATAAATGCTATTCTTGAAAAAGTTTCATAATTGAAACAAAATAGCGAATCTAAATAAGCATGACTCTGTGTTAAATTATTTCCTCTTCTGTTACGTTTGTTCTTCATTTATTACCTGATTACTATATATATATAACTACACATATTAAAGTATATAACTTGAAAAACAAACTATAATAAAGAAAAAGAGTAACACATTTAATATGTAACAAAAATATACATAATTGATTACGTATATAATGGTTTGGCGTGATATTATCATCATAATCTGCCCTTAAAATCGAATTATCAGAAACGTTAGCAATGCTGTAGTATAGTTAACAGTCTGGAAATCAAAAATAAGCTAAATATACAACAAAATGCTTTACCAAATGATAGACGATTTCATTTTCTATCGACCTGCATAGTTTTAAACATTTGAAACTTTCTGTAAGTTTTGTTATTTCAAAATTTGTTTTGTTACTCATACTTAGCAGAATTTGTCAACCTAAGATGGCGGTCGATTTAAAAAAAAAAATCGAAACTTAAAAGATTAAAAAAAAACATATCTTAATCTGACTGAAAACCATCCCCTGGACATAGGGTTAGTGGTATCGTAAGTCTTTTATTTAAGACTATCTTCTAAGCCTGAAATTAGCAAACACCTAAAAATAAATTGACGTCCATCTTTGATTGACGAATTCAGCTAAGTGAAAGTAACAAATTTCGAAATAACAAAAATTACAGTTTACAAAAGTTTAAAACTATGCAGACGCATGAAAAATTAAATTTTCTATTGTTTGGTAAAAGTTATTTGTTGTATATTTTGCTTTAAACTTCTCAGCTGTTTACTTTACTATATCATTGACGAAAGTCCAATGGATGCATTTTAATATTTTTTTAATATAATAACGTTTCAAAATCGTTACTGACAAAAACAATTTTCCCGTTGTTAAATTTGGTTAAGAGTTTCTCAAGTCAGTTTTCTGTTTTTTTATTTTCAATTAGCCAAAATGAAGATTTTTATCATTTAAGGAAAACAGAAGTAAAAACGTCCTTCCAGAAAACTGGCTTTTTTTACCCCTTTTTTTGAGTAAAAGAAGCCTCTAAACCAATCATTGATCAAAATATTTGAATCGACAAATTTTGGAATTTAAAGTTTGACAAAGACTTAATACCCCCAAAAAATCAGTTTAATGGGATGTTCTATAGTTTTCTTTGTGTTTCTCTCCAAGAGAATCACTGAATTTTGGTGGGACAGGGTGGAGGTGGAGGGGGAGGGGAGGGGTATTCATTGATTACATCCGAATTTTGTTTCACTCATGAATAGAAAAAAAGAGGGGAAGTTTGTTTTTTCTCTTCTGTATTTTCTTCTTTTTTATTTCTTCTTCTTCTCACAATTGTCTTTTCAATTTCTCTGAAGATAAAATTATTAATTCTCCATTTTCAACATTACGTTGTTCACATGTGAATTTAAATAGTTTTAATATTCTGTTTCTCTTTTTACTAAAAGAAAAAAAATGCAAAAATTTTGGACCTTTATAACAAAATTATTACATATATATATTATGTATATATTTTGATTGTGTCGTCAAACTCAAGTGTTTAAGCTCAATGGATATTAGACATTCTTAGATTCCAGAGATATTATAAATCGGGATATTTTCCAACTCATATCAAGAAAAATTGGGTTTTATTTCAAAGATACAAACCGTTTCTTTATAATCATAGAATCAAAGCATTGGTAATTACATTCTCAATCTTATGGATAAATGAATCTTCAGATTTACAGAAAAAAATGATTTACTATTGAATGAGATTCAAACTTTGTAGTTACCAATGTTCTGATTGTATGGCTATAGAGAATAGCTGTTAGTTTTTAAATAACCAATTTTGCTTCATATAAGACTTAGTTTTTCTCAGAAAATATCTCAATTTATATATATATATATATATATATATATATATATATATATATATATATATCGCACAAAAAAATGAGACACCAAACAAATTTTATTTGTTTTTGTTTTCCTTTTCTACTGTGGGTTGCTTTTATTTCCCAAAACTGACTCAACCTTCATTTCATTGCTCAATTTTCATTTTTTTTCTTTTTACCTCAAATTTATTATTTTTGTTTTCTTTGAAAACAAAACCCAAATTGATTTAAATTTTATAAATTCAGTGTACAATTCAAATTTGCAAGGAAACTTCTTTTATTTTTCGACGAATTGGTCTGGCATATTTTTTGCCCAAATAAACTGTCATTCTCCACTCATTCGTTCTTTTCACAGTTCTCTGCTAGTCTTTTTAGTTTGGAGTTTTGTGATAAGTGTTTCTTTTTTCCTTTGTCTTGTTTCAGGGCGAGGGGAAAGGGGTTATTTCTTGAAATTGATTCCCAATTGTCCGTGGCAATTTTTGATCGTTTCAAGCCAAACTAGTCATCTTCAGTCGTGCACTTGAACTCTCAACGCATTACGTGTCTCGCTCTTTCTTAATTTTGAGTTCCTTATACTCATCACCTAAGATGGTTGCAATCTCGTTCTGCATGAAAGCCCAGGGTACGAGCGAACCGACCAGGGGACACTTATTTTTGCTAGGGCAATACACCTCATTGCCAGCACCCTGATCTTTGATACTTTCCCGTGAGCAGGGGAAGCAGAACTTGTGTTCAGGCACCGACGGACATTGAACAAAGTGTGTGTCTTCAAGACGTTGGTTACAGATTGTACATTTAAGAGACTCAGTGCTCGGAACCGTTGATTCAGGCATAGTGCTACCAACGCCGCTGTCGGACACGGGAGGTGCTTGATTAGGTCTCGTTTTCTGCGGATTACTGTTTGGAGAATGACTACTGTGTCGCAAACCATGAGAACGGATCTGCGCATTTTCTGCACGATTTGGTGAAGCCGACGTCAAGTTATCTGTGACGTTCATGAGAGCTGCCATCGGAGAGGGCCCCCCTTGACCCACATTCGTGTTTCCGTCTGGAGGTGTTGGAGTTAGATTGCTGCTCATCGGCGACACGGACGTAGAACTGGGGGGGCCGGATCCGTAGCCAGCCGTCGCTATTGTCAGCTTAAGAGCCTCGGTCTGATTTTGCATCCATTGCTGCCGCCGATGCTGCTCCTCAGAAAGTTTGCCCCCCAGTTCGCTATCTGGCTCGGGGCTGCACTTTCGCTTACGACTCTGTCCCTCTAGATACATACGTTGCGACGGTATTGTGACGCACTGCTTTGTGGTGGGTGGTGGCAGCCCACGCGACGTATAATGGTGTGGCAGAGGTGGAAGATTGGTATCGACGTAGGGTGTTGGTAAGTTCTCTTTCTTCACGGATTCTTTGAAGAAACGGACACTTTCAGGGAGAAGGTCGACCAACAAACGCCAATCACCTGAACCGTGTTTCATCTCGTACTCAAGGTATTTGAAACCTGACGATAAACCTTTACCCAAATCTTTCAAGCTGTCTTGGTACATCTGTTTTGCAACTCCGGATGCACTGTTGTACGTACTTCCAGAGCCCGACGGATACTCGATGTAGATCTTCAGCTCGTAATCAGGTCCTGAAAATAAAAAGAAATTCACATTAAATTTCCAATTTAAACATATAAAACATGGTAAAAAATTTATTTTGTGATTATTTAATGTAAAAAAAAATCGATCAATTACAGAATAATCAATTCATCAATCGATGTAGTTGCTATTTTTACGACATACAAAACCTGTGTTGGTTACAGAAAAACAAAATTGTCCTAACTTCTAAACGCATACCATACAAAATCAAAGCGATAATCTATAATGCATATGTCCTTCCTGTAATCCCATACAGACTTGAATGTGTCACCTGGACTGTAAAATTAAATTAGAAAGTAGAAACTTTTCAAAGCCACATCATGCGCTTCATTACTGATCATAAACTATCTGATCACATCAGTATCGCAGAGTTGCGAAAACTCACTGGTATCTCATCAATATCCTGTGTCATCAAATGTAGTCTTGAGACTGTTTGGTTACATTAAGCGTTCCAGTGTAGAGCTATGCGAAATATGCGTTGGCGGCAGAATAAAAGGAAACCGGCTGTAAGTACAGAAAACGTTTAATAATAAACATATCCTGTGTTGCTTATATAATGCTGTAGTAACAATATATATTAGTTTGCTTGTATATACTACCTAGCAGGAAGACCTGACGTTGCCCGGGATTGAATGAGGATCACTACTATGTACTTTTTCACTATGCTCATAACACCATATTACTTTCTTTATTTTTACTGCCCCCTAATATAGCTGGAAGAAGCTAAAATTTAAGAAAACTCTCTGAGTTGGTGTCTTGATTTATATTTCATTAAAATCGGATATATGTATTTGAAGTTTTAAGAGGATTCTCTCCCCATGGGCTTCTTAGAGTTGGGGGCACGTATATATTCGGCACATAGAGGGAAACATAAAGATGTGGGAACACTTTCATTGTCTTCCTCGGCGTATTTTATACACATAATATAAATTTCATCAAAATTGGATATATTTGAAATTTAAAAGAATATACTTTTAGATTTTATTTAGATTCTTTAACCCTTCTTTTTATAGGGAACACGCAAACATGACACACATACACACAGACATTGTGTTATATATATAGATGATCATGGTCAAAAGCCACATGAGTATAAAGGTTAGAGAGAGGGCTTTGTTTGTTTGTAAAGCGAGTCTAATTTCTGCATAGAGCTCACGAATATTGTGCATCGCTAATTTGCATGATTGCTGGATTTTACTCCTGACACAGAAAGCAGTAAGACTCAGTCGGGGAAGGAATGACGCAGAAACAGCGTTGTCACTTTAGTTCGATTGATTTGTGGTTCAACAACTTACACGTCTTCGCTCGTCATTCAGTCTAGAAAGATTAGTTTGGTTTGGTTTGTTTTACGGCATATCAACCATCTATCGGATATTTAATGCCGAATAAAGTTGTCGAATTGACTCCCAAGGTAGGCTAATTATTTTATATTGTTTTGAAAAAAAAAAAAACAAATGAATAAATAAAATAAAAAGATTTGAAATTAATATTTTTGAACAGTCCAACTTCTTTGATGAAATTTAAGATTTTGGTTGGATTTGTGTCTTTAAACAGGTCCTTTAGATTTTTTGAGTTGTAGTACTTGCTTCGGCTTTAGTGCAGATCCTGACAGTCTATCAATATATGTTTGACTGTATAAGATTCTTGACATAATATACACATACCGACGGATTGAGAGAAGTAGAGAGATAGAAGTTTTAATATAAAGATGTTGCACATACTTTTTTAATTTTTCTATTTTGGTCTTATGGCCCGGGCAACGCCAGGTAGCCCTGCTAGTCTTACATAAGCGTCAGATAAGATGGAATACTACTTCCAGGTTTAAGGAGGTGCCACTAAGAAGTCTCTTTCTCGCCTTGATAGGGTACAAAACCGACTTTGAAATCTTGTATTTTCCGTCATTTTTAACCAGTGAGGGTTGAGAACATGCATTGTATGGAGAGAAATGATACGAGAATGATATGGTGGATGTGTTAGGCATGTCTTAAAGTCAGGTTTAGATCTGATGACCTCAGAAGATTAAATCTATACAGTATAGGGAGATGTGTGCAGAACAGGAGACTTTGATGGTTTAGCCACATTGAAAAAATGAATGAGAGTTCTTAGGTTAGTAGATGTAGAACAGTTTTTCTTTACTTATTCACTCCAAATAAGGTATATTGCAGCTGAAAAGTAAGGGGACAACTTTATAGAGGGCATCTTAATTGGGGAGTTGTGCAGCAAGATGTTTGTTCACACTTCATTTAAATTTCTGTATGTTGGTACAGTTTTGGAAACAGGGAGCAGGAAGAGAATTTCAAAGGCAAATGGTCGAAGGAAAAAAAGTTATTAGAGTAAAAAGTTTTCCGGCATCCGAAGACCTCTACAGTGGATGGGTGGGATTTTTGTTGCTATTTGCGGTAGCAGGTTCAGTTCCCAGAGGAAGGCCAAGAAACACATGGAGGAATTGTTAAGAATGAACTTGGGAGAAAGAAGGATAAATAAAGACATGGCAGAGATAGGTAACTTTGGAAATCAACTTTTTAAAGTAGTCCAACACATGACATCATGTAAAAAGGACGTTAAGATGATGATGATGATGCTGACGATGATGATGACGCTGATGATGGTGATGATGGCTATGATGATGGTGATGATGATGGTGATGATGATGGTGATGATGGCGATGATGCTGGCGATGATGCTGGTGATGATGATGATGATGATGATGATGATGGTGGTGACGATGATGATGATGATGGCGATGATGATGGTGGTGATGATGGTGATGGTGATGATGATGATGATGATGATGTACCCTCGTATCTAAATAAAGCTGAATGGATTTTTGGAAAAATATTACTTGAATGGGGTGAGAAAGTTTGTGTTTGTAAATAACTAATTTTAAGTTTCTTTCGTTTTTACTGCAGTTGGAACCACTGCCAATAGCCGTTCCATGGGAGGAGGGGTGGGGTGGGGGTGGGGGGTAAATGGCCGAGGGAGAGGTGCAAATTCCATGGCTTTGCTCACAGTTTACAATGGAGCGGTTTTCGTTTTGTTATTTTTAGCCGAAAGCTCATTGGCACAAAACCAACGACTGGAAAGCTGGCCAAATGCAGACAGGCTGTTCGAGCGTCAGTCCGAGCCGTTTCGGTTGAGGCGAAAGGAAAATAATCACATTAAAATTGAAAGAGGGAAAAGTGCCAACAAGACAGATGCACAGAACTCTGCTTCTATTTTGGACGAGAGACAAGCACAGTTAGCAGTTCTATGAATAGATATGTGTAAGATGAAGGTTTGGTTGAAATGATACAGGGGGAAGAGATACATTTAGAAGAAATCGTTCTCTTTATATAACTATCTCCCTCTCTCTATGTCTCTCTCTTTCTCTCTCTCTCTCTCTCTCTCTCTCTATATATATATATATATATATACAATTATCATGTCCCTAATCTTCCTCATCCTATCTAATTTGCTGTATAATTGAGAGCCTCTTGGCCTTTTGGCTAAGATCAAAGTGTAGTTTCACTTCCGATGGATACTGCACCCCATAGACTGGTATTGTCTTGGCCTTTGGGGCTTGATTTACGCCGGTCTATGGGTCTGTCCTGTGCAGTTCTAGGAGGTCCACCCTCCCAGGCTTCGTCTCTCCTCTTTGGGGAGGAGCAAGTTTATTGCTTACTGCCTGAGGCGCCCCTACTGGGGAATGCCGACTGGGGTGCCCAGGCAATTTTTAAACCCCACTTTCCCGACCCGACCTTGGGTCACATCTTACTTGTGGGAGTAAGATAAAAACTGGCCTTGTGCCTAACTCCTGGAGAGGAGTAAATCAATACTCTAGTGTTGATGCTATGTTCTAGCTTAAAAATTGGTGTCTATAACCCGTACTGATGAAAAGACTCGATATCAATAAAAACCCATATTGTATCAGAAATGATCGTACACGAACGTATATAAATGAATATGTCGTAAATTTGTTTACCTAAGATCTGTATATATATATATATATATATATATATATATATATATATATATATATATATATATATATATATATATATATATATATATATAGAGAGAGAGAGAGAGAGAGAGAGAGAGAGAGAGTGTGTTTTAAAGATGATTGGTGATGTATGAAGCATCTTTAAAAGACCTCTCTGGAAGCATACATGATATAACAAACAAATTGATATATATATATATATATATATATATATATATATATATATATACTTTCATATTAATATGGCAGAATCACGTTGACATACCATTTCCTGCTAGATCACCAAAGTTAAGCGATGTTGAACCTGGGCAGTACTAAAATGGATGATCATTTGAGAATACCAGGCGCTGTATGTGGACACCTAGCTATGGGTAAATAGCATCACCAATCTTCAGTGCCTAGCATGGCGACTATGGCAAAAAAAACCTGATTGACTGTCGCCGAGGGGTTCCTCCTCCGGAATTAAAAACCATGATGGTAGTGCTGATGAGATCTCAATAAATTTAAAATCTTCACTTATTCTGAAGAAGTTTGTGGATCTGAACGATACTTGTAAATCTCTCGTTTGATGATTTCTCTGTGTGCAATTGTTTTTCCTATTTGTCTTTTTCATACATCCTGTCTCCAGGGCATTTTATTGTATGATATATTGTGTATTTTATCCTCATATATATATGTATACACATGTGTATATATATATATATATATATATATATATATATATATATATATATATATATATATATATATACATATATATATATGTATACACATGTGTATATATATATATATATATATATATGTATATATATACATATATATATATGTATACACATGTGTGTGTATATATATATATATATATATATATACATATATATATATGCATACACATGTGTATATATATATATATATATATATATATATATATATATATATATTTTAATGCAAATGTTTTCTTCATTCATCACACCTATATTAGCATCGAAACGACTAAAATTAATAACACAACGCAGTCTTTTGAAATACTGTATATATAGTAGAGAGCAAAGACTTCACACAGTTATTTGTATGCCTAATTTGTATAACTATTTTTTTAAGAGTTTTTATTTATCTCCCTTCCACGGTGGGAAGATGTGACAAAAGGTCAGGAAAGTAAGATTGTAAAAGCCAATACCTTAGAGAAAAAAATTGCCTGGGGAGCCCCATGGCATTCTCCGGTAGGGGCACCTCAAGCGATTAGCAATAAGCTAATATCTTTTGAAAGGGAAAAGGCAAAGCCTGGGAAGGTGTATCTCTTAGAAATGCACAGGTCCATACCTGAGACAGACAGAGAACAAGCCATGCTCAAAAATGACCTAGCCTCTGACGGTTTTATTTTTGTATGAACGAACCCAAAGATGGCTGAGTTTATAACAAATTAATGCTTGGTGTTAGTCATTGTAATTATATATTTAAAAGGAATACTCAGATCTAGATTAATAGACAAACTATCAATATGTGACGATCTTTTCTATCTATTAAGGCAGATGAATACGGTAGTCTTGTATGAGTCTCTTCGAATGGCCATGTCGTCTGGATCTGTTCAGGACAAGTTGGTGTTTTTCAGTGATTAACTAAAATTCTTCATTACGTTTCGCAATTTTTTAAATGATGAACAATAGATATAAATGCTAAGTATAATCAGTTCAAAGTGACAGTCTATATAAATGCTAAGTATAATCAGTTCAAAGTGACAGTCTATATAAATGCTAAGTATAATCAGTTCTAAGTGACAGTCTATATAAATGCTAAGTATAATCAATTCTAAGTGACAGTCTATATAAATGCTAAGTATAATCAGTTCAAAGTGACAGTCTATATTAATGCTAAGTATAATCAGTTCAAAGTGACAGTCTATATTAATGCTAAGTATAATCAGTTCAAAGTGACAGTCTATATAAATGCTAAGTATAATCAGTTCAAAGTGACAGTCTATATAAATGCTAAGTATAATCAGTTCTAAGTGACAGTCTATAAATGCTAAGTATAATCAGTTCTAAGTGACAGTCTATATAAATGCTAAGTATAATCAGTTCTAAGTGACAGTCTATATTAATGTTAAGTATAATCAGTTCAAAGTGACAGTCTATATAAATGCTAAGTATAATCAGTTCAAAGTGAGAGTCTATATAAATGCTAAGTATAATCAGTTCAAAGTGACAGTTTATATAAATGCTAAGTATAATCAGTTCTAAGTGACAGTCTATATAAATGCTAAGTATAATCAATTCTAAGTGACAGTCTATATAAATGCTAAGTATAATCAGTTCAAAGTGACAGTCTATATTAATGCTAAGTATAATCAGTTCAAAGTGACAGTCTATATTAATGCTAAGTATAATCAGTTCTAAGTGACAGTCTATATAAATGCTAAGTATAATCAGTTCAAAGTGACAGTCTATATAAATGCTAAGTATAATCAGTTCTAAGTGACAGTCTATATAAATGCTAAGTATAATCAGTTCTAAGTGACAGTCTATATAAATGCTAAGTATAATCAGTTCAAAGTGACAGTCTATATTAATGTTAAGTATAATCAGTTCAAAGTGACAGTCTATATAAATGCTAAGTATAATCAGTTCAAAGTGACAGTCTATATAAATGCTAATCATAATCAGTTCAAAGTGACAGTCTATATAAATGCTAAGTATAATCAGTTCTAAGTGACAGTCTATATAAATGCTAAGTATAATCAGTTCAAAGTGACAGTCTATATAAATGCTAAGTATAATCAGTTCAAAGTGACAGTCTATATAAATGCTAAGTATAATCAGTTTAAAGTGACAGTCTATATTAATGTTAAGTATAATCAGTTCAAAGTGACAGTCTATATAAATGCTAAGTATAATCAGTTCTAAGTGACAGTCTATATAAATGCTAAGTATAATCAGTTCAAAGTGACAGTCTATATAAATGTTAAGTATAATCAGTTCAAAGTGACAGTCTATATAAATGCTAAGTATAATCAGTTCTAAGTGACAGTCTATATAAATGCTAATCATAATCAGTTCAAAGTGACAGTCTATATAAATGCTAAGTATAATCAGTTCTAAGTGACAGTCTATATAAATGCTAAGTATAATCAGTTCAAAGTGACAGTCTATATAAATGCTAAGTATAATCAGTTCAAAGTGACAGTCTATATAAATGCTAAGTATAATCAGTTCAAAGTGACAGTCTATATAAATGCTAATCATAATCAGTTCAAAGTGACAGTCTATATAAATGCTAAGTATAATCAGTTCTAAGTGACAGTCTATATAAATGCTAAGTATAATCAGTTCAAAGTGACAGTCTATATAAATGCTAAGTATAATCAGTTCAAAGTGACAGTCTATATAAATGCTAAGTATAATCAGTTCAAAGTGACAGTCTATATTAATGTTAAGTATAATCAGTTCAAAGTGACAGTCTATATAAATGCTAAGTATAATCAGTTCAAAGTGACAGTCTATATTAATGCTAAGTATAATCAGTTTAAAGTGACAGTCTATATAAATGCTAAGTATAATCAGTTCAAAGTGACAGTCTATATAAATGCTAAGTATAATCAGTTTAAAGTGACAGTCTATATAAATGCTAAGTATAATCAGTTCTAAGTGACAGTCTATATAAATGCTAATTATAATCAATCGTATAGGGGGTGCGTTAGTGAATTATTATTAATGTGAAATTAGATCATCTGGGGAAATGGTTAATCCAACAAGGCTGCCAGAAAATCGGTGTTCTTATATACTTTCCTCCCCACGAGGGCAAAGTAAGCCACAAGATCAGTTTTTAATGTGGGGAAATTTTAGCTACTCAAAAACGGGGTAAGAAGAAAAATTAAAATTGCCTCAGTCAAGGAGGACTTTTTTTCACTAGCCGAAGAGAGGGTAGACTAAATGTAGCATCAGAACAGATACTACACTTTGTTCCTAGCCAAAAGGCCAAATCGCATTTGTATTAGCTTTTTATGAATAAAAAGGAAATTTTACTATTCTAAAAAAAAGAATTTCTCTGCCTTACCTTCTCTAAGCTTAATTGTAAACTTCTGTAAATGTTTATCTAATCGTATTTAATTCTATACTAGGTCTAGTTCGAAAAGATACACCTTAAGAAAGGGGTTACATCTGCTGAAACATTGTGAAAAGAACAATCAAGATGAGAATACTAGTCTGAACAATACAAATTCCCAATCCTCATGTAAGAAATTCCGAAACATAAAATGTTCCTTTGCACCGTGTTATAATTTTCATGCTCGCATTTTTAGGGGTTCCAGCAAGGTAGGTTCTGTCCCAGCTCTTAGACAAGCCGCAACCTTCATGTTTTAAATGCAAATGTATATATCTAGTCATCTATGGAAATGTATAGAAAATGATGAAAAGTAAGAACAAATAAAAATTAAAATTAGGTGTACTTTTTGTGTGCGTTTGCACATGTGTATGTGTATGCGTGTTGTGTGTGCACATGTTGTGTGTATGTGTTTGTGTGTTTTTTGTGTGTGTGTTAGTGCACATATGATGTGTGTGTGTTCTTGTGTGTTTGCACACATATTGTGTGTGTGTTCTTGTATGTTTGTGCACACATTGTGGGTGTGTTCTTGTGTGTTTGTGCACATGTTGTGTATTTGTATGTGTTTGTATGTGTTTGTTTGTGCACATGTGTGTGTGCCTGTTTGTGCACATATTGTGTGTGTGCACATGTGTGTTTGTGTATGTGTTTGTGTGTGTGTCTGTGCACGTGTGTGTGTGTGTGTGTGTCTGTGCATGTTTGTGCATATGTCAGGTGTGTGTGCATATGTATGTGTTTTGTGTGTGTGTGTTTTTGCTTGTGCATGTTTGTTCACATGTTATATGTGTGTGCATATGTATGTGTTTTGTGTGTTTTTGTTTGTGCACATGTTGAATGTGTTTGTGTGTGTGCTGTGCACGCATAGTTTGTGTGTGTTTGTTTGTGTGTGTTATAAAAAAAAATCTGCCCTGATCTCATAAGCTCGAGTTCTCTGTGTTAACAACAGAGCAAAATAGTTTGATCCAAAATCATCTCTCGACTTAACCCCAATTGTAGAAAAACACGGGCTGACATAATTGGTCAACAATGCATCGAAATATCGATTTTTCATCATCTATTCATAGAAGAAATTAGATTTTTATAACTTTTTTTAATTAATGAGTTATTTTTGTTGTCATGGTGACAATTTCAGCATGGGTTGGTTCGTTATTGAAGAGGTGAGAATTAGCTCAAGGGTTTGTTCAGGTCAAAGGTTGGGAGGGCAGATTAGTTTTTTGTATTGAATCGGGGGGGGGGATGACATTAACAGAAAAGGAACAAATGTTAAAGAAGGAGGAACAGAGAAAGAGGGGATTGGGTGGAGGGGAAATAAAGGAAGAGGGAATTAAGCCAAAGTAACAAAAAGAAGAGAAAATAAGGAAAGTAACCAAAGAGAGAGAGAGAGAGAAAGAGAGTGAAAGAGAGAGAGAGAGAGAGAGAGAGAGAGAGAGAGAGAGGTAAGAAGGCAAGGTATGGCTGTATTTTTGTTTTGTTTTTACAATTAAGACTTTCTTAAAAATATTGTTATTATCCACAGAAATTCCAGGTAGAATAATTTGGAATGAAAAAAAAACATGACAAAATAGAATTAAATTTCATCTAAAACTTATTTGAAACTAAAATGAAAGAAGAAAAGAAGGAAAAAAGATGAAGAAAAAGAAGACAAAGAAGAAAAAAAAGAAAAAGCAGACGAAGAGAAAAAAGATAAAGTAGATAAAGAAAAAGACGACAACAAAGAAGATGAAGAAGAATAAGAAAAAGATGAAGGAAAAGAAAAAGAAGAGAAAGAAGAAGATGAAGAGAAAAAGAAGGAACATAATATTCATAATAATAAGAAGAAGAAAGAAAAAAGAAAGAAAGGTGTGGCAATTTTTTTTAAATACATAAACAAAGAAATATTAAGGCTATTTGGGGGGAAGGGACAGAAGAAGAAGAAGACTGGAAGGAGGGGGGAGATGTAGCACGATGAGACATGAGGTGTAAATTATTCATACGGTTTACTGACAAAAAACGGAAGACTTGAAACTATAAAATAACAAGGCGAATCCTTTTGTCAAAGAATTAGTTGTGTTAGGAATGCTTATGACGTCAGTCAATGGACAATGGACAGAATAGTTGAGTAAGACTTGATAAACAGATTCACGTCAGGGTTAATGAAGAATTGGAAGGAATGTTTGTTGAGATCAATTGTTACATAAGCAAGAGGAATCGATATAGATGAATAGACAGAAATGGAGTATGAGAAACAGGTTGATTAACTATTCCCTACTTTCACCTAACAATTTAACAAACACAATAGTTAATCAAGCCCCCACCACATCCTACGTTAAGAATGGCTTTTTAAATTATAACGTTATTATTTCAGCCGGGTCTGTTAACTGTATATGTACATTTTTTAAAAAATTTATTTTCTTACAAATTCTCTGGATTTTTCTTATGGTTATGGTTACAACAACAATAACAAAAAACAATTTGAATTATCTCCCCTTTCAACAGACTCTTCTAAAATAAAAAAGAAAATTTAATCTGTCCCCAATAATACAGAAGCACCGAATGTTGTTTCTTTGAAAAGTCTAAATTAAAAAAAAACAATTATGTTTTTATTCTCTACTTTGTTACATTTTAAGAAAATATGATAAATTTGTTAAGTATCTAACAATACATTTGCTTATTTTCGCTATGATTTAACTATATATATATATATATATATATATATATATATATTAAAACATATAATTTAATATTACAAGAAGGCCCGTTCAAGTAAAATTGAAAGTAGAGCACTATCTGAGAGATTTAAAATAGACATTCACCTGAAGCCCCAGTGCAATACACCGACTCTGTCGCTGAGTTCTATCGTATGTGTAGATATTTATACTCACCGCTTTCAGTATAAATATCACTTAATTTCTTCGTAATAATGTTACAATCTCTCGTGGCCACAAGGACTAAGTGAACGTTTACAGATTCAACGTGTCTCTGTGAACCGGGTCTGCACTCTGTGACCATCTGAGATTGTTATTTCCATGCGCTGATGAGAACGTAAGCATAAACGACGTTGTACGTAAGTAAAATATTTAAAAAATATAATTTTATATTATATATATATATATTCATGGGAAGCCATGAAATTAAATACTGTCTTGTTTTTAAATTCCCGAAACAGTTTTTCATGGTAAACAACTGATGATCCCTTAAATAATGTTAGAAGCAAACTAATATAATAACTGTAAAAATTAAATTGACTTACATGAGTGATTTTCCACTGAACGACCTGAGACTTAAGGGTTTTTTTTGGGTTTTTTTTTTGTCCTTTTTAATGGTTGAGAAACTTCCGAGACTATATATATATATATATATATTCTTTGTAGAATGGTAGGAAAAATCCCAGCAGAGTGCTCGATTAATTAAGAATCAAAGTTAAAAATTAAGAGCATAATATTTATTTATTCTGGTACAGAAAAATTAGTACAACATTCGTACCGTCGGTTTCAAGCACGGAAGGTCTTACCCATCCGGCTCTCTTCAGCTTCTGTTGTCATCTGTTTTGGAAATGTGAGGTCACATGACACTCTTGTTGGGACGCGTTATTTGCTCAGTGTGTTGTGTGTGCTTGTTTAAATTTGAATTTAGTGTCATAAGACCGTTGAGATTTAAAACACGGGAGAAGAAAGAGAATTCAAGATTAAAGGGAATAAAAAGGGGAATAAAAAAGGGGGGTAAAAAATAAAAAAATATATATATGAAAAAATATATATATATTTATATAAATAAATATAAAAAAACATATATATATATAAAAACATTTTAATACTAAGAATAAAGGAATATATATTTATTTATTTGGTAAACAAGAAGTTGTTTCCCTCTGAGGATAAGTATACGTTTATTACTTTGAAAGTTATAAACTCTTTATATTCTTGGTAAATAAGTATGTAGGTATTTATGAAGGCTGGTAGCAATGCAGAAAAATCAAAATGGTGAAAGAAAGTATAAACAAAAACATAAAATCGAAGACAGAATTTGGGTTATGAATTTTCACAAAATCTATTTATTTATTTTTTTTCATAGATCTTTCACATATCAAACAGTAAATATGAGACTTAGTGCTGAATATTAATAAAAAATATCCGGGATGGTGTTAGTTAATAATTTCAGGAGAAACCCACCCCTTCTCAAAAAAGGAATACAAAAGAAATACACAAAAACACACACATACATATATATATATATATATATATATATATATATATATATATATATATATGATAATTTTATTTACACAGAGGTTCTCTCCAAATATGATCTGAGGTTAAGATCGGATTCTAACTCTGCCTGATGAGATCTCAGTTTATAGTAACTGTTGATCGATAACATCGACATGCCAGTGTCGCAGATTTTGTACATGTCTGTGTAAATAAAATTATCATATATAAAGCTCTATTTTGATATTGAGCACTTTTTATAAACCCGGCTAAAATTCTCTGGATTACCACCCTGTGGATATTTTTCACCTGGATTATTACCATTATTATTATATATATATATATATATATTGTGCTGAATATATATTTTTCTAATTTCTGAAATATATGTACACATAAATATGTGTTAATGTTGAATTTTTGGAGCATTGATATTGATTATGTCATACACTTTGCATTCCGCTAAGTTATAGAATACCCATCTAAGGAGGACCAAAATGAATTTTCCAAACATAACAGTTTTGCATCACTTTTTTGCGCCCTTACAAAGATTAAAATAAATATACCACACTTTACTCTCGCCATGTTGGTAAAACAGACGCGATCATATCCAAGGCAATGGCTGAATCTTTAGAAAATGACTTCCAGGCTGTAGTGGATTGGGGTCATAAATGGTTGGTAACTTTTAATGCTGCAAAGACAAAACTCCTTTCCTTCAATAACTACAAGGAACCTATTCAACCACCGATTGTCATGGCAAATAACACCCTACCTGAGAGTTCATCATTCAAACTCCTCGGCCTAACCTTCACAGGTAACATGAATTGGAACAAATACATTGAAGACATTGCCAAGGCTGCTGCAAAGAAGGTGGGCTCCCTCTACCGTGCTAGTAAACTCCTCACACCTGACATTATCCTGTATCTCTACAAAGCCACCATCCGCCCATGCATGGAGTATTGTTGTCACATCTGGGCTGATGCATCATCTACTAGTCTCTCCCTCCTTGACAAGGTCCAAAAAAGAATCGCCAACCCAATTGGACCCTCACTGTCAACTAAGCTTCAGCCTCTGTCCCATCGCCGCAATGTGGCATCCTTGTGCTTGTTTTACAAATACTTCAATGGATTATGCTCCGATGAATTGGCTACTCTGGTGCCCCCTCGACGTAAATTCCCTAGACTAACTCGACAATCAACTAAATCTCATTCATTCACTGTGGAGGTCCCCAGATGTCGGAGAGCCTTCTACTCAAATAGCTTCTTTCCTCGTACTGCTGGCCTCTGGAACTCTCTCCCTGCCCCCTGTTTCCCCGACAGAACAGACATACAGAAGTTTAAAACTAATGTAAACAGACATCTCGCTGTGCAGATCCCAAGTTAGGTTGACCCCCCCCCTCCTTCCTTCTCCCCTTTTCTTTTCTCAGTAGCCCCTTACGTCTACAGTGGCGGCTTGCCTTGTTTGGGGTGAACTATGTTAAAAAAAAAAAATATATAATAATACTAAACCATATATCTAGAATCCTTATTCAAATATTGATCAAAATCCTTTACAAGCTTTTGATTCGAAAGAATGTTTAAAATTTAATGCTTAAGCAGAATAAGAAATTGAAATTCAGGGAATCTTGCATAATTGGTGTCTAATGACTATAGATAAAATTTAATGTAAATCTGAAATATTTAAATTTTCAAATAGGAGGTTGTGCCCATATTATTCCACCGACAACTCTTTAAAATACTCCAAAATTTAAATTTTGGGAAAATTTATTAATTGATATCTATTGTTAAAATTTCACACAAATTTGAGGTATCTGAATTTTCACGAAAGGCTTCCATCCTCTATTTACCTCCTTTGCATAAGAACTAAATAAAACAAAATATAGCCTACATTACGACTCCTTACACATAACAGCTGTTTTGCAAAATTCATAATGATCTGTGAATTAGTTTAGGAGTGAACCATCTACATACAAATATATAAACATACCTAACTTTATATAAATAGAGAAGTCTAGTAAGAGTATATATATATATATATATATATATATATATATATATATATATATATATATATATATGTATATATATATATATATATATAAAGATAGATGAAAGAAGAGGGATAAACATATACAAATGATAAATTTATTTCAACTTCGATTGTTCAATGCAAGATAACTCGGTAAAAAATATCTTTATTATTCTTTCCTTAAGCCAAGGCTTTTCAAAGATTAAAATCTTATCAGAGGAATTACATATACATATATATATATATATATATATATATATATATATAGTTACTGTCCACATATACACCCCAGGACCCTTTAGGTCATGGTCATCTATATATTGTTTTAATGGATGACATCATCCATTTGTTACTTCATCATTTATGCCGTCATAAATGATCTTCCAGATGTCTTTCACCTCAGTTTTAGCGGATAGCATCTCTCTGTGACGTCATCCAGTGTGCACGGAGACAAACAAACAAGCAATTAATTTTTGGAATGGCAAAACGAAGCAATGGAATTGCTTGTTTAGTTTACAAAATAAAGAGGAGCTGTTTCTTCGACCTAGTCCATCTGGATAATCAAAAGAAAACCTCTTTGGCATGATATCAAACTGCCTTAGATACCCTTGGGCAAGATGTTCACTCAACACCAACCGAAAATCAATCTTTCTTAACCCTTTTTCCATCCATCTATCAAAGCATCCATATCCCATAACGTCAATGGACGTTGTCAGGGAGTCATGCAGATACTCTATCTGTCTTAACTTTTCAGTGGGCATGATAGAACGTGATAGAGCCCGTGTCTTCTCATACAGCACCTGGTGTTCCCAAATGTTCACCCGTTTAGTACTGGCCAGGCTTAACGTTGCTTAAGTTAGTTTTATTTAGATTATTCAGACTACTATTCTTATCTTAGCTTTTATTTTCACAACGTTTCGGTCGATGTAACCTCTGACCTTCTTTAGGTGTATCTTTTCGAACATGGGAATCTTTATTTCAGACTCGGAAAACTATAATGAATCTTTAACTGAATCCTTTATTTAATCAATGGGGGTGGATTGTTCTCATTCCATCAGCCATGAGCGGGTAAAAGTGTTTGGTAATTAATACATTATTCTTCGTTACTATCACTTATAGTGAGGATTGAACCTTCAACTTCCAGAAGCCTGTCACTTAGTACTGATTGTTAATCAACGCCCTTAACAGTTACGCCATGCGTCTGAGATTGACATTAAGATTCCTAAGTTCAAAAACATCCACCCGAAGAAGGTCGGAGGTCACATTGGCTGAAACGTTGTGAATATAAGAAATAAGACGAGAATAGTAGTCCGAATAGTTCCAATTATCAATTCTCATTTCAAATATTCTGAAACATTTTACTTTTTAAAATTGTTAAACTGTTACAAAAATGTCTGGTTCACTGCTGTGTTCATACCAGCCAAGGATACGTCCTTGAAATCCTTCTGGCAACCTAGGGACTGCTTCACTGGTAAGCAGAACATTCTTTTGTTGGAAAGAGATACGGTTCACATATACTGCATCCACCCAGGCATTACCTCCACTTTCAGGAGCAAGGTTGGTTTATTGCTAATTGTCTGAAGAGCGCCTATCAGGGAATGCTGATGAGGTCAATTCTTAGCTATTTTGTACCCATCCAGAGTGATCGCTTAAGGGAGCTGATTTCCCCACTTTCTGGCCTTGTGTCACACCTTGGGAAACAAGTAAATCCAACAATTCAGTGAATGTTCAAAAAAAATAAAAAGACTCAAATCAGACAAAAATTACAAACATGTGGATTCAAGATTTTGAAACAATTTCACCTTGTCATCAAATATGATTTAAATATTGTAAGTTGCAATTATGAGTTCAGATTTAAACGTTAAGATTTTGTTGTGGTTGTTTTCCAGTGAGGAAAAGACTATTATTATTTTCACACAAAACGAAAACATTTGACCTCTCCCCTCCACCACGCTCAATGTCTAGACAGATGTGAGTCTTCATTGTATTTATTTTTCAAACAAATGAATCGATAAATATATATAAATATTTGAGGATATTAAAAACTTGAATCATAAAACCTTTTACCAAAACAACAGGATTCGGCATTAAATAACTTAAAAAAGGTTGATATGCTACAAAACCAAACCAAACCAAACCTAACCAAACCTAACCAAACCAAACCTAACCAAACCAAACCTAACCAAACCTAACTAAACCAAACCAAACCAAACCAAACCAAACCAAACCAAACATTATGAATAAATATTTGAACTTGAAGCATAAAACCTTTTACTAAAATGACTAAATTTGGCATTAAATAACCTGGAATTAGTTTCATACCAAAATCAGGCTGACAGAGTCTAAGTTATTTTTTAGGATGGCTTGTTCTCTGTTGATGTGAGATATGGTCCTGTGCAGTTAGAAGGTTCATCTTTCTAGGCTTTGCCTTCTCACCCTTTATTTATTGTTGGGGTGACTCTACCGGGAAATGTCGACGGGGCTGCCCAGACAATTTTTATTCGGCCAGAGTGCTTTTCCTCTATGACACTGGTTTCAAATCCCACTTTCCTGACCTTCCTGTTATGCGTGAGAGATAAACAAAATAACCCAGAAAGAGTTGATATGCCGTAGACCATATAGAGGCATTATACTATGACATGTCAAATAAAATCTTTAGATATTTAAAATTTATTGTTTGCTGATTATTTATTTGAAAAACAAATGATTATTTGAAAATATCAACAACTTGAACCAGAAGAACTTTTACTACAATGACTGAATTTAGCATTGAATGAGAAAAAAGGGTTGATATACCATGAAAACCAGTAAAATCTTGATCCCTGTATTCAGTAGATGTTCAAAAACAAACAAAACTCAGACAAAAAAATACAAAAAATCAGGCAAGAAGCTCAAAACAAACAAAAATGACAAAAATGCAGATTCAAGATTTTAAAACGATTTCGTAAAAAAAGGTCAAACTTGTCATAAAATACAATTCAAGTATGTTCACTAACAATTATGAGTTGAACATTGTTTGGTGTTTGTTTTTCAACTAGGTAAAAGGTTATTTTTATTGTTTTCACACTCACACAAAAAATCAAAACATTTGACACCCCACCACCATCACCACCACCACCACCACTCCCCAAAATGTGAGCGTTCATTGTCGGTATTTCTCAAGTCTCAAAATGTGTTAATTAAAAACATCAGTCAACATTTGTTTTTTGTTTTTCAAATGATCAATTGAATTCTTTAATCAAAACAATGTTCTGCATTTTTGTAATTATAGTTCTTGGTTTTGCAAAGGGCATTTTTTTCTGATTAAAAGAGATGGGGAACACATACTTTTGGAGGGAAAGAGAGAAAATACAGGGTGATCCCCCAAAAAAATAATGTCACACATGGAATCGTTAATTAAAAATCACTATCATTTCTCTAATCCAACCATATTTACTATAAATAAATTTCAGTCTATGCCTGACTTGTCCACCAAGTTTCAGTCTTGAATGTTCAACAGTCTTCATTTTATTGAAGTTAAATGAAAAGCACACCTGGATATGACATGCAAAATTGTCAATAACTCTTACTGATTTTGGTTGTGAGAGCCCTCTTTAGTTCAGGAATAGTCTGCGGATTTTTTTTTTGATAGACATTATCTTTGAGATAACCCCACAGATACAAAAAAGGAGCTAAAATCCGATGAGTGCGAAGTCCATTCAGGATCACACTTTCTATTAATGAGATAATCACCAAAATGTCCCAGCATATAATTATTTTATTTATGATTTCAATAAATATATATATAGTAAATAAAACAATAATTGAATAAGTATTTATCAAAGTTACATATAGGCTGGAAACACAGACACATATGACCATGTTTCAGAATTTTTGAGATGCGGGTTGATAATTTGTAGAACGGAACCCTTTATTAAATCCACGGGGGTAGCATGCTCTCGTTCCATCTGCCATGACTGGGAAGAATTACGAATTACTGAAGACTTCTACCCAGTCATGGCAGATAGAACGAGAGCCTGCTACCCCCGTGGATTTAATAAAGGGTTCCGTTCGAAAGTCCATCCAGATTCCTGAGTTCGACAAAAAGATTCCAGAGTTCAATAAGGTACACCTGAAGAAGGTTGGAGGTTACATCGGCTGAAACGTTGTGATAAAAACACCCAAGATGAGAACAGTAATCTGAATATACCAAATTCTATACATATGATCATGTCTGATATTTATTTCAATAAAGAGATTACATTCCTCAGTTGAATACGGGTAACCATTTTTTAAAAATATTTTGAATAATTTTAAATGATTTTATATTTTGTTATTTTTTTCTGTCTTTACAAAAGAAATAATAGATAAGGAATTCAAAAAAGAGTTAACTTAAGAAGTAATTGTATAATTATGGTAATAAACAAAGAAGGCAATATGGATTACGAGTCGCAATGCAGGATAGGAAACGTCTCGGCAGCATTTAATCAGCTCTGAAAAAACAAATAATTAACCCTAAGAACTAAATAAAGATTTTATAACAGCAATGTTTTGTCCACACTGTTAAATGGAAGTAAAACTGGGCATCACAAGATCATCCAAGAGATGTAGTTAGGCGTGTTTGATTCCAAATGTCTTTGATAGATCCTAAGGATGAAATGGAGCAATCGAATTATAAACCAGGATGCCAGAGACCGCACTAACCAAGAGCTTAATATAAACAATAGTCTGCAAACGATGTCTAGGCTGGCTCGTACATGCCCGAAGATTGACCCCGGAGAGAATTGCTAACCAAGTGCTTCAGTTGACCTCTGATTGGAAAAGAAGACCAAAAATGAACTGTAAGCAAACAATCGAAAGATTTGTAAACAATGGGGAGAAGCTAGAAGTACCGAACACGATGGAACACTTTGATTGCCTCGTGCGTCTCAGGATGTAGGTATGGTTTGGTAGTTTTGTTTTACGGCATATCAACCCTTTTTGGGTTATTTAATGCCGAATCTGGTCATTATAGTAAAAGTTTTTATGCTTCAAGTTCTTTATATCTTCAAATGTTTAATCATCGTTTTTGGTTTGGTAGTTTTGTTTTACGGCATATCAACCCTTTTTGGGTTATTTAATGCCGAATCTGGTCATTATAGTAAAAGATTTATGCTTCAAGTTCTAAAAATAAAATAAAAAAGGGGAGGGAGAAAGGGAGAGGTGCTGTTGTTTTTGTTTTTGGTTTTGTAGAACATAATTAAGTTTTACAAAAAAAAAAAAAAAAAAAAAAAAAACGTCAATGTAGGTGAATTTCGTCTCAGGGAGCCACAGGGCAGCCTGATCTGGTATCACCAGCTCAGGATGTAGAAGTTCCAAAGTCTAAGTAAGTAATTTTAGTAACTTATTTTTCTGATTAACTTATTTAGCAATGGAAGAAACTGAAGTCATGTATTTTTACACAATCTGTTCAAAATAATATTACACTTTAAATAAATTTAAATGTTTTTATTGTTTTTTTTTCATTAAAATTAATTTTTTTTTAAATGTTTATAAAAAGAAAAAAAAACAAAAGAAATACTCTTATGTAGATCCCCGAAACAGAATATGTAAAAAGATAAAAAGGCACAAGGATAAACACACTGAGGGGGAGTTTGAATTACCTACTGGACACTATCCTCGAGTGTCTTCGGTCTCTCTGTACAAGGGTTTGTCAGGACAACCTGACATGAGGATACTTACCCCTACAAGTAAACCCTGACCAAATATTCAAATTACATAGTATCCGCAGCACAAATAAGATCCCCTCATACGAGGAATAGTGCATCTTCTCCTAGTGATGTTACTTCAAGTAACACCACGTGCTGGATTCTCCACCAGACTAGATGAATTCTTGTCCTGGAATCTGGTAATACCAACAGACCAAAAGAAAGATATACTATGACATACTTGACTGGTCAGTTGGGGAGAGAAGAAATTATTCTTAACTTTTTTATTAACTCAATGTGTGAGAAATAAAGGAGAATTTTAATAGAATACTCGGGTATCTATGTATCTCATATAGAGATCAAGTGTTAGCCCCAGAAGGGGCCCCTTGATTTCTGAGAACTTCGACTGAAGTAAAATTAAACATTAAGAGATATTTATTGAAATATAACTATTAGTGCTACTAACTCTAATTATAATCAAATGTTTAATGGCATCTCATAGCAAACTCTTCTGGACAAGAACGCATTCGTAAAGTGTTGTAGTGGAAGTAGTGTTTGTGTTAGTTGCAAGTTTCTCCTACTATCCTTTTGTATCAGAAAAAATAAATGGATGCAACTTGCATGTTTGCTAGTATACGATATTCCAAATCGATTATTATTGAGATAAGGACATTCTCCATAGTACGGCAAGTGTTAATAACGAAACAGAAATGTAATGTTATAAACGTGTTTATTATCATTCCACAGATCGACTTTTGGGGTGCTATTACTTTCGATATTAGATAATTATTTAAATTTTAAAAAATTAAAAATTGCAGAGATAGTAACTTATTAAGTTTTGAAAATTTAAAAAAAAAATTTGGAATGAAATATTATTTATTGAAAATTAGATAAAAACAAAAAAACAAATTCCATTTCCGAGTGAAGATCCAGTGATTCTATTCACCATTTTACGTTCATGCAAAATTGGTCCGTTTCCATTTGTAAATATTGTCTCCCCAATGTTTCAGTGGTCTCTATTTTTCTAACCCTGAATTATTCCCTCGAGATATTTTGAAAGCGTTTAACCAAACAATATCAGAACATTCCTTTGCATGTTTCAGAATTTTTGTGATATGGATTGATAATTTATTATTTGGATTATTTGGACTACTGTTCTCATCTTGGATGTTATTCTCACAACCTTTTGGTTGATGTAACCGTAGCGCAACAAATATTTTAAATGCTATTTAATAATCAGTTCTAAGTGATAGTCTTCTAGAGGTTAAAGGTTCGATCCTCAGTACGGGCAATACTAAGAATACAATTATGAATTATTTAAAACTTCTACCCAGTCAAGACTGACAGAATGAAAGAAAGTTACCTACGTGGATTAAATAAAGGATTCTGTTTGAAATTCTGTACAGATTGCAGAGATCGTCAAGACGCACCTGACGAGGGTCCGAAACATTGTGAGAATAACATCCAAGATGAGAAATAGTAATCCGAATGATCTAAATAACTAATGAAATTTTACATATTTGGGAAAAAGGTAGCATTTTTGACAATTTGAATGGCATTTTTTCAGTCCTTTCAAAATCTACTCTTATACAAAAGCTGAGACAATCAACGTTTGTTTCTCTAAGACTTTTTCCTGTATACTAATGGCACAAAATACACCATAAAATGTTCCTTAATTCTAGGATTGAGTTAAGCTTGCAAAAAATTCCATTTGAAATCATCTAATTAGACGTAACCTGTAATTAACTGAACAAGTCACCCATCTCTCACTTAGCTATTTATGTATTTCTCTCGCTCTCTTTCACTGTCTGTTGATTCAACTACTCTCTAATAGTGTTTTATGTCTCTGTGAGAATTTAGAGAAAGAGTGACTCTCTTTTTTCATCTAATTTACATAGTGAGTCCGTACATACCGCATACACGTAAATTAGTTAGCAAAATACAAGGACTCTTTACTTTTATATTATCAAGAAAGATAATATTAAAGAAGCTTATTATGTTTAGTTATACAACTAAAAGTTCTGAACATATCCCGCCAGTTGAAATGAATGGCTCTCCCCTTGAGGAAGTCTCCATCTTTGATAAGTTTCTAGCACTGACTTTTACTCCAGACATAGAATGGAAGACTTACATCAAATCTGTTAGAAAGATCGCTTGAGAAATGGTTGCATCATTCTACTGATCCAGAAAGTACCTCACCCCCGACGCAACTGTCTACCTAGATAAGAGCCAAATCAGTCCGAAGATGGAATACTGCTGCCATAGCTGGAGATAACTCTCTCTTGCCAGAATACACAACCAACTTCGCAACCTAGTGAGGAACGATCTCTTCTTTTCTATACAGCCTCTTTCACACAGAAAAGATGTTGTTGGCCTAGTATCTGTTCCGATGGATACTGCACCCCATACTGGTGTTGCCTTGGCCTTCGGGTCTTGATTTACGCCGGTCAATGGGTCTGTCCTGTGCAGTTCTGGGAGGTCCACCTTCCCAGGCTTTGCCTCCCCTTTTTGGGGAGGAGTAAGTTTATTGCTTACTGCCTGAGGCGCCCCTACCGGGGAATGCCGACGAGGCTGCTCAGGCAATTTTTCAACCCCACTTTCCCGAGCCGACCTTGGGTCACATCTTACTTGTGGGAGTAAGATAAAAACTGGCCTTGTGCCTAACTCCTGGAGAGAAGTAAATCAATACTCTATTGTTATGTTTATTGCACGTGCTCGACTGCGCTCCAATCCCTCGACCACTCTAAAACTTTCAACGCGAGAAGTCGCCTACTTACAACAATAACAACAAACTTTTCTTTCTCTCGCTCTGTACCAAAAACTAAATGGAGCTTCTATGGACACAGTTTCTTTCCTAGAAACAAATACTTGTTGAGCTCTCCCTCTTGGATAATCAAGTCCTCTGTCCATTCCAACCACTGTTTCTAACCCTCTTGTCGTGGCGATCATTGTCTAGCTAACAATCTTTTCAAACCTTATCGTCGAGTGGCCCTCTGGCCTTGGTAAGAGGTAACCAATTAGTGAAAACAGAAAAAAAAACACAGATATATCACAGTTCATGAATTTTTGAATGAAACCAAAGTGGAACAAATAATACTAGTGGGTGTGACCCAACAGGGAACAGATACGTCCAGTAACCATTTATTCTAACTTTTGATAGATTTTGAGAAAAGTTTTTTGATATTCACCAAAAATACCAGTTGTGGAACGGGGGGGGGGGGGGGGGGGGTTAGGGTTAGGGTCTCGAAAAATCTGATTGTCAGCTTTTGCATTCAAAATAATTTAACTTCATGTCAAATTTTGTGCAAACCTAATGGGAAGTGACAAAAACAGCATTGGTGGCGGTTTGATTTACCTATTTTTAGGTTAGACACAAGGTCAGGGTTTGAAAAGCCAGTACACTAAATTAGCGCACTCTGGCTTACAAAAATGCCCGAGTAGTCCTGTAGACATTACCAGGTAGGGATGCCTCATGCGATTAGCAATTAACTAACCCCTTTCTCAAAGATAAGGTAAAGCCTGGGAGGGTGAACCTACTAGAACTACCCAGGGCCATACTTCAGCCCGACAGAGAACAAGGCCATGGCCCAGATTCTGGCGCACTGATTATCGAGGACGAATCATCGACTGGTATGAAAAAAACCCATGGTTGTGATTAATTTCAAATTTGTTATCATCATACATCATTGTTATTTTTATTATTATTATTAGTAGTAGTAGTAGTAGTAGTAGTAGTAGTAGTAGTAGTAGTAGAAGCACAACTATTATTAGTGGTGGTGGTTGTGGCGGTGGTAGTGTTTAGTTTCAAATTTTTTCTCTTTATTTTCTTTAGTCAATTGTGTGATGACATCATTTTTTTGTCTTTCCTTGTCATTTTTATTTACATAAGAAACAAACACAAAGCATGAGTTATCTCCCCTGCAATCACTACTATTGGAGTTATCTCCCCCTGCAATCAATACTACTCGAATAATGTAAAAAAAAAAAAAAATATTAATCACAAGTGAAAAACTAATGAAAGTACTTTCAGATAATTGTGGAAAAGTGTAAATTTTGCTAAATTGGAGGGCATTCATCAGTCCTCTGGTTGAAGGCAGGCATACGAGTTTTCCTGGAGGCATGGGTACTTTTTTTCACGTAAATAAGCATTAATACGGCATAATCACGTTGACACTGAAGTTACATAAATACCTACATTTAATATATACGGTATAATCACATTTACACACCGGTTCCCGTTAGATCAATGAGGTTAAGCGACATTGAGCATTGCCAGTACTAAATGGGTGACCATTTGGGAATACTGGATGCTGTATGTACTCACGGCATTGCTTCTAAGCATCCTGGACTTCTCCTTGCCACTAGAATCAAGCAGTGCCAATTCAGCAGACGTGTGATTGGGAATTACGCACCCCTTGCTGCAAAATTACACATGCAGCCCCTCTTTCAAGGGGTATCCATTGTCTCTCAAGACAAAACAGAAGCCACAAAAAGGATTTATTTCAACTTTTGATGGATTTTAAGTAGTTAAAACTAATTAATGAAATTTTAGATGATTACAAAATAAATTGCAACCCCGATTTCATTTGCTCTCACTTGAGTTCCACTCCTAATTAGAGATCGACCTGCTTGTTTTCGGATCTAAACGAACAGGAAAACAGTGGTCGGTCTATTATCAATATGAGTCTTACTAATCTTCCCCTGATTATGTTTTTCTTTATTTTTCTTTCTTTTTTTTTTCTTTGTTCCCCCTTCCCTCTTTTTTCCAATGAGATTGTAAATAAAATTCATTTTAAACCATTTAGAATATTTTAAGTAGGATAGCCGTTCAAAGCACTCTTTCCTGCCGTGACAGAGTACAAAACCGACTTTGAAACCTAGTGAGGAATGTCCTCTTCTCTTCCCTACAGCCTCTTTCTCACAGAAGAGCCGTTGCTAGTATTTCTCTCTTCTATCGTTATTTCCATAGTAGGTGCTCGACTGAGCTCCAATCTATGGTTCCACTCTGTGAAACATTTACAACAGGAACTCGTCTAGATACAGCAACTGTACATCATTTTCCTTTCTCCCTCTGTATACCTAAAAGTAAACAGAACTTCCATGAGCAGAGCTTCTTTCCACGAACTATCCGTCTATGGTACACAATACCACAGGGCTGCTTCCCAGCTGACTATAGCATGATTGTGTTCAAGTCTAATGTTAACAAATTCTTGTTGAGCCGTCCTCTTAAATAATCTAATTTCTGGCCAATCTCCACCATTGTTACTAATATTTATGTTGTTGTTTCACTGTCCTCCTGCCAAATTCATTAACCCTCATCCTCGAGTGGCCTATGGGCCTTGATAAAGGGTGACTCCTAAGTAAAAAACTCGTCTACCTATAACCACTGTAAATAATTTTCCTTTCTCCCTCTGTACCTAAAACTAAATGTAACTTCCATGAGTAAAGTTTCTTTCCAAAAAACTATCCGTCTGTGGAACACAATACCACAGGGTTGCTTCCCAGCTGACTATAGTATGGTTGTTTTTTAGTTCAATGTTAATAAATTCTCTTAAATAATCTCATTTCTAGCCAGTCTCAACCATTGTTACCAATCCTTACATTGTTGTTTCAATGTCTTCTTGACAAATTCATAACTCTTATCCTCGAGTGGCCTATGGGCCTTGATAAGGGGTGGCTTGTTAGTACATAAAAAAAAGTCCATAGAGTAAATGCGGTATTGTGGTAACTGTTACAAATAATGAAAGAATAAAAGGAACAGTTCTGGGACGAATGGGTCAAAATATGTCTAGTTAAGAGGATGGTAGACAGACGATGATCAACGACCGCCCCTTCACTCTCCACATTTTTGATGGCCTTGTGCCTAATTAACAAGTAAAATTGATCTTTTATCTGTGAATAAATGATTCAAAGTGTAATATCTGTTATATAGAAAGAGGGGAAGAAATCCTTCTCGACTGAGATAATTTAAATTTTGTCCTAATCTAGAGTGCCCCATTATGGGGAGCTGGATATCCACCACGACCATGTATCTAATTTTGTCCTCGTTAGGAGGAGGCAAGTAAAGAGGATAATTATGCCCACTCATTTAATTCTATTTACTTACTTCCCCTCGAGGGCAGAGTTAGACACAAGGTCAGTTTTTAATGGGGATAAAATCCTGTTCTCCAAGAAGACGCACTCTGGATTAGCACAAAAGAAATTGCTTCAGTCTAGAAGGATTTCTTCTTCACTGATCGAGGACAGAAAAGATGAAGTGTCGTAGCAGAACAGATACTACATTTTGCTCCTTGCCTAAAAGACCCGTGCACGTGTCCCTTTTTGCTTGCCTCCTCACGAGAACAGAGTTAGACACAAGGTCGGTTTTAAATGTTGGGAAACCCAGCTCCCCAAAAAGGAGAACTCTGGATTGGAACACAAATTAAAATTGCCTCAGTCTAGAAGGATTTCTTCTTCACTGATCGAGGACAGAAAACATGAAGTGTAGTATTGGAACAGATACTACACTTTGCTCCTTGCCAAAAGAATCCGTTCATGTGTCAGTTGCATGCTGAATCATATTTTTAATTCCTTCTGTGAATCACGTGATCATCGAATGGCATTTGAAGTCAACAAGTTTCTCTTATTTTTCTTTCTATCTTTTAAATTTTTTCCCTATTTTTTTTCTATACAATAATAACTCAAATAAAAACATTTTACAATAAGTTTTGTTTTTTATTAGAGTCAGGGGGGGGGGGAGCTTTACGACGACCGCGGCTGTGTCTGAGTTCAAGGTCAAATAAGACACTGGCCACACCTGCCAACTTCATAATGGATTTTCTACTGTTTAATGCGTGCGTTCACACGTGTCTCCCCCTCTCCCTCTCCCTCTCTCTCTCTCTCTCTCTCTCTCTCTCTCTCTCTCATCACCGTTTCCTCTACGATGGTGCTGCACTCCCCCCCCCCTCGCCCTCGGCCCTAGTTACCCACACGGTCAGTTATTACGAAACAACTCGCTTTTCAGACGGAGAGGCCAGTTTCTTTCTTTCTTCATCTTTCTTTAGCCAATATGTCGCCGGCCAAGAATTTTGCTAATAATAGCAGACAACAAAAATAGTTGTACAAAAAGCTGAACAGTTGTTCATCTCGTGACTTTGTCTTTCTTTCTTTCTTTCTTTCTTTCTTTCTTTCTTTCTCTCTCTCTCTCTCTCTCTCTCTCTCTCTCTCTCTCTCTATATATATATATATATATATATATATATATATATATATATATATATATGCAGCAATAATACACTAAGGCATTTCATGTTCGTACGTACGTTATCACCTTTCACACCTATTTGAAAAAGTGAGATCGACTAATTGCCAAAGGGGAAATGCAAAAGGTAACGGAAAAGTAGCTGTCGCTGTTTGCCGAAAATTAAAACGGGAATTATTCTCAAATCGAATGAACCATTATAAATCGAATACTGTCGTCCCGTCGACATAAACAGTTTTAAAAACAAGGTGCTGTGGTACTTGTGTAGTCCCCAATTTCTGGCCTAAAGAAAAAAACGTCTCAAACTGGAAAGTTTTTTTAAAAAGTATCACTCGGTATCGAACGAAGAACGGGGGGGAAAAAAAAGAACACGTCTCATTATGGAAATAGAGTGAAGGATTTCTTCCCGAATTCATTTAAGGCAACGGGGAAGTGGAGGGGGGATTTGCCTTCTTCCTTTCCCTAAACACGTAAACTGATTTCGTCGGGCAGTTTTTTACTTGCTAACTTTTATCTGACGGAACAGATTTATATTTATATAAAAATAAATACACATTGAACTTTATTATAAAAAAAATAGAGGATAGTTGTATTAGTATACCCCTCCGTGTGTGTGTGTGTATGTATATATATATATATATATATATATATATATATATATATATATATATTAGTTGAATACGTTCAAAGTATCACAAATAAAAAATATAATCAAAATAAAATGACATCTATAAAAAGCGATACATTCCTTTCACTTTTACTAAGAGGGGGGAGGGGCTCTCAGTGGTAGAGCATCGGACTTCAGTCTCTGAGTTCTCCGTTTCTAATTTCGCTACCTTCAGCCACGCTGATGAGTTGTAAGACGCTGAAACACGTTTCGGTGAATAATTATATTTTTAAAGTATACACGTTCCCATATATGGGGCATCACATTGGTGAAGACAAAAACTATAATCACCTAGCATTTAGGTAAAATGCTTTCCTATATAAATAGTTGAATGCGTTAACAGTATCGCAAATAAAAATATAAACAAATAAAATGATTATATACATATATATATATATATATATATATATATATATATATAAAAATGAAGGAGAATGGAAAGGAATTAGAGAAAGCAAAAGCCAAATCAAAATTCAATTCAAAAGTTCAAAGCAAGGTATATTCCACAAAAAGGCAATTTATTCAAGTTAAATTTTCCTTAAGCCAGGCTTTTCAAAGATCAAAATCTTATCATCAGAGGAAGTCGCTGGGATAGATAAGTTGGCAATGGCCAAGATTTAAAATTTGAAAAAATGAAATAAAAGTTGTAGGGAAAGAAACGCAGGGCAAAACTGTGCCAGGGTGCAAGCAAATGTCCGATTGCCAAAAAGTCCGGTGTCGAAGAGTCCAGCGGAGAGAATAAGATGTAGATAGGTAGGTCGTTAGAGGCACGAGAAGTAATGAGAGAGGTTTCAAAGTTAAATTCCAAGAAGCCACAACTTCAGGTACGGCGAAAATAGAAAATCCAAAAAGGGTAAAAAGTCCAATAAGAGGTACATTCGATGATGCAGGCAGGCGTCAGAGGAGATTAAGATGGAAAATATTCGCCATTAAAGATACTTCCCGGGCAGAGATGACAAAGGAAAGTGTTTTAAAGTGGGAAAAAGGGGCAGCGAGAATATTTAAAGCCTGCCCAGTTGAGAAAGCCGGCTATAAAATCATATATATATATCAGGACCGGCGGGACAGTTATAAAAATGGGGGGGACTCTTCTAAAAAGTGGGGGGGGCGGTTAAACACATGCATATATAACTTCATTATTGATGACCGTAAAGTGGGGGTCAAGTCAAAAAGTGGGGGTGCTTGCGCCCCACTCTGCCCACCCCCCTGGTGCCGCCGTCCATGTATATATATATATATATATATATATATTATATACACACGAGGCCTGTCTAAAAAGTATCTGGCCTATGTGACGTGGTTGGGACCCGAATCCCCTTCAAAGTAGGCCTCTTGCACGTTAGATTCAGCCGGTGTTTGGAGAAGATGCGATGTGTAACACAAATTAAGAAGTGGTTCAACCGATTCAAAAATGCTAGCACATCAGCGGAGAATGACCAGCGTTCTGGCAGGCCCCAAACTGCTTGGAGTGCAGCTGTTGTTGAGAGGGTGTGAAAAAAGAGATAATGCGGAATTTGATGGCGGAGATGAACGGCATTCCAAAAGAAGACTTCCAGAGGTGTTTCCAAGAGTGCTGCACTACCCTTTACTCTCTCTCTGTCTCTCCTTCTCTTTCTCTCTCTCTCTCTCCCTCTCTCTCTTTCTCTCTCTCTTTCTCTCTCTCTCTCTCCATATATATAGTCTCGGAAGTTTCTCAACCATTAAAACTATATAAAAAATAAAATACAAAATAAAAAAATATTTTAGTCCCAAGTGGAAAATCATTTTTTTGTAAGTCAATTTACTTTTTTCAGTCACTATATTAGTTTGCTTCTATCTCTCTGTACAAGGGTTTGTCAGGACAACCTGACATGAGGATATTTAACCCTACAAGTAAACCCTGATCAAATATTCAAAGTAGCATAGTATTCAAAGCCCAAATAAGATCCCCCTGGCGCAAAGCTATACACTGGGTCATATGAGGAATAGTGCAACTTTTCCTCGTAATGTTACTTCAAGTAACAGCACTTAGCTGGATACTCCACCAGACCAGATGAATTCTTGTTGTGGTATACAGTAAGACTAAGAGACCATAAGAGTTTACTGGTCAATTGGGAAGAGGAAAATTAATGTTCTTTACTTCTTTACTAACTCAAAGTTTAACAGGTAAAGAGAACTTTAATGGAATATTCAAATAGCTATGTATCTCATATAGAGATCAAGTGTTAGCCCCAGGAAAGGGGCCCCTTGATTTCTGAGAACTTTGACTGAAGTAAAATGAAACAAAAGAGAATATATATATAAAATTTGAAAGAAATTTGAATGCCTACTAGACACGATTCTCGAGTGTCTAAAGTCTCTGTGTACAGAGAAATTTGCATGAGGATACTTCCTTCTACAAATAAACCCTGACCAAATATGCAAAATAGTATTCAACATAGTATTCGAAGCTCAAATAAAATCCTCTCAATATGGCTACAAACTGGCTCATATGAATTCTTGTCCTAGAATCCGATAAGATCAAGAGACGACAAGAAAGATATACTATAATATAGTTAACTGGTCAATCGAGGAGAGGAAAATTAATGTTCTTCACTTCTTTGCCAACTCAACGTTTGAGAGGTAAAGGAGAACTTTAATCTAACAATCGATTATTTATGTATCTATATAGAAATCAAGTGTTAAGAAGGGGCCCCATGATGTCTGAGAACTTACACTGAAGTAAAACGATAAAATATAGTCATCCAGAGACAGCTGTTTCATCGTATTATGACTCATCAGTTGGGCAAGGCATAAGATTCGAAATACATACGTTAGTTCCTACCAATTGTGACTACTGGCGTCCGACTCTCTACCACCTGAGCTAACAAACCTGCTATTGTAAGCGGGAGAAATTATAAAGCTTTTAATTTAATTTTATTCATTTTCTTACATTCTAAAATACTGATCATCAAGCACACTCAATTTTTTTTCACGGAAGAGTACTGCGTTAAAAAAATGATTTGCAACAGTTATCGAAAGAGGTTGAGAGTACTGGAAATCTGGGAGACCTATTGTCACTAATACTCCAGGGAACATCGCTTATTATTGCCAGTGAGAGCAATCCCTGTAAGTAAACAATCGTTTGGTATATTTATTCATGCAGCAATAAAAATATACTTGTCATATATACGAAAACAATTCAAAGTTTTCTACAGAGTGGCTGAAGCCCTTGAAGGACGTTTTTCAGACTGTCTCCTGTCTTCTAAGAAAAATGGATGATCAGCAATGTAGCACCGATCTGACAAATCATGGTTGCTTCTGTACAAAAATCTCATATACATTTACTACAGTTCTAAAAAAAACTGGAAGAGTTTATTTCAAACTTTCTTTTCTTTTTTCTTGTTTAAAGTTTTTTTTTAAATTCAAATAACGTTACAGTTTGCCATGCTCCACTCCAGATGAGTATAAAAAGAAGCCCTCTTCTCCTTCATTGGAGCACAAAAGAGGCATTTTTATTGAGGACACTACTTTTGGGGATGGCTCAGCAATCCCTCATAATGACACATGTGAGACCTTCGACTGAGTAAATAATAATAACAACTTGTGAGACCCGTGGAAATTCCACAGTTTCTTTCTTTATCTTCCTGTTTAATAATAAATGTGTATGAGTCAGCAGGTTACGACTTTTTGGACAGGTGTTATTCTGTTGTTGGCATTGGTTTCTCAGATTTTTTTTTCTTTAGAACGAGCACTTAAAGGAGGGACCCGATGAAGGTTGCCAACAGCCATAATTGAAAGTGAGCCTGTGAGGATTCAACTAGATTCGAACTTGACACACCCAGGTCTTCAGTCTGCGTCGTTAATCATTTCACCACCGCCACAATTTATTGTTAATTCTAATACATCTCCTGAAATAATGCATCTATTTATCGTTTAATAATATACGGAAAAATACTGTATCTGTCTTTTTCCGTAAAAATAATTGTCATTTTCAACTCAAATTTAAATAAATAAAACGAATATGTCTGTTTTTTTTAAATGTATTTACTTATTTATTTAAAATTGTAAGACTTAGATGTTTTTTTAAAAATGGTATTAAAGTAAAAAGATGCGGTATTTCAAAGTTGAATTCGATTTTGGAACAATTGATTTTAAAATGGGGAAAGTCAGAACATTTACCTTGTAGCTTTTCAATTAATTTTTTGCATTGCATTACATCTTTAGCAATCGGAATGATCTCATTATAAAATGGGTGCGAAAGGTGATAACGTACATACGAACAGGAAATGTCTTAGCGTATTATTATATAGATAATAATAATAATTATAATAATAATAATGATAATAATAACCAAAAGAACTGAAATTGCCAGGGCAATGACACTAGCATCGCTTGATATCACAGAAAATGATCATGAAGTATCTGAGAGGTTGGGAAGACCGAGATGGGAAAGCACCATCCAGACCTCGACTGCAAGGGAACAAAGAGTACTTAGAGTTCTGAAGCAGCTTATTGTCACTCAAACTCCAGAGAAAGCCAACAGCTGTTATCAGTGAGAATTTCATGACAAACGGCTGTTGTGAGAACGAAAAGTGATTTACAATAGTGATTGAAATAAGTGAAGAGTATTGGAAATCTGAGGAGACTTTTTGTCACTCGGACTCCAGGGAATACCACCTGTTTTTGCTAGTGAGTGATCACCGGTACTGAGTAAATAATCATCATCATCACCATTACTATCATCATCATAATCATCGGTGTAACTGCTGGCATGCATTGGACGGCTTTTAGAAATTGACTTCCAAACTAATCTATCCCTGGCCACGGCTTTATTTATCCTTCTTTCTCTCAAGTCCATTTTTATCACTTCCTCTCATGTTTTCCTTGGGCTGTACCTGTGAACTAAACCTGCTTCCCCAACTGTTCTACAGCTACTAACCCGTGAACTCAAATTCATTATTTCATCATTATATTCCATGAAAGGCCCGTTTTACATGCTGACGTATTGGACGGCTTCTAGAAATTGACTTCCAAACTAACTTTTGGCCAAGTCTCCATTCATCTTTCTTTGTCTCAAGTCCATTCTTATCACTTCCTTCCATATTTTCCTTGACCATATTAAATATATGTTTATATACGGCATAATCACATTGACACACTGGTTCCCATTAGATAACCAAAGTTAAGTGACGTTGAGCCTGGCCAGTACTAAATGGGTGACCATTTGAGAACACCACATGTTGTATGTGGTCTGGAGAGGACATGGACTCCACCAGGTTCTATCATGCCCACTGAAAAGTTATGACAGATAAAATATCTGCATGACTCTCTTATGATGTCCATTGACGTTATGGGATATGGATGGATGGATGTTAAATAATACTTATAAATAGAATCAACTTCTGCAATCCCACAATACATAGAACATCTCATTCTCAAAATTACCGCGGAAAGACGAATATATGTTTCTCTTTCACCAAAATTAATTAAGTGTAATTAGTCACTCCCAACAGATAGGTGCAAATTTGTCCACTCCAGTTTTGTCACACGTCACATATATGTCACATACATGGCGATCATTTTTGTATCGTAACTAAATCTATTTCATGTTTATCTCGTATGCATAGCAAAATCCATTGTTACAATGAAACAACTGTCGCCAAAAATAAACTATGTGTGAACACGCATATTTTAATTTGTTTTTATTTTAATGTCTTCTTATTTATCTGTTGAATTTTTTTTTAATTAGCTTATTCACATCAGTCCTGAACTAAGGAATACACCCTGTTAACACAGGTGCACGCTTGTGTGCTTGTGAGACTATAGAAGAGGTATTACTCCTTTTCAGTGTTGAGAATTGGTTGTCGTGGTGGTAGATGATGGCGCGGGGGGGGGTATCCAAGCACATCAATCCTGAAATAAGAAGTACATGATGGCGGGGGGGGGGGGGATGATACAGTTCTCAATGATCAGTCTGAAAGTGACTTTGTCGCTTTGTTGTCTACCCTCACAGACTTTCCTTTCTCTTTGAAAATGAGTTAGTTTATCACTGATCGCCTGAGGCACCTCTACTAAGAAATACTGACGGGGGGGGGGGGCTGCTCCCACATTTCTTGTAGGCAGAGTGTGCTAATCCTAGTGTGCTGGCTTTTCAACGTAACTGTTGTACGCATTGTTGAGCAGGGTTGAAAAGTCAGAATGTTAAAGTCTGACTATGACTTGTGAGATTTGAAAAGTTCTGACTCTGACTCCTAGAATTCGAAAATATCCGACTCCGACTCCTTATTTTAAAGTTTTCCAATATTCAGACTGTCTGTTGATTCTTCAGAGATTAAAAATTTTGACTCCAACTCGTAGAATTCTTATGAATTTGATTTCTTCCAAAACCTCCCAACTTTGCTGTGTGTGTGTGTAGTGTGTGTGTGAGAGAGAGACTAAATATGAGCTCGGTAAAAGAAAAGACATTAGTCCTTTTAAATGTTGGGGGATTGCTGCGGAGGAGGGGAGATTCAAGCAAATCAGTCCCCAAATAAGGAGTACAGAAGGTAGTAGAGAAGGTCAGACTCCAACTCCTATGATTCAAAAAATTCTTACTCCGACTCCTAGAATGCTGAAATATCTGACTCCAACACTTTATTTTACAGTCTTCCAATATTCAAACTGTTGATTCTTCAGAGATAAAAAAATCTGACTCTGACTCCTAGCATTCTTATGAGTCCGACTCAAAACTCTTACCAAAACCTTTAACTCTGACTCCATAGCACTGCTGTTGAGATAGGTGTGTGTGTGTGTGTGTGTGTTCTTCATATGTGAGAGACTAGACAAGATTACAATACAACAGCTGTCTTCCAAAATTCTGACTCCAATTCCTAGAATTCCAAACTATTTGACTCTGACTCCTTATTTTAAATTTTCCAATATTAAGGCTTTCTGTTGATGCTTCAGAGATAAAAAAATAAATCTGACTCTGACTCCTAGCATTTGCTCAAGTTTGACTCTGACTCTAACTCCTTCTAAAACCTCCATGTCATCATATTTAATTTAACGTCCATTTTACATGCTGGCATGTGTAGGTCGACTTAATGTAATTGACTTCCAAAGTAACCTATCTCTGACTAAGTCTTTATCTATCCTCCAGGTCCATCTTTATCACTTTCTCCTATGTCAATTTTTCTTGTGGATAGTTTCGACATGATATTAAGAAGAATAAACTAAAATTCAACTTAACCCCTTCCAGAAAATACTTTGTCCAGGTAGGAATTATTTTTAAATGGATGTCATAAAAAAGGTGCATAACTCTGTATTCGTCCATACAGAATTACTTCCCTTTTTAATGGAACCAAAACAGTAATATTTTGGGAAATAAATCTGGCATGATTTAAAAAAAGAAAAGCAGAACAAATTGAAAGTAAATATATTCCCAGATAACGCCGAGTAGTGTTAGAATTAGGGGAAAATAAAGCTGTAATCATTAGCTGATTGGTCAGTCAATGTCACATGGTGTGCTTACACGGTTATCTGCACTGCCGATATGAAAGATGCTTCCCCCCAAAAGTGATTTCAAACAGACCACCTCAAAAATGTACTATTTGGATTATTCAGATGCACCTAAAGAAGGTCGGAGGTTACATCGGCTGAAACGTTGTAAGAATAACATCCAAGATGAGAACAGTAGTATGAATAGTCCAAACAATACAAATTATCGATCCTCATTTCGATATAATCATGTTGACACACCGGTGCCCATTAGATCACCAAAGTTAAGTGACGTTGAGCCTGGTCAGTACTAAATGGGTGACCATTTGAAAGTACCATGTGCTCTATGTGGCCTGGAGAGGACATGGGCTCCACCAGGTTCTTTCATGACTACAAAAAATAAAGGACAGATAGAGTATCTGCCTAACTGCCCGATGACGTCATGGGATATGGATGGATCTCAAAATTTCCAAAACACCTAAAAAAGTCGATAAAAGAAATTTAAAGCTTTCTTTAAAATAGTCAGATTCTTTCTAGAATTATGCAATTAAGAGGATTTTTCCCATTTAAATGCCCTCCTCCCTTTCCCATCTAATAATCTTTCATACATAAATCCAGAAATGTCATACAACGTTATTAGGACAACCAGAGCAGGTAAAATTAATTCTCCAAACAATTTTGCAACACTTTCATGTCCCATTACGAAGATCAAGATATAATGATACTAAACCTTATGTATCGAATCCTTATTCTAAGTCTGATCAAAATCCATTACATGATTTTAATCCTGAAAAATGCCTAAAATTTAAGGCTTAAGCTTAAGGGGTCTTAAGAACAAAATTGAAATTCATGGAATTTGGTTTAATTCGTGTCTAATGACTATGGGTCAAATTCAATGCAAATCTGAAATATTTGAATTTTTAAATGGGAGGTTGTGCTCATATTATGTCCCATAAAAACATCCTTTAAAATACTCCAAAGAGAACTCAAATGTCTTCACGGCATCCCAGGCAACGCCGGGTAAGAACAGCAAGTTTATCTCATAAAAAGTCGAACAGCAAATATCTTTTTTTCTGCCATTGGATATTAATATATTTAATTTTTTTCTCCCTACAGTCAAACAAACCTTTTAATTAAAAAGGGAAAAAAAAAAGAAAATATTTCAGTATGGAATAAAAATACAAATCAACAAATAATAATCGAATATTTTTGACTTTTAGAGAACATGTCATGGAAGTGGGGGGGGGGGGGTTCTGTTTATTCATTGTGTTTATGAGATTATTAATTAAAAAAACAAGGGATACCCATAGGGACATCTCGTTTTAATCAATAATTTCATGTAAACTGAAATTTTATTATTTTTTAATCTTTTATAATATACAATACCAGCAGTGCAACCCAGTGTTAACCTGGATTCTAATTTCCATAAAATTACATAGATTACAGAAATAAAAAAGTAAAACTAAGTTTAAACTCCACTTTGGACTCGGCAAACCACCCCCTCGCTAAATTCCCATTGCAGACTGAAGCCAAACTTGAGAACCTGGTTATCACCCCATCTCAGGTCAGAGACATCATAAAAAACCTTGACCCCTCCAATGCCTGTGGACCTGATCTTATACCAGTAATAATAATAAAGAAATGCTCTGCTGAGCTGGTCCCTGCCATCTCCAAACTATACAACAAATGCCTTGCTGTGTCTTGTTTCCCTGATAGTTGGAAAATTGCCTCTGTGGTACCAGTCAAGAATTCTGGAAATAGACCTGATCCTCTAAACTACCGCCCAATGCTAAACTTCTTTCTGATCATCAATACGGATTTAGACAAGCACGATCTACTGCAGATATCCTAACTGTTATCTCTGAACGCATATATCATACACTGGACAAGGCAGGTGAAGCTAGGGCAGTAGCACTTGATATATCCAAGGCCTTTGACAAGGTCTGGCATGAAGGGCTTCTCCTAAAACTGCACTCATATGATATTACTGGAAAATAATTTAATATAATTAAATCCTTCCTAATAAAAAGAAAGATCCAGGTTGTCCTCGATGGCCGTTCATCTAAGCAGCATGACATAAATGCTGGTGTACCCCAGGGATCAATCCTGTAACCCCTACTGTTCCTGATCTTCATAAATGACCTCCCTGATGTCATTGATACTGAGATAGGAATATTTGCTGATGACACTACGCTCTACTCTCATCATGTGGCCAACACCAATGCGCACATATCTGAAGCAATGGCTGAATCCTTAGAAATTGACCTCCAGTCTGTAGTGGATTGGGGTTAAAAATGGATGGTAACTTTTAATGCCGCAAAGACAAAGCTACTTTCCTTCAATAACTACAAGAAACCTCTTCAACCACTGATTGCCATGGAAAATAACACCCTACCTGAGAGTTTATCATTCGAACTCTTCGGCCTAACCGTCACAGGTAACATGAATTGGAACAAATACATTAAATACATTGCCAAGGCTGTCGCAAAGAAGGTGGGCTCCCTCTACCGTGTCAGTAAACTTCTCACACTATATATTATCCTATATCTCTACAAGCCACCATCCGCCCATGCATGGAGTATTGTTGCCACATCTGGGCTGGGGCATCATCCACTAGTCTCTCCCTCTTAGACAAGGTAAAAAAAAGAATCACCAACTTAATAGGCCCCTCACTATACACCAGGCTCCAGACCCTGTCCCATCGCCGCAATGTTGCTTCATTGTGCCTGTTTTACAAGTACTTCAATGGATTGTGCTCTGATGAACTTGCTGGGTGCCCCCACGACGTAAATTCACTAGATCAACTCGACAATCTGCCAAATCCCATCCATTCACTGTGGAGGTCCCCAGATGCCGAAGAGCTTTCTACTCCAAAAGCTTCTTTCCTTGTGCTGCTGGCCTCTGGAACTCCCTCTCTGCTCCCTGTTTTCTTGACGGTACTGACATGCAGAAATTTAAAACTGATGTAAACAGACATCTTGCTGCGCAGCTCACAATTTAGGTTGACTCCTCCAAAACTTTCACCGTTTTGGTCAGTAGCCCCTTACGTCTACAGTGGCAGCCTGACTTGTTTGGGGTGAACTGGGTTAATAATAAAAAAAAATTTTTTTAAAATTACTATCATTTAAAATGTCTAAGTTCATTTTGGGACAAAACAAGATTTGGCGTTTGAACTCACAGACTCTGTCTCTAAGTACAGTCAACTAACCAATTGATCCATAAAATTATGGTTTAGTATAATAAGGTTTATTATTATTATATTTTGATTTTAATGGGGCATAAAATTGATGCAAAACTGTTCTGTTCAGGGAAATTATTTTACCTGTCCTGATATATATATATATATATATATATATATATATATATATATGTATATATATATGTATATGTATATATATATATATATATATATATATATATATATATATATAAACAAATAGTTCTATTTGTTTATCTACATATGTATACATTTCATCATCAATGTAGAGATAATTATTCAAACTAGTCTCAGGATTCGAAACATTGGAATGAAAATCATGTTTTTTACTCAGATTCCGAGGTGTTAACCCTTGCTGCTAATATATATATATATATATATATATATATATATATATATATATATATATAATATATATATAGTACTTGTATGGTTGTTGTTTCCTAGATGTTAATCCAATGAAACTCCAGTGTTTACAAGACAGTGCTCAATAATAGGTAGAGCAGTATTATAGTATAATTTCTTTATTGGCTACATATGTGCATACATGTTTCAGCTGTGACTTTATTCCAAGTCCAACCTTTCAGGCTATATTTAATATACTGAAAGCAATGGATGAATTAAATTCATACTATATATATATATATATATATATAAATAAATGTTTTGAGGTACAAAACTTATAAATACATTTAAAAAGAATACGCGGAAATCTCTCTAAGGCCCTTTTGACTATTATCTCGTCAAGAGGAAATCGATAGTTTTAATTAATAATAACGTCGAAAGAAAGAGCAAAATGGGGAATTGAGTGTGCCAAAATTAACGATAAAGCGATTAAAATTCAATTAAATAATTTCGTTAAAAGTTAAAATCTTTTGAGGCCTTGCATAGAGCAGATTCCAAGAACCATTTGAAAATATTGGAATCTGTCTCTATCGCTATACGAAAACCTTCCTTGTGCCGGCACAAGGAATTTGTAAGATCGCTTAATCTCTTTGGGGAACTTTGAACTCCTTCCCAAATTTTTTTTTTAAATTAAAACTATCGATTTTCTCCTGACGAGATGATAGTCGAAAGGGCCTTAGAGAGATTTCCGCATATTCTTTTCAAATGTATATATATATATATATATATATATATATATATATATATATATATATATATATATATAATATATTGATATATATATATATATATAGTGTGTGAGAGATCCTTAAAGAATAGAGTAATTTTGATAGGATATCTTGAGTAGAGCTCAATGCAATGCAGAGCAAGAATAAAGTTAAGACGACAAAACTCAAACAAACATTTTTAAGCCATTTCCTCTGGGGGCAAAATAAATTATAATGCAAATGGCTTAAAAATTTGGGTTTGTAGTTATTTCTTCTTAAATTATATATATATATATATATATATATATATAGTCATCCACATACAGACGTACAGATTGTTTCGCTGTATCACAGCTCTTCAGTGCGGCTAGACCAAGCCAGGATTGAAACTCAACTGTCGAGCTGACAATCGGCGCCTCTACCCCTGCGTTATCATATGACACTGACGGAATGTAAGTGATATCTCAATGTAAACATTGTCAAGTGCTGGGAGCTCAAATTAGTTTTACTTAATGAGTTATGCCTTAAAGCTAATGGCAGTTGGCGATATCCTTACAAATAAGCTCTACCCAAGTCATATAGTCATCAACATACAGACTGTTTTGCTATATCACAGCTCTTCAGTGCGGCTAGACCAGCTAGTGCCTCAAGCCGGGATTGAAACTCAACCGTCAAGCTGACAGTTAGCACCTCTACTCCTACGCTATCATACGACACTGACTGAATGTAAGTGATATCTCAATGTAAACATTGTCAAGTACCGGGAGCGCAAATTAGAATATATATATATATATATATATATATATATATATATATATATATATATATATATATATATATATATATAGCGATAAGTTGTATTACTACACATTCAGACAAGATAAGGTTGAAAGCTCCCAAAATTAATACTAGAACTGTCAACATGGACTCATGGCATAACGGTTAAAGATGTTGATTAACAATCAGTTTGAAGTGAGTCTTCTGGTGTTTGAAGGTTCGATCCTTAGAATAATAACTAAGATTAACATAAAACAAAATTAATTAACACTTCTACCCGGTCATGGCTGACAGAATGAGAACAATCGAACCTTTATAGATTAAATAAAATATGTTCGAAATTCTGTACAGCTTCATGAGTTCGACATAAAGTTTCGCAAGTTTAAAAAGGTGCACCTGAAGAATATCACAGGTTACATCAGCCGAAACGTTGTGAAAATAACAACCAAGATGAGAATAGTAGTCCGAATAATCAAAATAATACATAAGTTTAACGAGCAAAGCCCACAGCCCCCCCTCCCCCCCTCGAAGTAAACGGCAAAGAATCTACTGTCCTCAAACTAAAAAGTGAGATGCATTCAGGCGGATTTGAACTGTCGACCTAAGGGTTACACATGTTATTTATTAGTTCCATATAAGGTAGATGATTCTGCAACTGAGAACGTCTCTAGCATCTCCAGGGTTATTTCATACGGCAACCAGACCGGCATTGTCGAGGTAGCTTGTTCTCTGTTGAGGTATGGTCCTGTGCAGTTCTAGGAGGTCCACCCTCCCAGCATTTGCCTGCTTGCCCTTTGAGAAAAAGTTACTTCATTGCTAGTCGCCTGAGGCGCCCCTACCGAGGAATGCCAACAGGGCTGCCCAGCCATTTTTTTGGTTAGCCAGAGTGCTCTTCCTGTAGGCTTTTCAACTCCCACTTTCCCGACCTAGTGTCACATTTTCCCACCGTGAAAAGAGAGATAAATAACTCCAGCATCTGGGGCATTTAGTTGACAGAGATTTTGCGAGAATAGGTGTTTTTTGTTTGAGGCGGTGTCGCTGGGAGACATGCAGCTTTTGGTCGTTGGACAACTAAAACCCATTTCACTTGGATATCATGAAGTGAAAATCCAGAAATCAGAATACAGTCAGTATCCTGTTAAAACGTTCTCACTACAGTACGATGTGTTTTGTTTCACTATATGCATATAATACAAGTAAATGGAAGAGAGGTTCTTAGAATACAGAATCATGTTAACATCTCACTGTATGTGTTTTTTTCTCTCTCACACACATATGCACACATTTATTTATTTATTCACACAGACACACCCACTCTCTCTCTCTCTCTCTCTCTCTCTCTCTCTCTCTCTCTCTCTGGCTGTCTATGTCTCGTTCTCTCTATCTATCTCTCGCTTTTTCTCTCTCTCTCTCACACTTATGAACACATTATTTTACTTATTTGCACAGACACACACAATCTCTCTCTCTCTATGTCTCTCATTCTCTCTCTCTCTCTCTGTATCTCATTTTCTCTTTCTCTCTCTCTCACGCACACACACGCGCACACGTATGCACACATTCATGCATTCATTTATTCACACGCCCCCAAATATTTTTTTTGTTAACTTAACCTGTATTTCTTCCAACACAGAGTCGCCAGCTTTCTCAACTCTTTGCCCTGATTTCTCTAAGATTTTTAAAGATCCATGTCTGAAGGCCGACAAATGTATTTTCTCACAACTTACAAAGCCAGATTGACATGTAAATAACAAGAGGATTTTCTCATTAGACAAGGACAGACGGCAACGCACGTCCCATCGCTTTTGATGCAGACAATATATAGACACATGTAAACACACAGCCAGACAGACAGACCTGTGAGCACCAGAAAAAAACAATAGATTCCCTCCTCCCCCGGAAACTTCAGTCATTTCCTTTTCTTTCTCGAGATGAGGTTGAAGAGAACCTGTTTTAGTGCTTCAGCCATTAAAACAGATATGGCCACTATCACTCTTGACCAAACGTAAAGGTTTCCTGTGAATCAGAGCAATGTCATTAGTACTGTTCTGATGCTACATTTAGTTGATAAGCGTCAATCCTTCTAGACTAAGGCAATTTTGATTTTTGTTCCAATCCAGAGTGCTCCTTTTTGGGGATCTGCATTTTCCCCACATTAAAAACCGACTTTGCGTCTAACTTTGATCTCATGGGGAGGAAAGTAAATAGGAACATTATCATATATGTCTATAGTCACGTTGATATACCGGTTCCTCTTAGATCACGGAAGTTAAGCAATGTTGAGCCTTGCCAATAGTAAATGGGTGACCATTTGGAGATACCAGGTACTGTATGTAACTAAAATCTCTCCAAATTAAAATGAATCTACAAATGAATCGTATACAAAAACATACGTTAAGCAACGGTGAGCCTATCCAGTGCTAAATGGGTGACCATTTGAAAGGATTAGATGCTGTATGTAGCAAAAATCTCCCCAAATTCAAATTAATCTACAAATGAATCAGTATCATTCATCTCCTCTCCAGGGGAGGTTACACACAAGGTCAGGTCAGGTCAGGTTTTTAAAAATCAGCGCACTTAGGAGAAGTGAACTCTGGCCGACAAAAAATGTGTGAGTAGCCGCACCGGCATTTCCCGGTAAGAGCGCCCCAGGCAATTAGCAATAAACTGACACCTTCTCAAATAGCGAAGGTAAAGCTTGGGAGGGTGGACCTTCTAGGACGACACAGTACAATATCTTAGCCTGACAGCAACAAAGCCATTGTCTGACTGATTTTCGAGGATGTATCCTAGACTGGTGTGAACAACATTTACAGCATAAAATGACCCAACGATGGTTGATATGCCATAAAAACCCAAGAACATGATCTATGACTATAGCCACGTCGGCTAGTGCTAAACTGGCAATCATTTTGGAAGCCCAGATTCTGTGTGAAACAGAAATCTCTTCAAATTCAAATTCAATTTAATTTACAAATCTATCATATACAAAAACATGTGATTTTGTCATCAGCATTATCGTCGTCGTCGTCGTCGTCGTCGTCGTCGTCGTCGTCGTCGTCGTCGTCGTCGTCGTCGTCGTCGTCATCATCATCATCATCATCATCATCATCATCATCATCATCATCATCATCATCATCATCATCATCATCATCATGCCAATGAGGCAACTTCAATGACTTCATCATTAAGTGATGAAGTGTTTTTCTCTAAAAATGACAAAAGCTTTCTTCTTTGAAAACATTAATGAGACAATTTGAGGTGAGGGTGATTTTTTATTTGTCATCTAAATTGTAAATATCTCATTCGATCTGACTTTTATCAGAAATGCAATTTTTTTCCAGGGGTAAAAACCTTCGACTTATTCGACCGTAGAAAGAAACGGAAATCAATTATCCAAGATTTTATTGCTATACAGTCAAAAAAAAATATATCTTTAAATTAAGTCGGGGAAAAACATAAAAAAACGTTTCAAATTAACAAATCGCTTCTCTAAATAACACACACATACGTAAACACATATGTAAACACATATGTGAACACATATGTAAACACATACGTAAACACATCAAAGCGCAAACACGTGAATGTATAAATAGAGAGAGAACTTGAATTCTTACTACTAGACACTGTCTTCAAATGTTTGAGGTCTCTCTGTACAGGGGTTTGTCAGGGCAACCTGACATGAAGATATAAATATTAAAAAAAACATAGTATTCAAAGCTCAAATAAGATCCCCCTGATATGGCTATCCCACACTGGCTTATACAAGAAATAGTGCACTTCTCCAAGTGATGTTGCCTATAGTAACAGCACTAAGATGGGTACTCCACCAGACTAGATGAATTCTTGTCCTGGAATCCAGTAAGACCAAGAGACCACAAGAAAGATATACTATAACATAGTTAATTGGTCAAGTGGGGAGAGGAAAATAAATGTTTTCAACTTTTTTACAAACGCAACATTTGAGAGGAAAAAGAGAACTTTAATGGAATATTCAAATATCTATGTATTTCATATGAAGATCAAGTGTTAGCACCAAGAAGGATCCCCTTGATTTCTGAGAACTTCGACTGAAGTAAAAAAAAAAATGATATATATATATATATATATATATATATATATATATATATATCAACAATAAGGTTACAAAATTAGAATTCGTACTAATTGTGACGTCCATTATAGTGCACATGCCAGAGGAAAAATGTGAAATATTTACAAACACTTTTGTAAATAAGAAAATGTTATGGATTTTTTAAAAAACAATCTAGAATGTCGATGTTTTCAAAATCAACAAGAAAACGTTTATGAAAAGTGAATTTAAAAAAAAAAACAAATGCTGGCTTTTCGATTTGCCGGCTTGCTATCGCTTCACCAAGTTTGTTACTTTAAATACTTGCAATAAAAACTTTAAATAATAAACATTTCATTCATAACTTTGTTGTAAACAAGAAACAAAATTTTTTTTTACATTTATCTATATAGATAGATAAACATTATCATTTTTGTAATTTGGATATAAATTTATTTATCTTTTCAATATGACCGTAGAGAAAGGAAACAAAAGAAGAAATCAATTTACTTGGGCGATGCTGTGTGAGGGGGGGGGGGCGGTAAACTTACAATTTTAAAATGGATCGCAACTTATTGAAAATCAAGTCAGTCCTTCTAAAGAAAAGGCAAGAACGGAACATTTGAACACAAATACTAAACGAATTAAAATCATATTCCTAAACAAAAGTATTTGCTATGTTGAATTGAAAACTTTCACATTTATTCATATAGATACATAAACATTCACATTTTCGTAATTTCAGTATAAATATGACCGTAAATAAATAAAACAAAAGAAGAAATCAATTTTCATTGGCATTGGTGTGTCAGAGGGGAGGTTAACTTACAATTTAAAAATGGTTTGAAACTTGTTTAAATTCAAGTCAATCTCTCTAAAGCAAAGGCCGGAAAGGAACATTTGCACACAAATACTAAACCAAATTAAACTAAACAGAATTATTTGTTATATTAAAGTCAAAACAATCATTGAATTAAAAAACAATATCAAAGAATACTTAAAAAGGTGATGTAGTTTACTTTAAGCATTGTGTGTATTATGTAAATAGAGGGGTCATAGAAGTGGTCACAATGCAAAAAGTGAAATTATGCCGGTGTCTAAAAGATAAGACAAAAACGAATTGATTTCTTTTTTTTTTTTTGTAAATCTTAGTAAATTTTACTCAACTTTTATGCAGGAAATAGTTAATTACTACAATGTCATTTTGCACAGCAATATGCAAATTAATTAACCATTAAAAAAAAACGAAACTCAGGCCTTTTCGATTAAAATATTTTGACAAAAAAAAGTGTTTTTTTTTTCCTAAAAAACTTTGTCTGACTTCTTCCTCGTTGTAAGCCAGTTTACGGTAAGATCAGAAAAATAAAATTTGTTGCTTAATGAAGACCTCATACGAACTTTAAATTAAGTAAAGGGTCCCCTTGATTTCTGAGAACTTCGACTGAAGTAAAATGAAACAAAATCAACAGTAATGTTACGGTTTAGACTGCATGTACATAAGTAGTATATAAAAAAGATGGGGTGTTTTTATTGCGTAAAGTTGAATTAGCTTGAAATATGGCACTTTGATCTCATTGTTACCGTGACAAATGAGCTCAGTTTTTGTATTTATATATTTAGAAGAAAAGTTGTTTTTTCTAAATAATCAAAACTGTTTGTGTGATTTCCTCCATTTTTTTATTCATGGATTAAAACTGAAAAGTGATCAGCATACAGAATCTTTTTAAAGGTCGGTTTCAAATTTATTTTTCTAATCTGCATAAGCTTGTGTTAATGCATGTCATCAACCTGGCCGGCCATCTTTGAGATGTCAGCCGGTCAATGCTTTCGCTTTTCAACTTTGACATGAAGGACATTTCTCTATAACCACCGGACTACCAAGACCATGCAACCCTCAAGGTGAACATCTTAACACCCCACTACCCCTCCTACCATTGGTCTGTTCCGGGTCGGTCTCTCTAAGCTCCTTCCCTTTCAACCAATCACCATGCACCACCAGTCTTCCCCTTCTTGCTAAGTACAGAGTCAAACAAGCTGATGTCTCCACATAATTGTGTGATTCCGAAATGCTGGGTTGTCAACTTGCTGAGTTTTTTGTTAGGTGTGAGGGGTTAGAAGGCCGGGTGAGAAGGTAGAGGACCGGACCAGAGGGGGAGGGCGGGGCGAGTCAAATAGTAGGTCCGTTTCTGGAATGTCACTTGAGGCTGAGAAAAAACACTTGTTGGATAGCAGGTCATTGAATTAAATAACAACAAAAGAAATACCCAGCACCCCCTAAACATTCAACAATCCCACTTACTCACTGCTTTTTTTTCTCCCTCCTTTCCCAACTTTGGGGTCAAAAGTTCGGTCAATCTGACCACATTACTGTTACACCAACAAAAAAAAGAAAAAAAGAGATTGAATTTTGTAAATATCTGTTGGACCACTAAGGTAAGAGTCTATCAGGCATGTGTACACTGTGTGGATGTTTGGAAGTGAAACCTGGCCAGTAAAGGTTGAGGACATGCGTTGCATGGAGAGAAATGATATGAGAATGATAGAATGGATATATAATGTAAGACTTAAAGACAGGTTTAGTTCTGATGACCTCACAGAAAGATTAAATCTGGACAGTATAGAGAGAGTTTTCAGAACAGGAGCCTACGATGGTATGGCCACGTTGAAAGAATGGATGAAAGTTCTTGGGTCAGTAGATGTAGAACAGTTAAGGTAGCAGATCCAGTTCACAGGAGTGAAAAAAATGGACTTGAGAGAAAGCGTGATAAGTAAAGATGTGGCCAGAGATAGGTCAGTTCGGAAGTCAATTTCTTAAAGCATGTAAAACGGACGTTAAACCGATGATGATGATTATTATTATGATGATGATGATGATGATGATGATGATGATGATGACGACGATGATGATGATGATAATGATGATGATGACGACGACGACGACGATGATGATGATGATGATGATGATGATGACGACGACGACGATGATGATGATGATGATGATGATGATAACAGTTTTCTCACTTTATTCAAAGCCATCATCACAGGTATTACCTCCATCTTTAAGAGGGGGATACAGGTTTTTTGCCTGTCACTGGAGGGGACCTAATTTGTTAGAAAGTTTCACACAGGTTATTTTCGCTTCTAATTTAGAGTGGCCCTTTTCGGGGAGCTGGATTCTCCACATTAAAAAAACATGTATCTAACTTTGACCTCCTGGGGAGACAAGTAAAAATAGACATTTTACTTCTCTGTACTGTTTTCAGAGACCATCCTCCCAGGCATTACCTCCTTCTTTCAGATGGGAATATTACCCATTATCGGAGAAGCCTTAATTTGTGAGGTTATTTCTGTTCTCGTTCCAAAGTGCCTGCTTTTGGAGAGATGGATTCTCCACATTAACCTCCCACACCTCCTATATCCAACTTTGCCCTCACAGGGAGTCAAGTAAAAAAGGGATATTTTACTTCTCTAGTCATCCCTTATTCTATCGGTATTTCCATGGTGGTTGCTCAACTGAGCTTCAAACTTTGGTTTACCCCCTCTCCCGTAAGACCTTCTCAGCAAGAACTCGACTTACTCCAACACTGCAAAGAACTCTCCTTTTTTCCTGTGTACCTAAATTCAAATGAACGTCCATGAAAAGAGTTAATTTCCAAAAACTTCCCACTTGTAGAACACATTACTGCAGGAATGTTTCCTCACAGACTATAACATGGCCGTCTTCAAGTCCAATGTCAACAAATATCTGTTGAGTCGACCTGTGAATTAATCATACTTCTCAATCCTTTCATAGTACTGTTCCATCATCCAACAAAAAATCTCATTAATCCTTATCCTCCAGTCGCTTTTGGCCTTGGTAAGTGGTGAACGTTAATAAAAAGAAAATCTCTTGTCTTTATATTTTTTAGTAGCCATGATTCCATGTTTATTCCTCAAATCGAAGTTATTCATCTCGTGAAACTCCTGTTTCAATTAAAATCCAGGAATGAAGAGCAGGAATTTTATGCTTCCAGAAAGTAACAATAAAACTGTAGCCCTGCATCCTTTGCTAATTCATCATTAAAAAAACAATGAGATTCTACTTTTTTAGGCGATTACATGTAAACCACCTGAAAAAGTTAGCGATGAAAAAGAAAAACAAAACAATTAAAAACGTTTTTTTTACCGCCAATCTTTTTAGGTTGTTCACATGTAATCGCCTAAAAAAAGAAGAACCTAATTTTTTTTTTGATGAATAAGCAAAGGACTACAGTTCCACTATTACTTGTTAGAGACAAACAATTCCTCCTCTTCATTCCTGGATTTCAGTCGAAACGAGTTTTTCACAAGATCAACAACTTCGATTTGAGGAATTAACAGGGAAACATGACTACTAAAAAAAAGAAAGAAAGAAAAGAAAAGTACTTGCCTCCCCATGAGGACAGCTAGATACAAGGTGGCTTTTTAATTTAAAGCATCCGACTCACTAAAAGGGGGCACTCTTAAATGGGAACTGAAATAACTTGTGTGGCACTTCTTCACAAATTAGGGCTCCTCAGGCGACAGGCAATAAACTCTTATCTCATGTTTATTTTTTAGGAGAATTAGTGCAGAATGCAGGTCTCCAATAATACCAAAATAACAACAGACCAACAACAGGTAATTAAAAGAGAAAAGCCCAGCTGAACAAGAACCTCCTCCTTCCCTTCCTCTTCCTCCTACTCTTATGTATTGATCACAATCATGAGTCACAAAGTTGCCGGGAGGAGGGGGAGGAGGGGGGCTGATTTCATGACTAATGACTTCTTTTATTCTACTAAAAAACTAAAGTGATAGTCATGAAAATAAACAAACAGCAATTGTATTTTTCATAAGCGTTTTCTTTCTTGCAAGATTTTAAAAGAAAAATGTTTTTCTTATTATTCACTAATGAATCACCACTTATCAAGGCCAAAAACCACTCGAGGACCAGGTTTAATGAGATCGATACATTGACAGTTGAATGATGATGAATAGTATGAGAGGATTGAAAATCTCCACATAACATATACTCAAAGCAACAACCGACCCAGAAACATCGCTCATGGAATGTGAAGACTCAAGGGCAAAATAGGGGGGGAGGTTTTGAGAGTTATGAGGTTAGGGTTAGGAGGCTGCCGAAAGTAAACGCAAGGTTCACTTTCTACTCTTCCATGGTTGTTTTCAATCTGAAGTCCAGTCACAAATGTTTCGTTTTCTATTTTGTTGCAAAGACAAAGATAAATAAAATAAAATATAAAAAAGATATACCACGTCATTTGCCGCCAATAAAATCAACGTTTTTCACATTTCCTCCGAAATCTCTTTTGATTACTAAACAGTAAGCAGTAAACTAAAAATTATATTTATCAGGGTTGTAGAGTCGGAGCCAAAGATTTTTGAAGGAGTAGGAGTCTGAATCATATTTTTTAATCTCTGAAGAATTAACAGACAGTCTGAATATTGGAAGACACACACCACACATCTGTCACACATGCCTGTCACAACAGCTGGGTTGCGGAGTCAGAGTAAGATAAAGTCAGAGGTTTTGGAAGGAATCAGTGTTGGTGTCAGACTCATAAAAATGCTAGGAGTCAAAGTCGAAGTTGTATTTTTTAATCTCCGAAGAATCAACAGAAAGTCCGAATATTGCAAGACTTTAAAAGCACGAGCCAGAGCTGGATATTTTGGAATTCTAGGAGTCAGAATTTTTGAAATCCTAAGAGTCAGAGTCGGATCTCAAAGCTTCTGACTCTACTACCGTAATATTTCTAACAAAAGATTTATTTAAAAACATACATTTTCCATGCTAACAAGAAAGGTTCTATTTACTGCATAAGTTTTTTTGGTAAATACTGCAATTCCGAGTGGTGTTAATAGAACAAAAAAATTACTCTTAGCATATTCTGTTAGCATGAACCATAATGTTAAAATAAAGATATTATTATTGAATAACTACTTGTATTTTTTACCTGCGTTCAGGCTTTACCAACACCCTATACATGACCTCCACCCCCCAAAATATCTATAACATAAACAGACCTAAGACAAGCCCTAACCCTAACTGTAGCACAGATGGGAACACTGAGCCTGATGGATACCTCTACTATAGCCGAATTTTTTTAAAATGCCCTTATTAATGTCAACACTGAACCTTAGTCTAAGGCAGGGGCGGACAACCTCCGGCCCGCGGGCCACATCCGGCCCGCGGGCCACATCCGGCCCGCAAAGGCTTAGCGTCCAGCCCGTCACCCTGCTATGCTTTATTATTGCAATCCGGCCCACGGACCTCACAGTAAAACTAATATCGTTTTGTGACATAGACGTAAAAGTAGGTTTCAATTTAAGATTTACAGTGGGATGAAAATGTATAAATATCAGCGCGCGATGATGCATGTATATTTTATTTTTCTTTAACTATTAATTTCAAATCCTTGGCCCGAGATAAAAATAGAAAAAGAGAAAGAGAGAGGCAAAGAGGAAACGAGAGACAAGGAAAGGGCATAAAACAGAGAACTTATGTAAGGTGTGTCAAAACGAATGCTGGCTCAACTTGCTACTTCCCCATCATTATTTTTTATGATTCCAAAATGGCTCTTCGTCGACGTCTTTTATAACATCACATACAGAAGTCTCCTGAGAACAAATATCAGATTTGTAGAGTGTTCAATGCAATTTTTGTACAATTTATTCATGTAAACAAAATATAGTAATTCTGAGATTTCGTTTTTCACTCCGGCCCGCGATCTCCTTCCAAAAGTCTCATCTAGCCCTCACTCTGAAAAGGTTGCCCGCCCCTTGTCTAAGGTGACGGTCTAGAATGCCAGGATTAGGGTCGAGACCATAAATCTGCCTTTGCCTACAGCAGTACAGAACCAAAATGAAATTATTATTATGAAAAATGGATGGGTAAGTAGGTGTAAAGCAGTTGAGGTAGCAGGGTCAGTTGGAAAGGATAGGCTACGGTAAACATGAGAGGAAGTGATAAGGATGGACTTGAGAGAAAGGTGGATAAATAAAGACCTGGCCAGAGATAGGTTAGTTTGAAAGTTAATTTCTAAAAGCTATTTATCACATGCCAGCATGTAAAACGGATGTTAACCCGAATATGATCATGATCACGACCATATCAATTTTCTTTCTCCCTTGTTGCCATTGTATCTTATCTTTTAAAATGGGTTGGTGTGTGACAAGACTGACCCTGGGGATTTGCAGATGGACTTGAGAGATAGAGGGTGAGATAAAGACCTGGTCAGAAATAGGTTAGTTTGGAATGCTAATTCTAACAGCCGTCCAGCACATGTCAGTGTGTAAAATGGACGTTAAACTAGTGATGATGATGATGATGATGATGATGATGATGATGATGATGATTTGTTACATAATCATAGCTACAAGGAGAGAAGACAGAGAAACTTTGGCTGCTACATCACCACTACAATCACCTTTACAACTAGACATCACTATCCAATGAGCCAACTACTAATGTGTCAGAGAGACGAACAGCTGTGTCTGTCGTAAAAAAAAACAATTCTTTACCGACATTACAAGTTTTCAATATTTTGCTAATAGGTAATAAACTTGGTTACCAACGAGAACTACCAAGGTCAGACTTAGTTAGACTTATGAACTTCCACGCATAAGGCAGTAAAAGTGAACCATCGTTTTCGGTCTGAAGTCAGATCCACAGCATCCCTCCAGATTCTTCCCGCTATTATCAAATCTTCCAGTTCATTTTTGGTCTTCCTCTTCTTCTTTTCCAATCAGGGGTCCACTGAAGCACTTGATTAGCAATTCTCTCTGGCAGGTGGCCTTTTTTTTATTATATTTATTTTGCTGAATCGAGAGACAATATAAAACATGCGTTGAATGGAACTGTCCTTTTGTCGCTCTTGAGAGAATCGGTGCAGTTTCTGAATAGGCATCTAGAGATGTGCATGCGTGACGTAAGCAGTTCCGACTACGAACAGATAAAGCCGAATCAAAATATACAAATATAAAACATGCTTAAGCTTTTCTTACAAGACCCCTACCCATCCCTATATTAAGAATGGCTTTCTCAATTTGAGACGTTAAAATGCACAGTACATACAGTTGGTTAGGCAAAGTTCGCCAGTCTTGGAAATATTCTGTGAAACTCGCCGTTGATGTAAGTACTGATATTTTCTTCGATGCCCATTCGGTAAAGGTACCAGAGAATCTGTGTGATTGCGAGTTTGTACTTATATCTAATTTGCTATGAATTACCGATCATTATTTTAGAGTTTGTGTGTTCAAACATGATGCACGTGTGTACGCAGGCATGACCCCACAAAAAACTAATTGATTCATGTTTACAGATTGAGACACTGATCATCATTTTCTTAACTTTTGTTTTTGGACGTAATTAAAAAAAAAATGTCATTATGTGAAAAACTAGCGCTTAATTGAATTAATTAATTAGTAAATTCTTGTAATTCAGAATGTTACGGTTTCTTTTGACTAGCTTGATGACATAGAACTACCAAATCGAGAGGTGAGGAGGATACTTGGTGAACGTGATACCTATAAATATCTGGGCATTCTAGAAGTAGAAACCATCAAAGGAAAGAGATGACTGAAAGAGAATAGCTGAGAAGAACAAGAAGGTTTCTTAAAACTCAATTAATTGATCATTGGACCTTTATTATTCCTGATTTTCATAAATCATCTCGCTGCTGCAATCACATCCAAAAATTTAAATAAAAATAATTAATAGACTGCAATATTTTCTTTTTATTAAGAGTATGATATAGTGGACGTTTTTCTGTTAAAATCAATTTAGTATTCCATCGTAATAGAAAAAAAAATACATTTTAACAATTTATTCGTCTTGAGTGATACAAAAAACAATTATGGCTCCATGAGCAATACAAAAAACTGGAACGTAAACGATGTGTAATGAAACGAAGTAAAATCTTTCTAATTTGCTATGAATTGCCAGTCATTATTTTAGAGCAGCACAAATAAAGGTTTGTGTGTGTATGTTCAAACCTGATGCACGTGTATACGTACGCAGGCATGACAAAAGTAAACAGAAAACCCACAAAAACTAATTCATACATTTTTAAAGATGGAAACATTGCTTGTCACTTTTTCCTGTGTTTATCCTGTGAAGCAGGGTCTGCACGGGATTACTCCTTCACCATAAATGATCAAAGGCTTAATCAGAATGAAATCCGACAATCTTGAGATCTTATTGTAGAGTATCCAACCACCTTTGTATTAGTCCATGATCTCTGCCGTTACCCAGAGCTCTCTATCCTGAATCTCATTTCTGTCGTCGTATTTGTATGCAGTACATGTCCAGACCAGTGAAGACGATTTTCACTCATTTTGTCTGAGATCGGCAAAACTTTGGAGATGGTTCAGTCTGATCAGAGACGAATGTCTTCGTCTCAATGACTGATGGTCTTCTTTCTGTTTCCTTCTTCAACAGCCAGCACTCTGAGCCGAACAAAGCAGAAGTAACAGTTGGAAACATCTAAATTTTATACTAAGTGGCATTTTATTGGTGTTTCAGATATCAATATATGTATCATATCTCAGCATTTGCGTACGAAATATTCCAAAAAAAAGAATTAGAATTATCATAATTTCATAGGAGCCATATTATAGGTCAATCTGAAGGTGGACAATCAGCATCAGATTGCTGCAAACCTCGGGATTCCAATTTCCACCATTGACAAAGGATAACCAAGAAGTGTAAGACAATGAAAATAGATGAGAACTAAGATGTGGACGAAATATATTTAGATAGCAAAGCTATTGAGTAAAGTTTTTTCAGAAGTTTTGTTACCTTGGTGACACCATTTGAGCACAGGGTGGAGCAGGTAATAGTTTAGTTGCAAGAGTTAGAGTAAGTTTAAGAACTTTTGCGCTTACTAATCAGCAGAACGTTACCACTATCAACCAAGGGAAGTGTCTATCAAGTATATGTACACAGTGTGATGATGTATGGAAGTAAAACCTGGCTAGTGAGGGTTGAGGACATGCGTTGCATGGATAGACATTATATGAGAATGATACAAAGGATGTATAATGTGAGTGTTAAAGACAGTCTTAGTTCTAATGACCTCACAGGAAGATTAAATCTGGACAATATATGGAGCTGTGTACAGAACAGGAGACTCTAATGGTATGGGCACATTGGGAGAATGGAGTTCTTGGGTTAGTAAATATAGAACAGTTAAGGCAGCAGGTCAAGTTCACAGGGAAAGGCCGAGGAAAACATGGAAGGGAGTGATGAAAATAAATTTGAACGAAAGAGAGTAAAGATCTGTCTAGAGATAGGTTAGGGTTGAATTCAATTTCTTAAAGCCGTCCAGCACATGCCAGCATATAAAACGGATGTTAAACCGATAATGTTGATGATGATGATGATGATGATGATGATGATGATGATGATGATGATGATGATGATGATGATGAACTGGTCACGAATCCTGTGAGAACTCCTAGCGATTAAGAAATAATACTAATTATAGATTTCAACTTCTACAATCCCACGATACCCAGCATGCCTCATTCTTAAAATTACTGCGATAAAAACAAATATATTATTTTCTTTCACACAATCTCTTGAATTGTAATTAGTCGCTCCCCAAAGATGAGTTGGAATTTGTCAATTGGAGTTTTGTCACACGTATTTACATGTTCTTACATACACGGTGATCATTTTTCTATCATGACTTAAAGTATTTTATGCCTATCTGATATGCATGACAAATCCATTTTTACAATAAAAAAAACTGTCGCCAAAAAATAAACTATTTCTGAACACGCATGTTTTAATTTATCTATTTTCCTCAAACACTACACCAGACCACTGTTAGAGTATGGTGTGCAGGTTTCTGCTCCATATCTAATACGTGATATCCACCATCTGAAGAAAATTAAAAGACTGGCTATTTGATTGGTGCAAGCACTATAGGATCTGTTCTACGAAAGTTGACCCAAGAAGCTTAACCTTTTCTCCCTTAAAATCTGACGATTACGCGGTGATCTTATTTTGGCCTACAATCTCCTTAAAAGCTGTTACGATCTTCCTCAAGACCTATTATCTGCACCAGAAAGAGGTCTACGTGGACATCACCAGAAACTATTTCACTGCCGATTTATTTGAACCAGAGTAGGGTCGCTTTTTCAATCAGGATCCCTGGACCTTGGAATAGACTTCCAGGAGACGTAATGAATGCACCAACTGTGCAGCCCAGGGGATTACAAACTTAGATCCTCGCGACTACTGAGCCTGGAGTGGAAGACTTTGATCAAGACTGACAGGCAGGCCCCACTCTCTTATAGAGGATTAATCAAAGGCCTGTTCAAAAATAAATCGGAAGAAGAAGAACGACGTAGAAATTCAAGGCAAATTTGGACAGATGTTGGGTTACTGTATCCTCTTCTGTGTAAATTTCTACCACCCTTTTTCTCCATGGCAACTGAAGCATGCTTGTTTTATTTTTTGCCAAATTAATTGAATTGAATAAACAGTTTCTTTGAAAATTCAAATAAAAATAGTGTATAGGCTATAATACTTTTTTTAAAATTATGACATGAACGTTTTGCAGTAAAAATCAATTTAGTATTACATAGTAATAAAAAATACACATGTTAACACTTTTTTGTTTTGAGCAATGCAAAAAACAATCATGGCTCCGTGAGCAATACAAAAAACTGGAACATAAACGATGTGTAATGAAACAAAGTAAAGTCTTGTAGTTAATTATAAAAATAATTTATTTAAAAAATTAAAGTATTCATAAAAAATATGTATTTCAACACTTTCTTTTAATATCATAGATAATTTGTAAACACTTCTAAGAGCAGTAGCCATTATTAAATACTATTATGGGAATTATTAAAAGGTCTATCTGGGATAATAAAAGTGCTTACTTCTTTCAGGTTATGTAAACTCAGTCCACTTTTTACATAATAACCTACTTCTGGTTCCAGTATGGCATCATCTTGTAAAAACTTTGATAATACAAAATAGATTTTAACTCGAAATGGTTCATCATGTAATAATCTTTAAAGAAAAATTAGACAGGTGCTGGGCTATTGTATCCTCTTCTGTGTAAATTTATACCACCTTTTTTTTTACATGCCAACTGAAACATGCTTGTTTTATTTGTTGTAAAATTTATTGAATTCAATTGAATTGAAGTTTTTTTTATTTGTCAGCTAAAAATGTTTCTTCATTGGCTTTTTGGCTAAGATCAAAGTGTAGTATCTGTTCCGATGGATACTGCACCCTATAGACTGGTATTGTCTTGGCCTTCGGGGCTTGATTTATGCCGGTCTATGGGTCTGTCCTGTGCAGTTCTAAGAGGTCCACCCTCACAGGCTTCGCCTCCCCTCTTTGGGGAGAAGTAAGTTTATTACTTACTGCCTAAGGCACCCTTACCAGGGAATGCCGACGGGGCTGCCCAGGCAATTTTTAATGGCCAGAGTGCTCACCTCTCGAGTGCTAGCTTTTCAAACCCCACTTTCCCGACCCGACCTTGGGTCACATCTTACTTGTGGGAGTAAGATAAACACTGGTCTTGTGCCTAACTCATGGAGAGGAGTAAATCAATACTCCTTTTTTTATAGATAAGCAGGGGTAAGGGCATACAGGATTTAAGCACAGCAGTTATGAAATAAGGAATACACACTGTTGAGACAAGAGTGTGTGTGTGTGTGTGTTGTGTTTATTGTGTATGTGTTGTGCATAAATTCATAGTTTTTTTAGAAACTCAGAACACACAGAACGTTCCCTGGGAATCGATGAGGACCCCCCCTCCCCTCTGAACTCCTGCTGCAAGTCCTGACCTCCTTATATACATGTGTATGTTTGTTTGACATTCCATGTAAATGTGGAAACATATACATAGGGGAGACATGTTGCCCATTAAAAGCCATAATATGTGGAGATATTGAAAAGTCAGATATGTATGGTGGGGGGGGGGGGAAACCATTTGTCCTTGTGAAACAAAGTAAACATTATAGAAAAAAGAATTGCTGGAGAATAAAGACATCTCAAAGAAGCAGCATAGTAGACCTTTTTTATAAATGTCTGGCATGTGTTGAACAGCTTTTATGAATTGGGTCCTGGGTATGACCTTAAAAGACATCCAGTGGTGAGGCCTCCATTTAGGAGCTGTGGGAAATGTGGAGTTGCCCTTTAGTAAACATTGCTCCCAGGTTTACTCTGGCCCGGAGTGGTAGTACCTGTAAGGGCCCCATCTATGGGTCAAATAGAACCTATTGGCGCTACCAAATCAGGTTGTCTGAAGTTATTGACTTCCTGACTCAAAATGCACCAAAAAGTGATGTTTTATTGTTTCATTTTTCTTTACAAAACTTAATCATGTTCGGCAAAATCCAAAACTAAAAACAACAATTTTCCTACTTCTCTTTTCCTTCCCCCTTTTCACTTAACCAAACACCATGAATAAATACCGAAATGTATACAAAACTTGAATGACTTGAAAGGGGTCGATATGCAGTGAAACAAAACAACAAAATCAAAAACCATGAATAAACAGTTGAAGATATAAAGAACTTGAAGCATAAAAACTTTTACCAAAATGACTAGATTCGGCATTAAATAACCTGAAAAGGGTTGATATGCCGTAAAACCTAACGATCAGACCTTTTATAAATTGACTGCCAAACTTATCTCTGGTTAGGTTCCTTTGGAAGTCATTTTCTTAATTGAAGCAAGATTTTTATAGGCTGAATGTCCTTCCTGACGCCAACCCAGCATATATGTTGGACGACAGTGGCCTCCTAAGTCAACTTTTTTTTATAGATGGCTGGCATGTGTTGGACGGCTTTTAGAAATGGACTTCAAAACTTATCTCTGGTCAGGTTCCTTTGGATGTTATTTCCTTAATTGAGGCCAGATTTTTATAGGCTGGATGCTCTTTCTGAAGCCAACCCAATGAGGTGATGGGGACCAGCGTTTTTATCGAATGCGTAGAGATAGTGTATCGATAAACATCTTGCCTCAATTAAGGAAATAAATTTCAAAGTAACCTGACCAGAGATAAGTTTATAAGTAAATTTTTAAAAGCCGTCCAATGGCCGTTAAATCGATGATGATGATGATGATGATGATGATGATGATGATGATGATGATGATGATGATGATGATGAAGGTGTGTGTGTGTGTGACTAGAGAAGATTAGCTCAACAAAAGAAAAGGTATTATCCCTTTCAAGTGTTGGTATGAAGGGAGAGGGGGGGGGGCATGGAAAAAAAAGCCCCACCAGAAGAATCTAATCAACTAACGAGTCGGAGCCAAACTAATTAGCGAGCACTTGTTCGGAATGTTTGATTTCGTTTTTGCTTACTGCTAATTAGTCCTTTTCTGGCAACCAAAGAAAAAGAGAAAACTAATTTTCTCAAAAGGAAAATGAAAATTAAAAAAAACTCACGTACATAAAAAGAAGGGGAAAATATCCGAACGCGTTAATGACTGGCAGGAAAAGACTAAAAAGTTTCAAACATTCGATAAGATCGAACCTTTTCCTTCGTCAAATTAAGGAACAGAAAATAAAAACTAAAAAGAATTCCGATTGATTTTTCACTCACATAAGGTAGAACAAAAACAAAATGATTTAGGATTTGGAATTTTTTTTAGATAAGGATTGATAATTTGGATTATTTTGATTGTTCGGACTACTGTTCTCATCTTGGGTGTTATTCTCACGTTTCGGCTGATGTGACCTCCGAGCTTCTTCAGGTGTATATTGAACATGGTTTTTATTGGGGAATGCTGGAAACGCAACCGATAACGCTCTGCTGGCAGAAGTTTCCTGAACTTCCTCCAGTTCAAGACTCAAAAATATTGCAAGGAAATTCACAGAAAATTGGTCATTAAGATTCCAAACAGCATTCACCATTCACAACCTGGCGTTCGTCTGACTTTTCGGCCTTTCATTCGACAGTTGCTTACATTATGCTAGCTTGTTGGTCCAAATTCGCAGTCATTAAAAAATACAGTTTCATGAAATAATTCAAGTTTGTCTTTCTCTCGCACGTCTTGTGAGATTTTTTTTACGGATAATTGTTACAAAAATCCGAGCAGAAAAACTTGGACAACGTGAAACTGAAATTTCCAATTCAAATAAAGGTGGGTCATCCGACGGGGAGGGATGACAAAGTGAGTCGAACAATAACTCATTAAATGCGTTGTCAGGTTTTTAACAAAGTGGAAATAAAGAACAGCGACCAGTGTACACAGATATTAAATCACGCACACGTACGCGCTTACAATTTCTTTTTTTTTAATTCTGCAGGTGTTGGCGGAAACGTGTGTGACATATCAACTTAATTTTAATAGATTATTATTATTATTATTATTATTATTATTATTATTATTATTTAATCACTACTAGTTCTTGCAAAAGTCATTATCAGTTATTATTATTATTATTATTATTATGATTATTATTATTAGTATCTATATAATAATAGGCACCCCTCGCCAGGAACAAAATGTAGTATCTGTTATAATACTACACTTTCTTTTTTCTGTCTTCAGTCGGTGAAGGAGAAATCCTTTTAGACTAATGCAATTTTTACTTTTGTTCCAATCCAGAGTGACCCTTTTTAGGCAGATGGATTTTCCACATATTAAAAACCGACCTTGTGTCTAAGTCTTCCCTCGCGGGTAGGCAAGTAAATAAATAGGCCAAGGTATTTCATGTTCATACGTATGTTATCACCTTTCACACACATTAAACAGAAATGAGATTGTCGCTTATTGGTGATTAATCTGATGTCGCTAAGGTAAAACATTCCCAGCTCTACCCATTTTAAAATGAACTGTTCCAAAATCAAATTATGTTATCCCGCTGACAAAAAACGTAAAATTTTAAATGAAAACATTTCAAAAAGTGACGTTCGCTGTATAGATTTGCAGAATATTTAGCTGACAATTATTTGTCTGGTAAGAACACAGAATATTTATTGTTTAAAAAAAAATTAAATTGCTACAATTTTTGCTGAATAAAAAAGAGACAGATTCATTTAATTTATTTAGCTAGCAATGAAAATTATTTTTAAGGAAAAAGAAAAAGGGTTTTTTTTTCTTAATAGTATTGACCCCACTGACAGACATTCATTATTTGGAAATTTATCTCTACATCCGGTGTCAGTTGGATAGCAGCTGTGTCAGGAGCATCATGATGTATGGCAGTGAATGCTGGGCCCTCGCCCGACTGCAGCGCAATGACAGATCCATGAATAGATGGGTCTGCAATGTGAAATCTGAACAAATCCAACACATCAGGTCAGAGGATTTAGCACTACATTTGCCCAGTATAGAGGTTATCCTAAAGATGAATCGATTATACTGGTATGGCCATGTGGAACGTCCATGCAGAAGCATGGATGTTTTAAATCGCAGGAAGGTTGACTGGCCAAGGAAAACTTGGAAGCAAGTGATTGGACAAGACCACACAGTTGAATTTGGAGACTGCTGACCTGCTGAAGTATGAGAAATGGAGAGTGAGCTTGCGTAATATCAGAAAACGTCTGACCTCTGACCCCAAGGGAAAAGGTGATGTTAAATGAATAGAAAGAAGAAGAAGAAGAAGAAGAACAAGAAGAACACCAAGAAGAAGAAGAAGAACAAGAAGAAGAAGAAAGGAATATTAACAGTAAATTACACAAATGTAGAAGGCTCTGTGGAATTTATATGCGCCCCAACTAGTTATTATTATTAATTACTGACTAGCCGTCTCACCCAAGTCATTATCAGTGATTCCCTAGAATCTGAGTGATAACAAGTCTCCGCAGATTTCCATCTCTCTCCATCTCTTTCGATAACCGCTACAAATAATTTTGTGTTATCACAACAGCCGTTCTCACTAACAATGATTGTTGGTCTTCCCGGAAATTTGAGTGGCAATAGCCCAAGGTTCTAGTATTCTCCACACCATTCCAGTGGAGGTCTGGGTGGTGCTTTCCCTTCTCGGTTTTTCCATCCTCCTTGACCCTTCACAAACATTTTGTGTGGTACCAGCCAAAGCTGTGCCATCACATGTGTATGTGTATAGGTGTGTGTGTTTTTTTTTTGGGGGGGGGGGAGAATTTTGGTATTTCTTGGTAGTTTTAGTTCCCTTGGGTTCGTGTAATGTACTTTCTATATTCTTCTTTTTATTATTATTATTACAATGATCATTATTTATTTATTTTTTTACTCCGTAAGAGTTCTCACACAGATCATCATTAGTGATCGCTCAATGTCAATAACCAGTGGTGTTCCCTGGAGTCTGAGTGACAACAAGTCTTCCTAGATTTCCAGCACTCTCCACCTCTTTCGATAAGCATTGCACATCACTTTGCATTATCACTACAGCCATTTATCATTGATTTCTTGCTGGTAGCAAATGTTAGTTTTCTCTGGAATTTGAGTGACAATAAGCTTCCTCAAGATCTCAGCAATCTCCACGCCCTTCCTGTGGTGGTCGGGATGGTGCTCTACTTTCTCGGTATTTTTATCTTCCTTGACCCCTCATAAACATCTAGTGTAGTACTAGCCGAGGAAGGTGCCACCCTTTTTTTTAAAGTCAGGGGTGGGAATGGGGGTAGAGCAAGAGTTAGATGATTGGATTTCCGATATTTCAGTTTCTTTGGATTTGTGTAATGTTCTTACTCTATTTTCGGTACTGGTGCAGTTTACGATCCGTGCTGAAATTACAAAACGATGACTGTTTTTTCTTGATTGAAATGTTGTTTACTTAATTTTTCCAGTTTGATAGCGTCTTTGACAAAAAGTAAATATTTTTCCATCAATTTTTCGCCTCGTTTTGATTTTGATATCACAAAGTTTTCATTCAGCTTTTCCCGGCTGTTTACGTAATATGATGGACGATGCCGACGAAGCGTAAACTGTACCAATACCATATTTTGTTCTATTTCCATGTCAACTTAGCGGTGGTTGATTATTAATACTTGGTTTTGTGGACTGCTTTCCGCACCCAAGGATTTTCCTTATTATTATTAGTATATGTTTGTTGGGCATCTCCCTTTTGTACTATTTTCTTAATTCATCCCTTAAAAAATAAAATATTACACAACAAATCTACACTAGTCATACAATAGCAAATACATCTAGAGCAAATACATCTACAGCAAATAAATCTAGGACAAATACATCTAGAGGAAATACATCTAGAGGAAATACATCTAGGACAAATACATCTAGAGCAAATACATCTAGAGGAAATACATCTAGAGGAAATACATCTAGAACAAATACATCTAGAACAAATACATCTAGAGCAAATACATCTAGAGCAAATACATCTAGAGCAAATACTGCTAAATATTTCATTTGTGATAATTCATTTATTTTGAGGTTATTTGATAGAAATTGGATGCAAGAAAGATGTATTCTTTTCTCTTTATAAATGTACAATTCTTTTTCTTGTGTCATTAATGGTTTTTTTTTCCAGATTACTTCAAGTCTGATTATTATTTTCAGTGACAGACGATTTATTTTTTAATGTAGCCGTTTTTTAACTTAATGTACATAATATTGAGTCCTATCTTAACGAAAAAGGGCCACTCGTCAATATGGTGGACTTTATATAGGGTTTTAAGTTATCTTTCACAAAATAAATCTAAGTGGAAAACTTTAATGAAAGAAAGTTTTGCCCTTTTATCAGATTGTGTTTCCGTCTGTTTTTACATCATACAAATCTGAATTTTTTTTATTGATTTATTATTAAAAGAAAAATCTAGTTTAATCTGTGTGTTATGCATCATATTAAGAAGATTCAATATGTTATCCATTAAAATGAATCTTATATAAACGATCAAAGTTGTGCTTCCGTGTTAGTTTTGTACATTTTTTCTTCCGATAATGAGATATTCTCAATGTTTCGGCTGTTCCCATTATGATTAATTTTGATTTACCACAAGATGATATTACATTTGTAAGGATTTCTCACTTGTTCAAAGCCTGCAGCATATCCCGAACCAATCCTCTAGAAGGAAGGAAGCAACTCACAGTTGCTCTTTCTCATGGTTCAGCAAAAAGAGAAAGATTTGCTCAGCTTATCTGCTACATGTAACTTCAGAGATTTTGACTATGACACAATATCCTGTCAAGTAACCTTAATTCCAAACTTTAACCTTATGTGCAAATTTCCGTTTTTAACCTAATTTTTTCACACCCGTCTCTAATCTGGCTACACAAGATGCCATTTTCGTTTTCCAGTTTTACACAGCTGTTCACTTTTGCAACTGACCTTAGTTTAAAACTTCATGAATGCAATTAAATCTGTGGTGACTAAAATAACAACCGGATTAGCAAGTGCTTTTTAACCAGGATTGTGCGTACACACATTGATTAGAATTTTCCCTGGTAATGCATGGTTAGCCTAAGCAATGTTGTGAGCTATGATCCTGTTTTAGCACTACAGTGAGCCAATTCTTTGATTCCAGACCAAAACAAAATATCACTGTCCGGCGTCTTGTAATACTCAACTAAAGCCATGACTTGTTTATACGTCGTAAGTTGTTGCTCAGTGGATAGTGACGTTTCTGTTTTTCTCTCTTTCTTGAGGCCTCTTCTTTTTTAATAAATGCGGTTGTAAAAGTTAATAAAGACAGCAAACAATCATGAGTGGTCCAACAATGGTTTTAGATTTTGATTTCACTTTACCATTTTTATACGGTATACATATATATTATACCCAACCCATCGTCCATAGGGGAGGGAGCATCTGTCCTCTCTTTCTCTCTCTCTCTCTCTCTCTCTCTCTCTCTCTCTCTCTCTCTCTCTGTCTCAGGGTCAAATCAAAATGAAAAAAATTAATCAGCTTATCCGCTATGTGTTACTAGCGATTTCCCTTATATGATGCAATATATTATCACGTAACCCTAATTCGAAATTTTTAACTTTGAATGGAATTTTCCACTTTTTGCTTACTCTAACCTTAAGTGAACATTTCCGTTTTTAACTTTATTTTTACACACCTGCCTTTAATTTTGCTAAACTTTTGCATAAAACAACCAATACTCATTGTGCATCATATTTTATATCAACCTTTTTCAATACAACTGTATTTTTTTTTTATTATTCATGTAGGTAATCCTGGTGTCATTGAGTACTATGAAAAGTTTATGGAAACATTGTATCTTGCGAATGACAAGAGAATTCCAGTTTGGGGTATTTCGCATACTGGACACGTGTCCACAAAACACATGGATGATGCTATGAAGGAATCTGAAGGTGATTATTGTTTTTTTTATTCAATTTTAATTCAGCTTATTCCTACATTTGCATGTAAGTTTTGTTCTTTTAACACCTAAAGATTTGCTTCCTTTTTGGCTATTTATTTCACTGTGGCCTTTCTAGTCAGTTGACCTCATTATCGTAACAAAGATGGCTGTAGTTATCTCCCTTGGCTCAGAATATGAAGGAGCTATCTCTGTTTCTTTCTCTTTCTTTCATTTGTGATTTTACAGTAGTTTCGTGATTTTATTTCTCTTTACCATTATACGGTTTACATATATAATATCCCCAACCCATCATCTATAGGGCGGAGAATTGTCCTAAAGTACAAGCTCTCTCTAGTGGTCCAATAAAAAAGAGAAAGATTTAATCAGCTTATCCATTATGTGTTACTTGCGATTTCCCGTCTTTTAACTTCTCGTGGAAATTCCCACTTTTCTGCTTAATTTTACGTGGAAATTTCTGTTTTAACCCTATTTTTTCACACCCACTTCTAATCTGGCTAGACAAGATGTCATTTTCGTTTTCCATAGTTGTACACAGCGGTTCACTTTTGCAACTGAACTTACTTTAAAACTTCATGACTAAAATTGGTAAAAGTACAGATTAGTTTACACCCGAGAACTCGTCAACCAAAAAAAGAACACATGATTCATAAAAAACGCATTAGAATAAAATTCTGTATCGAACCCACCTAGTTTTAACGTGTGAAAACAATTTGTAAGATTTTTTATTTAATACATTTTTTTCTAAAATATCCGTGTTCTCAAAGGCTATCTGCCATTGATTGCCGCCTTTGTTGTAAAGAAGACAGATTTTATAGAAAAAAGTATGAAATAAAAAATCTTACAAATCGTTTTCACACGTTAAAACTAGGCGGGTTCAGTAGAGAATTTCATTCTAATGCGTTTTATATAAATCATGTTTTATTGAAGTTCTCAAGTGCTAACTATGTTGTATTTTTTACCTCAACATTAAATCTGTGATTAAAATAACAACCGCATTAGCAAGTGGTTTTTTCGACCAATTTTGTGCACACACGAAGGCACGCAACTGCAGTGAGTCTCAGTTGATGCATCACTACAACAAATGCTAATCCGGTTTTCTTTTGTGGCTTTGAGCCTTTTGCATATTTGATGCAATTGTTTTTTGAAGTCAGAGATATTTTAACGACACTCATGAAAGATTAACCTGTCTTAAAATCCTTAAACAAGTGTGTGAGGTGAGGGGGGGTGGGTTAGATGCAGTGCGTAAACTCGCTTGGACATGAAGAGTGTCAGTTTTACAAGAAGTCGTTAAAAAGCCACAGTTAATGTCCAGACGGGGTGAGTTTTCCCGTGTTGAGTCAACTTAAGCCACAGTACTTCTTTGTTAATTCCCTTAAATCTTCCTCAGAGGAAGATTAAATCTGGATAGCATCGGGAGATATGTGCAGAACAAGAGACTTTGATGGTATGAATACGTTAAAAGAATGGATGAGAGTTCTTGGGTTAGTAGATGTAGAAACGTTGAGGTAGCAGGTTCAGCTCACAGGGAAAGGCCAAGAGAAAAATGGGAGAAAAAGGGATAAATATGGACTTCAGAGAAAGAGGGATAAATAAAACGTTATAATTTAGAAAGCCATTCTTAACATGGGGAGGTGGGGGAGTTGATTAACTATTCTGTTTATTAAATTATTAGGTGAAAGTACACGATAGTTAATAAACCCTTCCCTCACCATGTTAAGAATGGCTTTCTAAATTATATCATTATTTCAGTTGAGTCCGTAAAATGCATAAATACCCGTTTTTTAATTTATTTTCTTACTAATTCTCTGGATTTTCCTTATGAGTTATGGTTACAACAAAAAAACAGTTTGAATTATCTCCCCTTTAATCTGATTCTTCTAAAATGAAAACGAAAATTTCATCTGCCTCAATAATACAAAAAAAAACGGTAATTTTTTAAATGTGTTCATTAGTTTTTTACAAAATTCTGCATGAAAATTCTATACCTATTAACCTCTATCCTCAACTATCGTCCCAATAAACGTGTCTTACTGTCCACCTGACAAGCTCATGAAATTCTGACCAGTTACAGCCATCGTTACAAATCTCTTCGATATTTCACCGTCAACTTGACAAACTCATTAACCTTTATCCTCGAGTGACCTTTGGGCCTTGATAAGCGGTGACTCATTAGTACAAAAAGAAAGGTTTATAAGTTCGACATAAAGATTCATGAGTTTGACGAGGTTCAACAAGATGCACTTGAGAAAGGTCAGAGGTTACATCAGCCGAAAAATGTATTTTGTGACAGTGCATAAGATCTTCTCTTTTGCTTATTCCTCTGTCTTCTCTCTCTCTCTCTCTCTCTCTCTCTCTCTCTCTCCTTTCTATTTTCGGTGCTTATGCACTATGGCAACAAAAATGGCGACAAACAAAATTCCCTTCCTTATTTCTAGAAGAGTGAATAAAAAGGGGAGATAATTCGAACTATTTTTTTAGGGGGACTCATAACGAAACGATCATATTCGATTTTTTTTTTGTCACGAAGAAACCGTAACAGATAGAGAAGCATGAGAATTTGTCAGAAGAAACATTTAAAAATGGTATTTTTGTAATAAAGTACTTTAAGAAACGGTATTAAAAAGGAAATAAAATTGATTTATTTGAGTGACTTTGACATCATATAAAAATAGAAAAATAGAACAATACAGTTTTTAATGGGTATGGTATAAGTCACATATTATCTTCACAGATGCATATCTATTTACCAGAAATTAGTCTGTGCGCTTGTAGAAAATCGACTAACTTTGCCTTATCTCTGATTAAATATGAAATGTTTTCAAGATTTAACACATTGATGTCCATTTTCGGAAAATTAAGAAACGAATTAAGACACTTAAAATAATTCGAATTATCTCCCCTTTTTGCTGGTTGCCATTTTGTTAGCATAATGCCTAATCACCCTATTTTTTTCTAAAAGGTCATTTTGTAAATTAAAAATAAACAATGCAGAAGGAACAATGTGAAATCTTGTTGACAAAGAAATCAAATACAACAAATCTTATGTGATTAGTAAAGGAGGTCATTTTACGTCAGAAAAGGTCAAGAAACCACCACACAAGGCTCACGGAACACAGAAATAGATGGCAGAAAATTTTCATGATCACATGACCCCCTAACATTTGACCTCCTAGCTCCACAGATTTCTTTTGGACTACTATGTATGGAGCATAGTTGAGGAAAAAGGTTAATGAGCACCTTCCTAAAAGTAAATAATCCCTAAAAGTTTCCATAATGAGCGTAATGTCCAATACGTACGATGAATCTAGCATGTAGATGATTCATACCTCACATAAAAGCCGTTATCAAAGCTGTAGAAAACTCTAATGGCTAAAATTAAAAGACGTTATTTTTACTATAGCTGGGATATAATTTTGACTTTATATTTTATACTAAAAAGTGAGACCCATTGGGTCAGCCATTGAGCTCGGGTTAGATTGTTTGAATCAGGAAAAGCTGAGTTTGCAAAGCCAGTTAAATTTTTTAAAATAAAACACAATCCAATACTAGTCTTTCTGATTGCTAAATTTCTCTCTCACTCTTTCTCTTTCCCTATCTATGTATCTATCTATCTGTTTGGCTGTCCTTTTCCTTCAGCTATGTGTTAAATAATATTAATAATTGTGGTCATATTTCATAACACTAAATAATCCCTAAACAAGAAACACCTAATCCTAGCATGTAGATGATTCATATGTTACATAAAAGCCGGTATCGAAGCTGAATAAAACTTTAATAATACAATTAAAAAACAATATCTGCGGCCACCAGATCAGATTTTTGAAAATATCAGCTTCCTGGCCCCAAATGCATAAAACATTGATGTTTTATTGTTTTTGTTCTCTTTGCAAAACTCAATCATGTTCTGCAAAATCCAAAACAGAAAACAACAATTTATCTCCAATCGCTCCTCCTCCCTCCTTCCCCCTTTTCACTCAACCAAACACTAAGAATAAATATTTGAACATATAAAGAACTTAAAGCATAAAAACTTTGCCAAAATGACCGGATTAAGCATTAAATAACACGAAAAGGGTTGATAAGCCGTAAAACAACCAAACAAAACTATATATTTATTCTTACCCTCAATAACGTTTTTCAGTAAAAAGACATTATTATCTGTTTTTCAGAGGCATTTTTGTGTCTAAAGCATTATATACCTGTGTTGTCGTAAACGTAGGTTTATTTTCTTCTGCGGATTAACCCACTCAGACGCCGATGTTTATAAAAAAAATTTATTTAAAAAGAGAGACAGTCACATAAAATATCAGAGCGACACTTGTGCAATGTGTGAGAGAGGGAGAGAGAGAGAGAGAGAGGAACAGACAGATAGACAGACGGACAGCTCGTCCCGCTACACCATTGGGGACAGCACCCAGACACGTCTTTTCTGCTTAAACTCTCGCCACCCAAAGAAACATAAAATCCTCAGCCAGAAGTCACATGGGTTCATCAACTTCCACTTTGAGGTCACCTCTGACCTTTAAGGTGTCACTCAAACACTTCCATCCCAACACAGCCCTTGCTACGTAACATACGTATAAATCTGCTTTGAAATACGTTCCACATCTTCTATACACAACATGTGATTACGTCCATAAGTCTGTTTCCTACAACACATAGTTATTAATGTCGATCAGATGGAAACATTTAAGAAAGAATCAAATAAAAGTTTAATTTTGATTTAATTACTAACCCTGCTGTCAGCTTCAAAAGTGCCTCTGACAAGCGTTAATAATTATGTGAACGTCTATGAGAGTAGCACAGTTGTTCACCTTTCTCTATCCGAACAGAATCTCCTTCGAGCAAATGTCAGGCAAAGATGCAGTTGTTCAAAACTAAAGAAGAGCACCGAAACAAGAATTCCATAGAATGAGGCATCTCAAACTAAAATGTTATTTTCATTATATCTAAAGATGTAATAGATGTAGAACAGTTGAGGTAATAGGGTCAGTACACAGGGGAAGGCCGAGGAAAACATGGTAGGAAGTGATACAAATAGACTTAGGAGAAAGAGGGATAAATAAAGACCTGGATAGATATAGGTAAGCTTGGAGGTCAATCGCTAAAAGCCGTCAAACGCATGCTAATATGTAAAACGGAAGTTAAACCGACGATGATGATGATGATGATGATGATGATGATGATGATGATGATGATGATGATGATGATGATGATGATGATGACAAGTATTTATTGACATTAGGTTTGAATATGACCAGGTCGTAGCCTGAAGAAAAGCAGTCCCACAGTAATGTGTTCCACATGAAAAAAATCTTATTCTTTCGCACATCTTTAAAAATACACTTATTAGTGTCACCCCAAAATCCAATAAAAGTTGTAATTACTGGTTGTTTACATGAAGTGATAAGGATGGACTTGAGCGAAAGAGGGATGAATAAATACATGCAGAGATAGGTTAATTTTGAAGTCAATTTCTAAAAACCGTTCAACACATACCAGCATGTAAAATGGGCGTTAAACTGATGATGATGATGATGATGATGATGATGATGATGATATTAGCCTCAGAATATACAAATAGTGGTATTTACTTTACATAAATGGTGCATCAACTGCTAGCCTCTCCCTCTTGGACAGGCTGCTAAAAAACATTTCTAAGCGAATCCCGCACTATCTGCCAAGCTCCTGTCGTAGAAGTGTTGCATCCCTGCACTTATTTTACAAGTACTGCCACGGAATCGGCTCGACAAACTTACTGCACTTGCACCCCTCAACGTAAATACCTTCGTCCCGTCCGACTAGTAGCAAATTCTGATCCCTTCATTGTAGGTCCCTAGATGCTAGTAGATTTTCTACTCTAATAGCTTCTTTCACCCAGGCATAATATTTTGATAATTTATTTTGGCTAAAATATGTTGCAGCATTGGGCCTTCTCTAAAAGCTATATATTATATAATTGTTTGGTTATGAAAGATTAAGCACTAAATGATACGATTCTAAAAAAATATGATAATTTTTTTTTTTTTATACTTCAGTTCAACATGTAAATATCTTGTAATTTTATTAGTAGCTATCCAAACCAAAATGTTATTTTCATTAGTAGCTATCCCAACCAAAATTTAATTTTCATTAGTAGCTATCCCAACCAATATTTTATTTTCATTAGTAGCTATCCCAACCAAAATTTTATTTTCATTAGTAGCTATCCCAACCAAAATTTTATTTTCATTAGTAGCTATCCCAACCAAAATTTTATTTTCATTAGTAGCTATTCCAACCAAAATTTTATTTTCATTAGTAGCTATAAAATAACAAAGCTCTCATGACTTTTTTTGAGTTCCCAGTAATGAGTCACTAGTGATGTTTTAAATCAACGTTTTTTTGTTTTTGAATGTGTTTTTATGGTTGTTATACTTGGATTTAAAATCTCGGGAAGTTATACTTACGTAGTATTTTTTGGTATTCGGATTTTCTCAGACAAATATTGTTGCTTGGTAAACAATGCCTCTGGTAAGGCAGTTATTTTGTAGTGGACAATTGAAAGAGAAAAAGGCTTTTTGACTAGGAACAAAGTGTAGTATCTCTTCAGATGCTGCACTTGATATATTCTGTCCTCGGTCAGTAACGGAGAGAGGTCCTTTAGACTGAGACAATGTTTATTTTTGTTTCGATTCAGTCTGCCCGTTTTTGGGGAGCTGGATTTTCTCCACATTAAAAAGAGACATTGTCTCTAACCTTTCCCTCGTGGGGAGGCAAGTAAATAGAAACAAAAGATATATATATATATATATATATATATATATATATATATATATATATATATATATATATATATATATATAATTATTATTTCATGTATCCATATAAAATTTTATAAAGCGATATCTTTTATGTATCAATTTTCAGTATTTACTTCAACAGTGCTCAATACATGAGTAGAGCTAGGTAGTAAGTTAATATATTTTCATAACTTACTATATATATATATATATATATATATATGTTGTGTGTCTGTGTATTTATAAATATGCGAATAATATGGGTATATATATGTAGTTTGTTTTTTACCATAACCTTCTTAAGGTCATACTGAATCGGAATATGTCAGGTTTTGTGTATCTTGGGTAGTTTCTGACTTTTTGCTAGACGCACACACAGGGAGAAATACTACATTTGGTTATTTGATAAACTAGATGGCTTTGCCAGCTTGAAATGTTCTCTATTTAAAATACTTGAAACAAAACGTTTAAATAATAAACACTATACATTGCTGTAAACACGAAACAAATACTCGAGCTTTTCTTCATATAGAAAAGATAAACATTAACATTTTGGTAATTTTTATACAAATTATTTATCTTTTAAATATGACTGTAAAGAAAAGAAAAGAAAGAAGAAATCAATTTGCCTGGGCGATGATAAGTGTGTTGGGAGCTTTGAAAGGGACACAATAGTGATGCATAAACAACTGTCCTGCCATTATAACCAAGAAGGATAACCCAACATCATGGTATTTCTGAATTCCATTGACTTGCTAAACATTTGTCCACGAAATCAAACAATATTCCTAAACAGAACTATTTGTCATATTAAAATTAAAACAATCAAATCTTTTCAACCTTTCACTGAATTCATACTGATTGACGGGTGGCCACAATTTGCCATATCTTGAAAAAAAGGTGACAAAGAAAACCCAATTAATTAAAGACCCTAACCCTAACCCAATGAATTAAAGACCAGTGAGCCTCACCTCTATCGTCTCAAAATCTATGGAAGTTCTTCTAAAGCAACCAATCATGACTCATCTTATTTCTACTGCTATCATCTCTCCATACTTTCATTCCAAAACGTTCATGCCTCACAAATTTATATGTGATGGATGAATGGGTTATGAGTATAATGGACGATGGAGATACTGCTGACATTGCCCTTTTGAATTTTGCCAAGGCCTTTGACACTGTTAATCACCGCTTACTTTTATATAAACTCAACATCGTCTTCATGAATCGGTCATAAAGTGGATAATATCCTTTTTTGGTGATTGTACATACAGGGTTCAGATAAATGGCAGTCATCTGAAATAGATGCTTGCAGTGGTGTTCCTCAAGGCTCCGTGCTGGGTCCTATTCTCTTTCTACTTTATATAAACGACACTCCGGAAGTGATTGGTGGAGACGTGCTCCTATTTGCAGATGACATTAAATTAGTAGCTCATAGAAGCGAAATTGACAATCTAAGGTGTAGCCTTCAACGTGCATGGAAATGGTCCATTGGATGGGATTTATACCTTAATTTCGATAAATGCTGCCATATTGCAGTAGGATCTCCTTCTGACTCGGCTCTTACTCTAGGTGGTGACATGGCTCTGCTTAAGAAGGCGAACGAGATAAAAGATCTTGGCCTTCTCATCAACTCGTCCTTCAAGCCATCTAAACATTGCATTCAGGCTGCAAACAAAGCAAGGAAGACTCTATTTCTCATTCAACATTCTTTCTTCAAACTAACTTCTGAAAATTTTTCTCCCACTTTATGTTTCCCTCATCAGACCACTATTAGAGTATGGTGTCCAGGCCTCTCTTCTGTATCTAATATATGATATCCAGCATCTGGAGAGAGTTCAAAGACTGGCTACTCAAATGGTGCAGGGTCTATGGGATCTGCTCTATGAAAGCCGACTGAAATTTAACCTTTTCTCCCTTGAGCGTCGGCGATTACGCAGTGATCTCATTTTGGCCGACAATCTCTTCAATGGTTATTACGATATACCTCAGGACCTATTATTCACTCCTGCACAAGAAAGAGGTCTACATAGACAGCACAAGAAACTATTTAACTGCTGATTTTGATTGAACTGAAGGAGGATCGCCTTCTCTATCAAGATCCCTGGACCTTAGAATAGTCTCCCAAGAGAAGTAATAATGCACGAACAACGCAGCAATTCAAGGTGAATTTGGACAGGTGCTGGGCTACTGTATCCTGTTCTGTGAAAATTTCAACGTTAAGTTTTAGGTTTTCTGCTACGCCTGTTTAATTCATTCATATATATATATATATATATATATATATATATATATATATATATATATATATATATGAGGGTAAAATGCACAATATATCATAAAAATGAAATGCTGTGAAAGACAAGATGTGTGAAAAAAAGACAAACAGAAAAACAAATTTTAAATACAGGAAAAAATCTCATTTTTCTTTGATGATTTGTTTCTGTATTTAGAATTTGTTTTTTTTCTGTTTGTCTTTTTTTCACACACACACACATATATATATATATATATATATATATATCAAATCAAATCAAATTTATTGGCAAAAAATAGTAAAGTGCAACAAGCCATGTAAATTGACAGTTAGAAGATATAAACATCTAAACAGCATCTGAATGCTTTATCCAAAGTGATCTCAATCCTGGATACAATAGACATTATTATCACCTCTGGTAGGCTGCCCCACGCAGCATAAACGCAGACAAAGAAGGCTGCCCATGCTCCAATGAGACAGAAGCGACCATGATACATTCTCTGATGAGTTTTGTGGAGACCACAACCTGGTTTCAGGGTGAAAGAAATATATATATTACAGAAGATCAGAACAACATTGGTTTCGTACCGTCGGTTTGAAATCCAAAGAAAGGGGACCTATAGTTCGTCTCCTCAGCCAGACTCTCTTCAGTCTCTGTTAATGTCTGTCTACCCATTTTTCCTTTGTTTGGATTTGAAACCGACGATACCGATGTTGTTCTGATTTTCTTTAATACATATATAAATAAATATTACACCGTTGTCTTTTTAATTTTTCGTAATAATTGAGCACACTGCTGGGGGTCTCTCCAACTAACCTTACATATATATATATATTTCTTTTAATTAAATATTAAATTGTTTTTATACCATACAGATGACATAGTTTTTGGTGTTTTTTCCCCTCATCAGTGCAGGAGTGGTGGTTGCAAGCGGTCGTATGGGGTCGAACACAGTTTGTAGATTAATGAGCCTGACGTCCAGACCGACACGGACGCGAGAAATCACCACAGACAGTAATTGAAATTAATGTGCACTTACCCAGGAGGCGGGGGCATGAGTCACGTTGTAGATAGAGTTCTACGCTGGAGTGGAACTTTGCTTATATATATATATATATATATATATATATATATATATATATATATATAGATATATATATATATATATTTTCTCTTACATGTTTGTTTCTATTCTAGGGAAAAGAAATGAACTTCCTGTTTTGCTTCTAAAAAGAGTTCCGGAAAAAGAAGGAAAGAAAAATTGTAAAATCAACAAGTTCCAGATCTGAGAAACTTGTTGACTGCAGAAATAAATTTATTATCTGGTATGAATTGAGTTTGTTATCCACACACATACATTTCTGACTACATATATGCATACATGTTTCAGCTACAACCTGAGGCTGGCTGAAGCTTTGTCAGACCAAACTCTTAAAAAAGATTCTTTAAGATTTTAGACTGATAAAGTTTCAGCCTGTCTTAGAAACATATTATTTGCCTCCTTGCCATGAGGTTAGACACAAGGTCAGGTGTGGTTTTAAGAATCCAGCACACTCGGATAAGTTTGACCTACAAAAAAATGTCTGAACCGCATTGTCAGCATTCCCCGGTATGTGCACCACAGGCGATTAGCAATAAACTAACACCTTCTCAGGTAAAGCCCGAGAAGGGTGGACGTCCTAGGACTGAACAGAAGCATACCTCAGCCTGATAGCAATAAAGCCATTGTCAGACTTACTTGCATCATAATTCTAGCTGAAACATGTATGCATATGTGTAGCCAAAATGTTTGTATAAATAAACATTTATATATATATATATATATATATATATATATATATATATATATATATATATATATGTATTACAGGAGATCAGAACAACATTGCTTTGGTACCGTCGGTTTGAAATCCAAAGAAAGGGGCTCTATAGTTGGTCTCCTCAGCCAGACTCTCTTCAGTCTCTATTAATGTCTGTCTACCCATTTCCCCTTCCCTTTGTTTGGATTTGAAACCGGCGGTACCGATGTTGTTCTGATTTTCTGTAATACATATATAAATAAATATTACACTGTTAATCTTTGAATTTTTCTTAATAATTAAGCACTATTATATATAGATATATAGCTCTGCTTGTTATTGAGCACTATTATATAGACACAGTAAGATTCACAATTATTTATGAACAAAACTAAAATTGGTTTACTAACACATCACTTAATAAATCCCGGGTCTGAGATATAGATGGCGCCACTAATAAAATAATACATATATATTTTATAAAGTACTAACCTTCAAATAACATGTATCACTCATTTTGCATGATATTATATTCAAATAACATGTGTCAACATTTGAGCCTAATCGGATTATTAGTTTATAAATTACAGTTATTTAAGTGAAGCTACTGTTGCAAACTTTCAAAACAATGGAAACATGGTCTCGGCCTTTTGGCTAAGATCAAAGTGTAGTATCTGTTCCGATGGATACTGCACGCCTGTCCTGTGCAGTTCTAGGAGGTCCACCCTCCCAGGCTTCACCTCCCCTCTTTGGGGAGGAGTAAGTTTATTGCTTACTGTCTGAGGCGCCCCTACCGGGGAATGCCGACGGGGCTGCCCAGGCAATTTTTAAATGGCCAGAGTGCTCACCTCTCGAGCGCTGGCTTTTAACCCCACTTGCTCGACCCGATCTTGGGTCACATCTTACTTGTGGGAGTAAGATAAAACTGGCCTTGTGCCTAACTCCGCGAGGAGTAAATAAACATCTGAATATGGTGTTGATAAAGCATTGCTTTCTGATGGGAAAAAGTGCTGTTCAAGCAGAGCAATGGCTTGGTAAGTGTTTTTCGGACTCTGTTCTGTTGGAAACAATAGTTAAAAGGTGGTATGCTGATTTTAACCGTGGTCACACAGACACAAATGTATGCTGAACGCTCAGGTCGCCGAAATTTGTGTGAGGTAGTAGAGGAGTTGAAGATTTCAGAAGGCGAAGGTTTATTCACTATTTTGCACGAACATTTTTTAATGAGAAAGCAGTGTTCAAAGTAAGTCTTGCGTTTGCTCATAGTCAATCAAAAACAACAATATGTCGATGATTCAAAACAGTATTTGCAACTGTTTCCACGCAACAAAAAGGAGTGTTTGTATGAATATGCGATGAAATATTGATCGACCACTTCACTCCGAAGACAAATCAGCAGTCAGCTGAACGGACAGCAGCAAAGACAAACATCAGCAGGCAAGGTTTTGGCCTCCACATTTTGGGATGCACATGGTATTTTGCTTATCGATTACCTTGAGAAACGAAGAACCATCACTAGCAAATATTATTAGAACTCTTGGTGCTTTTGAAGGAAGAACTCGTCCAAAAAAAACGGTCACAAATGAAGAAGTAAAAAGTGCTCTTCGTGAAAACAAAGAATCATGTCACAAGTCGATCGCAAGACTACATGGCCTTCTTTTGTGATTCTGAAATCCGTAATAATTAGGTGTTATTATTACGGTATCGTTTGCTCATTAAATTATTGATTGAACCAAATTGTTATACAACTATAACTAATGTGGTTGTTTCAATCGCAGCCATCTTAAAGCTGAAATCTTCAATATAACCAAAACAACATTACCATAAAAAAATCAATTAAAAATTTGGTTCACTTAATAATTTAATATTGGTGCTTCTTGCTTAAAAGTCCGAAAAAAAGATTTCTTTGTCTTTTACTGTTTAAGAGGTAAATAAGGGGCAGTAACTCTTAATTGTAATTTTGAGCCAGATTTTACGAGCATACGATCGCCTTGGTGCCGAAGGATTCCATCATTTGCGTGTGAATCACAAGTACAATTTTGTTGATCCACAAACCGGGGCCACCACCAACCACGTTGAACGTATGTGGTGTGAAGCAAAAAAGAAATAAATAAAATTGAATGTGGCACCCACACGCAAATGGTGGATTCCTATCTCGCAGAATTCATGTGGCGGCAGAAATTGCCCAAATTTGCAAACAAATTGCTGAATTTTATTCAGTATAAAACCCAAGTATAAACACAATAAATTCTTAAATTTTCCATTGCTGTATACTTTGTTGTTCATTTATTACTAATTAATTTTCTGTAAATTACGTTACATGTAATAACAACAGTTAAGAGTTACTGCCCCTTATTTACCTCTTAAACAGTAAAAGACAAAGAAATCTTTTTTTCGGACTTTTAAGCAAGAAGCACCTTAATATTTAACTGATTTAAAGTGAAATAAAAATGAAATGTGACGAGAAAATAGGAAATTTTATGTAGGATAAAAAACAAGCGCCGTTACGAATTCTCGCCATGTTTTGGTATTTCCTGAACCAGAAAAACATTCCACCTCCAACCAAAAACGGGTTCAATTGTACTATAGAGATAGTTGGCATATTTTCCTACATTTTCGTTCGTTTTCGCCTATATTTTCGATAAAATGGGTTATTGGTCTTAAATTCTATTTATTTTCATAAAATAAAATTCTAATTAGTTTTTAGGGGTTGAGAATTTAACTTTAAATCAATGCTTTAAACGACGGTGGCCATTGCTTTTTTCTTGCGCTAAAAATAGTTTCACTGTTTTAAAATTGTATTACAAATAAAAAAAACTATTTTAAAACCAAATAAATAAACTTTGAACATTCTTTTTACGCAACAAATAAGTTTAAACGGAATTTAACGAATTTAAAAACAAAACTATTATAATTTAAGAATAAGAAATTATCGCCACGTAACTTAAAAAATTGGTATAAAAGTTCAATTTTATAGACTTTAAAGAGTAAATTAAATTTTATTTCAGACCAAAAATCTATTTTATCCAATATGTAGGCGAATAATATCATGCAAAATGAGTGATATATTCTAACAGACTCTATAGTATAATTGAACCCAGAAATATTCTCGAAGAAAAATGGCGATTAACTAATTCATCACGATAATTTTAATCGGGAAAATCGTTTGATAAATTTATTTTCATATAATAATCTTAAATAATGGCCATTGTGCTTTGAGACGGAGCGTCTCAAAACACAATGTTTACTTTTTTTTTTATCTATATTAATAACATTGTGTGACCACTTCTCGTGTGTGTGTGTGTTTCGCCTTACGTAAATTATACATTTTTTAAATTCATAATTAATAATCGAATATTTATTGAAATCAAAAATGCAATTATAAAGAAATCTTTCAAAATCATACTAAAAAAAAACAACAAATTAAATCAACCAGAATTCAAAACGCATTCTGGCTGATTTAATTTGTTGTTTTTTTACGGTTTCCGTAAACAAGTCAGCTATTTTAATCTTTTGTTAATAGTTGAAAAAAAAAAGAATTATTTTGCGACTCTTCGAAATTTTAATGGATTTGGAAGTCTTTAAACTGCCGATAACAAAGTCATTGCTGTTTTTCTTATCCTTATGTACTAAATTATTGAAAGTTTGGTAAATTGTCGTTTCTTGCTCAAAATGACGGGCAATGAATCGTCTGTTTTTTTCAATCTCACAAGTGAGTAAGTAAACACAAATAACGGGTATATACAAGTGTTTTATGTTCATCTTAAAGTGAAGGAAATATGGGGTCACATGATCTGTATGGATGGACGTAACTGCCCCCCCCCCCAAAAAAAAAAAACAACGTTTTTTTTTTTAAATAATAATGCAAGTTGTTTTTTTACATTGAAAAAAAAATGACTTTATTAATTTTAAGAATTATCAACCGAAATGTCGTTTTAAAATTAATTTTAACAAGCAAATTATCAATCGAGAGTTATTTTTTACATTTTTTAAAAATTAATTTTAACAAACAAATTATCAACCGAAAGTTCCTTTTTCTTTTTTCTTAATTACGTAACTTTTTATTATACTTCATAACGTTTTCTAATATCATATAATATGTTTCCAAAGACATTGTGTTTTGTTCGCCGCCGTCAAAGAAATTATTGCAGGTGACTAGTACAGTTCCGCCTGCTAGTCTCTCGTATAGTCCTAAAACGTTTTCTTTTTGGCAGTTACGTCCATCCATACAGATCACGTGACCCATATTTCTTTCACTTTAAGATGAACATATAAAACTTGTATATAACCCAAATAAATTGTTTTGGACTAATTTCCCAATTGTATATCCTGTAAAATATTTAAGATAAATTTGAAATTAGTCCAAAACAATTTATTTGGGTTTAGTGATGTCGGAAAAACGCAGACGATTCATTGTCCGTCATTTTGAGCAAGAAACGACAAATTTAGCGAAAGTTTGGTTCAACTAACAATTTAGACCAAACGATGCCGTAATAATTACATTTCACTTTTAAAATATTTAAATATAATTTAATTACGAAATTAAATTCATCAGAATGCATTTCGTTTTTTTTCGTAAACACGTCAGCCATTTAAATCTTGTTAATTATTGAAAAAAAAACAAGAATGAATTACCTCGTGACCTTTCGAAATTTGAAAAGAGATTAAAACAACATTACCTTAACAAAATTAGTTATAATTTTAAAACAAAATGATTTAATTCATAATTTAATCACAAACAATGACATAAATTTAACTTTTTAAATCCTATTAAGACGAATAATAATAATTTGTTAAAAGAAGACACTCGGTCAACGGCATGTAAAAAGGTCTTTTTCTTACCCCCTTTTTGGTTATATTGAAGTTGTTAGCTTTAAGATGAAATAACATTATCTTAACCAAATTAGTTCTAGTTTTATAACAATTTGGTCCAATTAATAATTTATCGACCGGTTATATTGAAGATTTCAGCTTTAATAATTAGGTTATGTTATTACGGTATTACTCGGTCATTAAAATATTACTTCAACCAAATTGTTATAAAACTAAGATAATGTTGTTTCAATAGCAGCCATCTTAAAGCTGAAAAGTTCACGATAACCCCTTTTTAATATATCCAACTAATTTTTTTAATCTAATCACTTCGCATCCATTTTTAAACTACAAAGATTAACAGTTAAATAATTCACGCGTTTTTAAATGGCATTTTCAAAACATTTTATTCACACACAAAAAAGTCGTTCTCATATCTTGGAAGAAAATCAGATCGGTCCAATCATACCATAGGTATCATTGACATTAGAATATATCGCCAATTTCGCTTTGTATTATTTGCCCAAATGTTAGATAAAATCGATTTTTGATTTTATATATGTATTCTTGGGTGCTCGGTAAAATGGCACATGAAATAAAATTTTAATTTACTATAAAATCTTTACCCGTCGCGACCATTTTATTTTCGATGATTTTCTGAAATTATCGCATTTTTGCTATCAAATTCATTAAATTCTGTTAAAACTTTTTTTGAGAGGGGGGGGGGGTAGTTCTTGAGCCCATAAAGATTTTTGTGTAATAAAATTTGAATGCAGTAAAAAAAATCTGGATGCCAGAGAATAAAAGTAATAGCTGCCATCAATAAAAACATTGAATTAAAGTTGCATTTTTAAGGCTTTAAAAACTAAATTAGGCACTTCTGCAGATTAGGGACGGGCCGAATTTTATTTGTTTTCATTTTAGAAGAGCTCAAATAGTGTAAGGGACCGACAACTTTCTTTTTGTTTAACTGTTAAGTACCTAATTTCTCCGAAAATGGAAAATATGATTTTTTTTTTTAAATAAATAATGCAAATGCAATTAATTAATAACATATATTGAAGAAATTAAAATTTGTGAAAATCAACAGTATATTTTTTTCATTTCAAAACGAACAGTTTAAAAATTTCAATTAGAACAGTAATCATGTTTGGTTTAACATTTTTTTATTGTTTTTTATTTTTACATTTTAAAAACTTACTTTTTTTTCTTGTTTTTGTGTTTTAAACGGAATACAATTCAGAAATTTGTTCAAAAAAGACTGCAGGGAGTTAGTGGGGAAAAAGGGAGTTGTCTGCCCCTTACAATATTGGAGCTCTTCTAAAATGAAAACAAATAAATTTTGGCCCGTCTCTAATATGCAGAAGTGCCGTAAATTATAATGTTATTTCAGGACAAGAAATACAATTTAAGAGCAAGTATCGATTTTATTTCAATGTTTGAGTAAAACTAAGCGAAATGGGGAGGGGGATATTCAAAGGGACACTATAGTACAATTAAACATTGTTTTAGACGTCGAAAATAGACGTCAATTCAATGTTTTATTGAAACTAACAGAATCTATCCGGCGTTGCCCGGGAATCTTCTCATTTCCAGTTTTGTTTTGCTTTTTCCCCCTTTTTTTGCTTTTTGTTAACAAATTATTACTTTTTAACAGAATTTTGAAAATAAAATGTAATTATTACGGTATCGTTTGGCCATTGAAATGAATATATAATTAAACGATATTGTTATACACTAATTTTGTTTACGGTAATGTTGTTTTATCCTCTATTTATAAAATTATTAGATATAAATAGCTCCTAAAACAGTCAACTTTTTAATACATGACGGTGTGTTACGCAATTTACATCCAGGTTTAAATGACAGTTTAAAGGCTTCCAAACTCCTTTCAAATTTCGAAGTCATTCACGCTTTTTTTCTTTCTTTTTAAACTTAAAATGGTTGACTTGTCGGTGCTTAGACACAAAAGCGGTCCAGAGATTTTCGTCTGCAAACAGGAAGTTACGTCATATAAAAGGCACCGCTTTTTTGTCCACGTCCCCCAAAAGTTCCGGGCATGTCGCAGAATTGGTATTTTAACCCCTCCCCCCAAAAGCCCATACTGGAAATGTCGCGGACCCCCCCCCCCCCCCTCCCCCCCGGATTTTCCTGTACTATTGTTGCTGTTTTTTGTACTTTATTTGTTCCTTTAAGTAAAGAACATATAAATAAAAATTAATGAATAATAAAAAAAAAAGTCTACTAACTAACTCTACTTGTTGGAGGAGGGGGCAAGGGGGAATACATTGATTTCGTAACTTAGTGGACATATCAACCATGACTAAAATGTGGGGAACCCATAATGAAGCAAACGCGTTTTTAAGGGACAGAAATATACTTAAAACCGAAAGTCCGCCGTGTTCTTTATGCAGAAGAAGAAAACAAATCACAATTCGTTGTTTATTCTATTTTGTTTATTTTTTAAATAAATTACTTGTTTCATGAAAAAAAGATTCCTTCTGATTTTGTAAATATATTTATTCTATTTTGAAACTCAAAAATCACATTTTCGTTGCAAAAAAAATGCCCCTTTTTGGGGAGATGGTTTTCCTCACATAAAAAAAACAACCTTGCGTCTAATTCTTCTCTAGTAAGAATGAAAGTAAAAAGGGGCCCACACAGTAAAAAGAAAAAAAAAGGGAATTCTTTTCTTTACGTAGTCAGTTTTGTTGGAATAGCGATGCTGGAAAGGTGAGACGTTTTAACAAAAAGAAAGGAACACATTTTCTCTTCATTTCCTGAAGTGAAACGAGTCAGTTTTTCACTTTTTTTATATATAAATGGCCAGTTTAGCAACACATGCCTAAAATTAAATCGAGAATTTAAAAATAGGAAATATATCGTAAAAAATAAATGTAAGAGTAAAAAAGAAATCACACGCTGAAATAAAGTCGGTTCTAGAAATTCAAATAAATTCTACTAACAAGTAAAAATATGGCCGAATAATAGAAATCGCATACATAATTATAAAAACCGACATTTCAGGGCAAATTAAGCGATAAATTCAAGTCACGAAAAAACGATTCAAGTCTGACAATGAATATCTCACATAAAATGAACACGAGCGTTTTTTTATAATGATAAAACTGTTTTTAGGAAAATAAAACTTTGTCATATCATAGTAAAACTGTTTAAAAAAATAAAACATTTATTTGATAATAAAACTGTTGAATGAAAATAAAACTGTTTTATATGATAACAGAACTGTTTTATGAAAATAAAACTGTTGTATATAACAAAACTGTTATCAGTGTTTCATTATGATAAAACTGTTTCTAACACTAGTTTCTAATATGTTTCGGAATTTTTTAGATGAGAATTGATAATTTGGATTATCGTTCTCATCCGAGATGTTTTATAACAGTTTTTATGATACTATATCTGTTTTTATAATAATTAAACTGTATGACAATAACACGGTTTATAAATACTTTTACGATAAGTCTTTTGCTAACAGTTTTTTTTAATCATAAAATTGTATCTTATTATAAACCAGATTTCATAATAATAAAACTGTTTTATGCTGATATAACTGTTTTAATGGTGATGAAATATTTATCTACAACATTGTTTCTATTATAATTGAACTGCTTAGTGATAATACAACTGTTTTTTATGATAATCATTTTTATGATAATAAAACTGTGTAGTTTAAATATATTAAAATGATTTTTCTTTGTTTTTTTTTTATTTTAGCAAAACATCTGTTAAAGTTTGCCGATACAAAATACCTCCCGACATGCAGCAAAATCACACCGCTTCACTGTAGAGGTCTACAAATGCCAGGAAACTTTCTACTCTAATAGATTCTTCTCTCGGACCACTTGCCTTTAGAATCCCTCCCCCCTTTTGCACTCTGTTTCCCCGAATGTACCATCATGCAGAAATTTAAATGTAATATGAACAAACATCTTGCTGCACAGTAGTCTCTTACGTCTCAGTGTTAATGTGCCTCGTTTGTAGTAATATATATATATATATATATATATATATATATATATATATATATATATATATGCGGTAATGGTCCTCTGAGGAGAAGATTTTCTTTGAAAACTCATGAGTTAAGGACTTTAAAGTACTTAGCCTGAACATTGAACTGTAATAAAATTTGATTCGCACCTTATTTTATTCTTTCACTTCATCTATTTCTCTCTCTCTCTCTCTCTCTCTCTCTCTCTCTCTCTCTCTATATATATATATATATATATATATATATATATATATATATATATACTTAGGCAGCAAGTCATTATCTAAGCAAGCGTTGTCGAACGTCACAGAACTTTCTCGTTTGCATATCTTCTTCGTGAGGTTCTCAAACCGTCGATCTATCCTTCTGGTTTCAGGTAGTAATCCGTATAGTACTTCTCCGATAGTTCTTAATTCGGCTATTTTTTAAGAATTAAGAACTCTCGAAAAAGTACTATACGGATTGCCACCTGAAACCAGAAGGATAGCTCAACGGTTTGAGAACCTCACGAAGAAGATATACAAACGCGAAAGTTCCGTGACGTTCAACAACGCTTGCTTATATATATATATATATATATATATATATATATATATATATATATTTAGCCTGAAGATTACCTCCGGGGATGAAACGCAGGAGCCTCTGTGTAGCTTAATTGCCATAAATATATTTTCATAGCTTACTACCTAGCTCAACTTACGTATCGAGCACTGTTGAAGTAAATACTGAAAATTGATACATAAAAAATTATATCTCCTTATAAAATTTTATGTGGGTACATGAAATACTAATATATATATATATATATATATATATATATATATATATATATATATATATATACTTTATTGTTGCATTCCAATGACCATATGAAAATCAATCCCAAACCATAATTTTCATTTGTTCTTCTATTTTCTTTATTTCCGTATTTCAATGGGTATTTCTTTCATCTTACACACAACAAATTTCCAAATTTTATATTCATTCTTCTTACACGTGTTTTATGGCATGTTAGGAAAATATATAGTTTTTAGTCTAACCGTGTCACTCATCAGAGAATAGTAACACGGTTGGACTAAAAACTATATATTTTCCTATAAAGAAATTGAAAGAACAAATGAAAATTATGGTTTTGAATTTATTTTCACATGGTCATTGGAATGCAACAATACACTATATATGCTCTGAATATTGTAACATAATTTCATTGAACTTGTAATTGGAAATATTTCGGATACTATAGAGAGTATACAGTTCAAAAAGTATATATTTAATGTTTCCCTTTGATTGGAGTGATAGAAAGAAAAACAGAATATAAAAATTAAATATGTATACATTATATGAATATTGGACGTATCTGATTTTTCAGCATGACTACGGAGAGTTATACACTGATGAAGCCTCTTTGTGAAGGTTTGATAAATATTGTATACCATAAAAATGTATATTTTCGAAAAGGGCAGAAACAATTGTTTGTTCATAAAGTGTTTTTGGATGAAATATGGAATGTTTGGCACTTGTGCAGTTTAGTAAACAGGAGTAACAACCAATAGACTAAAACATTTTAATAAAGATATTTATTTCATGAAATATAATTTCTGAAAGAAAAACGTTGTAATAAAATATAGTTTTATTATTATTATGTTCGTTTTATAACATTTTAAATTATTAAAATTATTTTTTAAAAAGTCACTGTCAATTTCAGAAACTATATTTTATTATAATGTTTTGGCCAAAATGTTACTTTTTTGAAACTATATTTTATTAAATTAATAAATTTATTAAAATGTTTTAATCTATTGGTCGTTACTTCCTGTGGATTATCTGCCCCTGTTTACTAAACTGCACAAGTTCCGAATGTTTTTTCTGAATAACTAAGATTATATCATGTTAAATTAAGAGCTCTAACCGTGAACCCTTCGGTGTTTCCCCGTCTACCCAATAACCCATATCCTCGAGTGGCCTGCGGGCATTAATAAACGGTGACTCGATGGTAAAAAAAACTGCATAAATCTTTGTGTGGTTTTTGTTTTTTTAAATTTTTTACAGAACAATACTATTGATCAAGCATCAAATTTTCAAATTACAAAAAGAGACATTTGAAAAAATTACATTTCAATTTTTAGCAGGGGGCTCAGTTTTCTATGTAAGTTTATAGAATTGATATTGAGCCTTCCCCCTAATCTGCCAACAGTAAAGTTTTCTCTTTTTAGTGTAAAAAACTGTTTTAATAACACATCCTTAAGTAGATGACAATCGCCTAAAGATGATAAAAGTTTTTAAACTGTTATCATCTTTAGGCGATTGTCAAGAATTTCCAACAGAAAAAAATGGGGTGAAATAACAGAAACAAATAGTCAACAAATAAGTGTTACCAAAGGCAATGAATTTACTTTTTTATCTGCCTGGATCATATTTTTGTATTTTAAAGTTGTATTTAATTTTTCATTCAAATTTAGACTTACATTTCGCAATGGTCGCCGCCGACTGCTTCCAGTTTCCGGAAACCACCGAAGTTAGTAATTTTTTTTTTCTTCGTTATTTTCTCCTTTCAATTAGGCAGAAAAGTAAATTCTATTGCGTTTCAAACTGACATTTGTTGTATATTTGTTTGTACTTTATTTCACACCAAATTCTTCGATATTATTTCCGGAAAAAATTTAAAGAAAAATTAAATGTAGATAAATAAAAACGCTTTAAAATACTTTAAAACACAAAAAAACGATCTAGGTAAAATTAATTTTATTGCCTTTGGTAACAGTTATTTATTGACTACTTGTTTTTTTACCCGTTCTCAACAGTCTCACATTTTAATTATAAAATAAGTTTCTTTCAAAAAACCTTATTGAGTGGTTGGGAGTTGGCCGCCATCTTGGATGTTTATATCAGTACAATCTGTACCGATGAATGAAAACTGAGGAAAATAAAAATGTCCTTTGATTAATATTTCCAAGTAAAATTTAAACATTCGTGTTTTTTAGACTTTAATGCAATGAAGTAACGTGTTTAAAACACAGGTTAGTATTAAATGTACTTTAACCCTTTAGACAATTGTGTTGTTGTCGAGGCGAGTGATGTGCCCTTGGCCTTTGCCGATCGTAAGACTTCAGACTGAACTTCAACTCCTGAGGGTGGGTGCTTCTCCGAAGAGACCACCCCAAATCGTGAGCATGGTTAGGAGGTTTGGGTCCAATCTCTGCCCTCACTATTCCCAAATACCTAGCGATGGGTGAGGGGGGGGGGGGGTAAAGATCACTTTTCTCTGACTGACCGAGCGTCATTGCGCATTTAAACCGACCTACTTTGTGTCCATTTCGTCTCTCTAGGATAGCCGTCTAAAAATACCCTGTTGCTTTTTTTTTATCTTTAAATGATTGCGCAAAAGTTACTAATAGCTACATAAATTATCTAGTAAGGAAATACAATTGGGAAATTAGTCAAAAACAATTTAGTTTGGTTTACCTACTCATTTGTGACCTATTTGCGTAAAAATAATATTTAACAGAAGTTGTTGCGAGTAAGATACGTAACCGGACCGGAATGAACCACATGTAATTTAATGGCCTGAATTCAAGTTTAAAATGTGGAAACCCTTGTTTCCGGTTCGGTTACGTACCTTACTTCAAAATGGCGACCATGATCGCAACCAATATTTAAAGGTAATTAAAATGCGTCGGTAAATTCGTCGTTTCTCAGCCAAAGTGGCGGCCAATGAAACGGCTGCATTTTTCAGATTTTTTTCCGACCTCACAAATGAGTAAGTAAACTCAAATAAATCGTTAGGGACTAATTTTCCAACTGTATTTCCTTTAAAATAATTTAAGGTAAATTTGAAATTAGTCCCAAACAATTTATTTGGGTTTACTTACTCATTTGTGAGGTCGTAAAATGTAGACGATTCGAAACGACGAATTTACCAATGCTTCTATTAAATATCATTTTTTTTAACGCAAATAGGTCACAAATGTGTAGCTCGATAAAAATATATTGTTTTTTTATTAATTTCCCAACTGTAGTTCCTTTAGAATAATTTATGTCGCCAATAGTAACGTTTACCTGTAGAAAAGTAATATTTCAAGTGTTATTCAAAAGCTCCTTGGCCTTTTGGGGTGCTTGTACAGAGAAGCGTCCGTATTAAATTATCAATACAACACAAAAAAACAGTATTATATACTTACGCAGCAGGTTTAAATAAGTATCCCTACCAAAAAGTAGGAAAATGATGGAGTAGAATTTTAATTAAAAATAAAAATCAGTTTCATCGTATTTTGATTACTGCCATTGCTTTATTACGTGTTAATATGACAGACTGTGTTACCTCCCCCTGAATTTCGTGTTTTTCGCTCGAATCAATGGCCGAACCCGATTAAACGATATAACAGATTTTTAATTTTTATTACAATTCTACTCGATAGTTTTTGCTATTTTTTGGTGTACACACTTATTTTTGCTTGATACATAAGTATATCAAAGAGTTTTCCGGTTAATTTAATTGGAACTGCGATTTTCAGCATTTGTCATATGCACGCTAATCTGTACAAGCACCCCTTTTGGATACGAACAGTTTAGTATTTATTTACCTCCTCTCCAGGAGGTTAGGCACAAGGCCAGTTTTATCTTACTCCCACAAGTAAGATGTGACCCAAGGTCGGGTCGGGAAAGTGGGGTTTGAAAAACCAGCGCCCGAGAAAGTGAGCACTCTGGCCATTAAAAATTGCCTGGGCAGCCCCGTCAGCATTCCCCAATAGGGGCGCCTCAGGCAGTAAGCAATAAACTTACTCCTCCCCAAAGAGGGGAGGCAAAGTCTGGAAGGGTGGACCTCCTAGAACTGCACAGGACAGACCCATAGACCGGCGTAAATCAAGCCCCGAAGGCCAAGACAATACCAGTTTATGGGGTGTAGTATCCATCGGAACAGATACTACACTTTATTACACTTTATCTTGTCTGTCCTCAGTCAGTGAAGCAATTCTAGACTGAGACAATTTTTATTTTTGCCCTAATACAGAGTGCCCGTTTTAGGGGGGGGGGGGGCTGGTTTTTCTCCACTTACTTCCTCGTGTGGAGGCAAGTAAATAGAAAGTAATAGTTTGTTTGTTTTTATTTAAGAGTCTCAAATTTTCTCATTTTTGGGAAAAGACTTCAGAGATGTCTACAATTTTTAATGTTTTACACGGGGCAAAAGTCAAATTTAAGTATCGTAGCAATCGACAAGGGAAGATAACTCGGATTCGACTAAATTATGAGTCTACAAAATGGTTGTTCGCCGGATTCGATTCGATAGATATGAACATTTGAATTTTTTAAATAAAAAAAAAGTAAATTGGGTAATCATTACTATTAGTGACACAAATTATTTAAAAGGAAATACAGTTTGGAAATTAGTAAAAAAGAATGTATTTGTTTTAGTTTTATTTACTTATTCGTGTATTAAAAAGATATGCCAAAAGGGTTGTATAGTTAACAAAAAAGAGGGAAAAAACAAATATACAACAAATAACTTTTACCCAACGATAGAAAATTTAATTTTCTATCGACCTGCATAGTTTTAAACCTTTGAAACTATTTGTAAGTTTTGTTATTTCAAAATGTGTTTCGATACTTTCAATTTACCACTTTCGTCAATGAAAGCGCCTGCTTTTTTCCGACCTCACAAATCAGTAAGTAAACCCAAATAAATTGTATTGGACTAATTTCTCAACCGTATTTTCTTTTAAAATAATTTAAGGTAAATTTGAAAATAGTCTGAAGCAATTTATTTGGGTTTACTTACTTATTAGTGAGGTCGGAAAAGAGCAAACGCTTCATTGACGTACGAGTTGTTCGTCATTTTGAGTAAGAAACCACAAATTTACCTTATATATATATATATATATATATATATATATATATATATATATATATATATATATATATATATATATATATATATAAGGCTGAAATAAGTAACCATCTCAAAAAAATATATAAATTCGTGAAAAAGTGAAAGTAAAGAAATACATTTTGAAATAAAAAAAAACTTACAAACAGTTTCAAACGTTTAAAACTATGCAGGTCGATAGAATATTAAATTTTCTATCGTTTGGTAACAATTATTGACTGTATATTTGTATATTTCTCCGTTTTTTGTTGTTGTTAACTATACTACACTTTTGCCGGTAGAGAATTTCATTCTGATGCGTTTGATATAAATTATGTTTGTTTTTTTACGAGTTATCAAGTGTTAACTATTCTGTACCTTTACCATGTTTGTTGTAGTTGCAGGTTTTTAAGGACCGGGTTTTGCATACAACATCTGATATTCCCAAATGGGCACTCGTCTAAGTACTGACCAGGTTCAGTGGGAACCTGCGTGTAGCCGCATATGGGTTAAATACTAACAAGAAATACATTGAAAATACAATCTTCACATCTATTTCTTTTAATGGAAATCGCTCCAGACAAGGCATGAAACCACTTGATAGAAGGAATAAACAAGAACGAAACATGATTATCGCAAAAACAGGAGATGCCTATTGGCCTTAGTCTTGAAAAGACCAAGGCTATAGGTAGAAGGAAAACAGTCAGCAGGGAAAGAGTTCCACAGCCTTGCAATTTTTGGAAAGAAACTACTGGAATAGGAAGCTGTATTACAATGAGGTATCAAAACAGCGAATTGATGAAGACTAATGGAGATTTGATATCTGTCTGTCTGAAGTCAAAACTATACTTTTACTTCTGTTAATTGTACTATCTTCCAATGATCAATTCAGCGAGGGGGGGGGTAGTGCAATATCTGTTCTGTTACCATGAGATCATCTTCCGAGGCATTACCTCCTTTTTAGAGTAGTGTGCGTTCGTCATTATACCATCCTCCCAGATATTACTTCCTTTTTTTGGGAGGGGGGGGGGGTATTGTAGTATATTTTCTGTGGTCATGATACTATCCTCCCAAGCATTACCTCTTCCTTTTGGGGGGAGAGGAGGAGTGTAGTGTGGTATCTTTTCTGTTGCCATTAGACCATATTCCCTGGCATCTCCTCCTCCCATGGCGTATGTGAACAAGAAATTGTCACAATCGACTGTTTATTAGAAAAGTTAAACATTTATAGATATTAGCGAAACTAGATAAGACAAAAATATAAACGAATTGTCCAAAACAAAATATCGGCGAGCCGGATTGGGGGGGGGGGGGGGGGCATGAATAAATAATAATAATAATAATAATAATAATAATAATAATAATAATAATAATAATAATAATAATTAATAGGACAGCACTAACCAGACCTCTACTGGAAGAGTGCAGAGAGTATTGGGACCTTGGGGAGGCTTATTGCCACCCGAATCCCAGAGTAGACCAATGGTCGTTACCAGCAATATATCAATGGTAGGCGGCTGTTGCGATACCGCAAGGTTATTTGCGGTGGTTATCGAAAAGAAGTGTAGAGTACTGGAAATCTAGGGAGACGTGTTGTCACTCAGACTCCAGGGAACACTACCGGTGATTATCAGTGATCAATCACTGATGATGACCTTTGTGAGAACTCCTAGTGAGTAATAATAATGTATTAATAATGGAGATTTGGTATCTGCGTGTCTGAAGCCGACTCTATACTATTACTTCGATTAATTTGACTATCGTATTAGTTCTTAATGCTCAATTCAGTTTACTTCAATTCAGAGGGAAGGGTAATGTAGTATATGTTCTGTTGTCATCATACCATCCTCCTATGCATTACCTTCTCCAAACTCGACACTATCAAAAATATGCGACCAGAGGGAGGATATTTTTGCAAATAATAATAATAATAATAATAATAATAATAATAATAATAATAATAATACACTTGTGAATTTTAACATCCCCGGCAAATTTAGAAAGCCATTCTTAATATGAGGAAGAGGGCTTTGTTAACTCTTCCCTTGCCGCGGCAGAACTCTTCTAAAATGAAAACAATTGATTTGTTGGAGGATGTTAAAATGCACAAGTGCCGATGATAATAATAATAATAATAATAATGATAATAATAATAAGTTTGCAACAATAGAAAAAAAAATGGCAAACGCCTCCCCAATCCCTCCCTAAAAAAGAAAACAAAAATGTGTACCACATAACACAATCTCACCTGGCTTACAAGTCGCATCAAAGCTGAAAACCCGTCCGCAAAGTTTATGATCCTTTTTAAATCGAATTTCGAATGGCAAACAGGTGGAAAGATGAGAAAGCGTTTCGCGTACGGCTGCCGGCCGGTTATTAGGGTCCGTGTCGGGTGAGCCCCTTTTCAGATCTTCGCTAATGGAATGATTCGAATTGTCATCGTCCTCGTGGTCACCTCCACTGCTTCGTTTCCCGTTCATCATAGCAACCGTTGGAGGGTTGAGCCCTCCGCCGCTAGCACCACCGGCACCGCCGCCGCCGATGACCCCACTCGGCGGACCCGAACTTCTGATGGAGGTAACGGCGTGATGAGGAGGTAATCCGGCCAGGTGGTGTGGCGTTAAGTGGCCATTTCGGGCCGCCATGGGCACAGCGAGGCCGGCGGGGCTTCCCCGATGGAGATCAGCAACACTCTCGGGGTCAGCACCTCGATGGTGAACACCGACAACGCCCTGGGGTACCCCAGATGTCGGCGGCATCCTCTGTTGTTGGGACTGTTTGTACTCCATCAGACGGTTGTTAGCCACAACCCGAGAATCATGTAAGGGGTATCTATCGAGGGACCCTGGTGGGGGTGCCACGCCGTGGGACCGCGATTCAAGGACCCCGTGGTGCTGTGGAGGCGGAGGCCCGTCGTGTATACTCCTTGGGGGCACTCCGGTTGGTGGAGGGGGAGGGGGAGGCTGTTTGACGTAGGGTTTCACATCTTGGAACCCGTACGCCCGTTTCATTTGTCGGGCCGAGTCGATCACCATCTCAATGCGATCGGGCCCTTCGTAGTTAACGCAACCCCGACATACGGGTTCGGAAAAATCGTGCAGCATTGCCCATTGCGACCGGGGCAGGTCGCACAGGTAGCAATGTTGGCGTTGGGCGTTCGGGGTCAACGACATTCTGTTTTTTAACCCGATTCCGCGAAGGAGGGGGTCGTGATGGTAGAGAAGCGTGGTGAAGTAGAGTGGTGCCTTTCGGCGAACAATAACCACAGTTGCAAGTGGTACTTATATATATATATAAAAAAAAATGTAATTTTTTTAGGGTTTTTTATCCCCGAAAACAACGAAGATTTGATAA
>OY744515.1:118946502-118951502 GCA_963556195.1 Sepiola atlantica
TGTGGGTAAGTTTCCTAGTAAACATAAAATCAGAATCGCATTTCTGTAGTTAATGAGGATCGCTATTTTAAGACTCACCGACGGCCCTCGTATGGGGGTCGAGTTGTTATTCATTATTATTCTGTAGGACATGTCATACAAAAATAAAAATTCAATATATTTACGCAGTAATGGAGAAAATTTTCTCCGAAAAAATAAAAATAAACTGCAGATTCTTATCATTTACCAGAAAATATTGAAAATAAATCCCAAAAGATTATTTGTTTCTCTGCACCGATTTGGACGAGGGGGGGGGGGGTAAACATCGAAATTGTGGTATGGAAACTGACTTTAAAGCCTACATAGTACCTGTCAGAGTCACATGTATTGGCTTATAGTAGTTACATATTATTATGCACTATTTTACTTTGCTGTAAATAGACAGGTGCTCCTCTGAGTAATGGCCCACCAGCCAATCAGAGGTTCTGGTGTGGCACAACCTAAGCATGTTTTGTTGATACCAAGTCAAGGATACGTCCTCAACAATCAGAGCATGGGTTATTTTTCAGTAGGTTATGACCTTGCATTTATTGGCCGGGGGTATAGTTCTGTGCAGTTCTAGGAGATCCATCCTCCCAGGTTTTACCTTCTTTCTTTAAGAAGGGATTATTTTATTGCTAATCGCCTGGGGTGTCCTACCGGGTAACACTAGCGGGTTGCTCGGGCATTTTTATGGCAATAGTACACAAGTCTCTTGTGCGCTGGCTTTTCAATTCGGACCTTCAGTCACACCTTCCCGCGGTAGGAGGGAGGCAAACAGCTAGTTGGCTTTCCCGGCGGCGCAGTTGAAGCGAGTTCATCGTCTTTAACCAGATGATTTATCTATCAAGGAGGATCCGCTCTTTGAAAAGATTGGCTATTTTTTAAATTTCTTTTCAGCCCAGCCCAAATAAAAGGTAATCTTTTGTAAATTTCAATGTGGCCTGCTGTCGCCTATTGATTCATCTATGGAGTCAGATAGACTTTCTATTGCAGCCTATTTTAATTACAATGGGGAACGGATACCATTCATTTTTTTTTTTTTACCGGAAATCGCTCCAAATAAGGCACAAAGGCAGTTGATGTAAGGAGCTAAAATAAAATACTACCTGATGGTGAAAAACTAGCCAACGATAAGTGTTAGATGGAAAGATTCCGACTCAGAAAATAGTAATGCTTCCCCCTTTGTCAGAAACATCGCTCATCGAATTTGAGAACTAAAGGACAAACGAAGGGAAGCGAGAGTTACGAGACTGCCGAAAGTAAACCCGAGGTCCACTTTCTACCCTCCTAATCCTGTCATCGTTTATATGTTAAATATAACCTGTTCTGGGTATGACATAACGCTATATCTGGTAGTGAAATCTGAATTCAGAATCATCAGGAAGAGTATTTATTTACCTCCTCTCCAGGAGGTTAGGCACAAGGCCAGTTTTATCTTACTCCCACAAGTAAGATGTGACCCAAGGTCGGGGCAGGAAAGTGGGGCTTGAAAAGCCAGCGCCCGAGAAGGTGAGCACTCTGGCCATTAAAAATTGCCTGGGCAGCCCCGTCGGCATTACCCGGTAGGGGCGCCTCAGGTAATAAGCAATAAACTTACTCCTCTCCAAAGAGGGGAGGCAAAGCCTGAGAGGTTGGACTTCCTAGAACTGCACAGGACCGACCCATGGACCGGCGTAAATCAAGCCCCGAAGGCCAAGACAATACCAGTTTATGGGGTGTAGTATCCATCGGAACAGATACTACACTTTGATCTTAGCCAAAAGGCCAAGAATAAAAGAATCATCAGGGGGAGTAGAGTTACCCCTTAGTGTTTTTTATTTATTTACTCCACTCCAGGAGTTAGGCACAAGGCCAGTTTTATCTTACTCCCACAAGTAAGATGTGACCCAAGGTCGGGTCGGGAAAGTGGGGTTTGAAAAGCCAGCGCCCGAGAGGTGAGCAGTCTGGCCATTAAAAATTGCCTGGGCAGCCCCGTCGGCATTCCTTAGTGTTATATTACACCTTACCGTTAGATATATAAACCATTATACACTCGCGTTTTGTTGTGAACCAAGGTTGGTGATAAATGCACGTGTGTTGATCCTCTCGTCGTAATCGTTTGTCGTCGTCGCCATCATCACCACCACCGTGATTCAGTCCACCTCTTCGTCCGCCGAAACTTGTTTTTCTTTTAACAGGATAAGATGAAGACAGATAGACAGATAGACAGATACATCGCCTGTCCCGTTACACCTAGCTACATCGCTGAAAAAAAAACCCTGCTGATTTGAGAGTTTCTCCACTCGAGAGTCGACAAATAAAAACAACATTCGCTGCTGCTACTGCTTCTCATAGAATAATATGCAGATTCATACGAAGAGAAGAAGACTCAGACATCATTGAGTGTTGGAGACGAACGTGGATCACCACTCGGACAGAAAAGAATGGCGTATTATATGTAGATGAAATGATTTGGAAATAGAGGCGTGTCTGTCATCTCTAAACTGTCACTGTCGACCTGGAAATGGCATGATAGAGTCGGACAAGATGTCGAGCACACGTTTTTATGACAATAAGAAAGTAACAACATATATTTAGCATGACAAAGAAAGTAGCGACAGCAAACACAATAATAATAGTAACAACTACAGCAATAATAATAATAATAATAATAATAATAATAATAATAATAATAATAATAATAATAATAATAATAATGGGCGTCTATGAGTCATTGACTGCCAAATCTCTCTCTTTCTCTCTAATTCTCTCTCTCTCTCTTTCTTTGATTTTCCCTTTCCTTCTCTTTCTGTATGCATCTCTCTCCCTCTCTCTATGTTTCTCTCCCACTCTTTTTTTTACCGCACCTTTCTGCTCTTCTCCCTGTGCTTCTTCCTAACTTTTCTTTGCACTTCTTTCCCTCTTTCCGTATTTCTATTTGCTCCCCTCTCTCTCTTTCTCACCCTGTATCTCACCCTCTCTCCGTCTCAGCCTTTCTCTCTTACTCTCTGCTTGTATCCCTTATTGCCCCCTTTCTCACTCTCCTCTCTATCTCTGCCAACATCTATCTTTCTTTCTCTATTTCTTTTTCTCTCTGCCTGACAATTTCTCTCTCTCTCTCTCTTCACCTCTCTCTTTCTCTCTCTCTCTCGCTTTCCTCTTTCTATATCTGCCTCTATCTGTCTTTCTTTCTCTCTTTCTGTGCCTCTCTCTATCCCTCCCTTTCTCTCTCTTTCTTTCTCTCTATCTTCAGTCTCTGTGACTTTCTCACTCCCCCTTCCTCTCATGACAGCCTAAAAAATACGCTCGGTTCCAGTTGTAAAATCTCATATTAAGAAATGTTTAGTTTTCACTAAATTCATTCAAAACGATTCTGTTTTATGTATTCCGATGGTGTTCAGTCTACCATGTTTGCGTTCAGTCGAGGATATTGCCCCACTTTGACTATGTTGGCAACTTTCGCGTGGTTCTCCATGAGAGTACAAATGCTAACATCTACACGGAGCAAGTAGACAACAACTACTGCAAAAGATTTCCATTACCTCCTCTGTCTACCAAAAACTTCCCATGTGTCAAACGCTTCAACGGGACTACTTCCCAGATGACTCTCACACGGTCGATTTCAAGTCCAATGTTTACAAATTCTTGTCGAACTATCCAATTAGATAATCAATTTCAATTATCGTTTTCAACCCTCTGAAGATATTATTCATCGCCAACTGACACTCTCATTAAACCTTATTCCCAAGTGGCGTTTGAACCTCGATAAGCATAGACACTTTACTAAAAAACAAAACAAATCGAAACGTGCTCAGAAACCCATCCTGCCTTGAACACAAACGTACATACGATCATTCCCATTATAAGAACTCTTTTCTCTTCCCTACTAACGAGACATTTATTCAACACATGGACTCTTTAACCTTTTTTCTTCATCCAGACTTCTGAACATATTATCCTCGGCTACTGCCCCTTCACCTCTCCTGTCTGTGTCCACTGGATGCCCGAGTACCGACTATCTCCACTTGAAGATAAACTGCTCTTAGACTTTCGGCACCCAACAAACTTTCCTAATTCATTCCCTTTACATGCTGACGAAGATAGTCAATATAATTGTTTCAAATGTAAGAACGAGAATGTGTCTTTCAATTATACACTGACGTTATGGACAAAGAATAGTTTAGCTTTGTTTATTTTTCTTCAAAATAAATCTGTGTTCCATTGTTCTTTACATTCTGGCCTCAACCCCGTTTGTAGACGATCCGGGTTCAAAACTTGCATCCTCCCTCATGACTTTATGTATTGAACGAGGTGTCGACTCGTATTCTGCCTTTATGAAGGAAATTTGGGAATTTTTTTTTATACATTTTCACGATATAGGGTTTGACGGAACGTTGCTTTATAGAACAAGTAAACAAGTCAAAACTTACTCATCATACGCGAAAGAGAAAAAGAGACAGTCAGAGAGATAGAAAGACAGAGAGACAGAGGAAGAGACAGGGTCAGAGAGATAGAGCCAGAGAGATTTCCCCAGTTGACCAGCGAACCCTTTCATATGAGTGGGTATGGTAGCAAAGCAGCAGAGGTTTGAGATGATAGTTTTCCTTCTCCTAGGTAACTTTCTTCATAGACTGATGTGTCTTATTTACCAAAAACTGTTTTACCGGTACCAGGTAATCCGCCTTCACTCCTTTTGCCAGCAGTAGTAGCAGTTCAAACAAAATTCTATCAAAGCCAGACGAACGGGAGCTGGGCTTAGTGACAAAAGCTGCTGGAGACGATGTCGTGATAGAATAGGAGATGATGTATTATTTCAATTATTTGGGCCACTCTTCTCATATTGGATGTTTAATTATAGAAAGAGAGTAAGACGTCTGGAAGAAGCAGCGCATATGTTGGGCGACAATGGCCTCTAAAGCAGACCTATTATAGAATTTACTACAATATGGGTAGTATTAATTATAAATAATAGATTAGAAAATCATTAAAATAAATAAATT
>OY744515.1:118956502-119014002 GCA_963556195.1 Sepiola atlantica
GTCTGGGGAGGGGGATAGAAAGACCGAGGAAGCGAAGCACTATTGAGACCTTGACTGAAAAGATACGGAGAGAACTGGAATCTAGGAAACAAAAACACCGTTGTTAACGAGAAATCACTTGTACACGGCCGGCGCGAAAGAATCAAGTGAGTTACAACAATCTGTGTTAATAATGTGTATTTCTCTCACACGTCTTGAATCCATCTATCTCATTAACCTTCATCCTCTATAGGCTTTTAACTATGATAAGTGGTTACTCATTAGTAAAAAAATGACTATGTACTAGTATGAATCGGGACGATTATTAACGTATAACCATAACTACTAGTTGGAGTGGTTGTTTTGTTTTATGGCATAGCAACACTATTTATCATATCGTTTACCGTTTCGTCTCTTCGTCCACAGCGTCTACATTAGCTGCTTTGGGGTCTTGGCTTTTATGTAGTTTGTTCTAATCATGTTATTTTGTACACTTCCAATCTATTTCTTGTGCTGCTGGTAAAGAAGAAGAAGAAGAAGAAGAAGAAGAAGAAGAAGAAGAAGAAGAAGAAGAAGAAGAAGAAGAAGGCTTGTTGCCACTTGTGTTCTGGTGAGAAACGCCAATCGATTATGCTCATCTGAAAGCAATAATAATAATATAGACTAGCCTACTTCCCATCCTTATCACCACAACTAGTAGACGTATTGCTTGTTTTATTTTACGGCATATCAACATTATTTATCATATGATTTACCGTTTCGTCTCTTCGTCCACAGTGTCTAATTTCTTGGGTCTTGTTTTTTATGTGGTTTGTTCTAATCATGTTTTCCGTACACTTCCAGCATGTTTATTTCGCTGCTGGTGATAAAGCAGAAAAAAGAAGGGGAAAAAGAAGACGGTTTCTTGTCACTTGCGTTTTGGTGAGAACTAACAACGGCTTATGCTAATCTGAAAGCAATAATAATAGCCTACTTCCCAACCCTATCACGACAACTATTAGTTGTCTTATTGGTTATTTTGTTTTACAGCATGCCAGTACTATTATATGGTTTACCGTTTCGGCACTGCGTCCACAGCGTTTATATTTTATGTTTTCTTGAATGTTGATGTGATTTGTTATAATCATCTTTTTCTGTACACTTTCAGCCTCTTTCTACCGCTGCTGGTAAAGAAGAAGAAGAAGAAGAAGAAGAAGAAGAAGAAGAAGAAGAAGAAGAAGAAGAAGAAGAAGAAGACTTGTTGTCACTTGTGCTTCGGTGAAAACCACCAGCCGCTTATGCTCATCTAAAAGCAATACTTATATATGCTGTTTCCGCAGTGTTAGTACTCGTAGCTTCTTCGCGTTGGCATCACTATTAATAGTGTTTTTAGTACAAAAAAGGATAATCGTCTTCTAGCAACGACGGCTCATCAGTACATCGTGTAGTAGTAGTAGTAGTAGTAGTAGCAGCAGTAGTAGCAGTAGTAGGCGCAGCTCCTTTGATGTAATGATTAGTAGGGTTAAAATTCGAATTCGGGAGGGGGAATAATTTATTTGAGGGTTGGTCAAGGCATTGGTAGTTTGGGTTGTGGAACGAGTCCCTATTGACTTGACTCCAGACCCACAACAGGAGAGTTAGACACAGGGTCGGTTTTTAACGTCGGGAACATCCAGCTAGCCCCAAAGGGGGCGCTCTGGATTGGGACAAAATTGCCTCAGCCTATGAGGATTTCTCCTTCAGTGATCGCCATCGACGGGGACAGAAAATATAAAGTGTAGTATCAGAGCACTCAGATACTACACTTTGTTCATAGCCAGGGAAACGGTGGGTGGAAGGAGTCAGCGATTTACTGGACCATCAATAATGACGCCGCCGCCGCCGACGACGACGACGCCGACGACGATGATGATGATGATGAAGATGATGATGACGATGACGATGACGATGACGTTGATGATGATATCGTTCGTTCATTGAGAGGCTAAAAATGAGGCCGCCGTCGCTACCGCCACCGCCCATTTGTATACTATACACGAACCCGAATGCTGACATAGTGAGGTCTACGCGTGTTTCTCTCTCTCTTCCCCTCCCTCCCTCCTCCCCCCTCTCTCTCTCTCTCTCTCGCCGAGTCTGGTACGTGCTTTGCCATCACATGACCCCCGTCACCTCCCACAACATCCTCTCTTTATTGACCTGTATATATATATATATATATATATATATATATATATATATATATATGTGTCTGTGTGTCTGTGTGTCTGTGTGTTGTCTATTTGTGTGCGTGTGTATGTGCGTGTGCGTGTATAGCCAGTCGCTACGTGTCTGGGTGGCGATAACTACGTCGCTCTATTATTCACCTAACGACGGAAATAGAATGAAAACAACTATTACGATCGCCAGAGAGAAATACAGAGAAAAAGAATGTGGGTTACTACTACTACTACTACTACTACTACTACTACTACTACTACTAGTAGTAGTAGTAGTAGTAGTAGTAGAATGAAATTCTTCCACTAAATTGTTTCGGGCACCCTTGTTCAAGGTGTCTGATACACACCCACCCTATCATCCTCGAATCTCTCCTTCCTCAGTCCCCAATTACTTCCCTACCTACCAGATACTACACTTTACTCCTAGCCAAAAGGACAATTTTTATTTTATTTAATGTCTGCTTTTCTCCTTCTTCATCTGCCTTAAGATCAAAGTGTAGTATCTGTTCCGATGGATACTGCACCCCATAGACTGGTATTGTCTTGACCTTCGGGGCTTGATTTACGCCGGTCAATGGGTCTGTCCTGTGCAGTTCTGGGAGGTCCACCTTCCCAGGCTTTGCCTCCCCTCTTTGGGGAGGAGTAAGTTTATTGCTTACTGCCTGAGGCGCCCCTACCGGGGAATGCCGACGGGGCTACTCAGGCAATTTTTAAACCCCACTTTCCCAACCCGACCTTGGGTCACATCTTACTTGTGGAGTAAGATAAAAAAAACTGGCCTTGTGCCTAACTCCTGGAGAGGAGTAAATCAATACTCTACTTCCCAACCCTATCAACTACTAAAACAGTCATTAGCATGCCCTTCAACTACATGCGGCGGTGAGACCCATAATTTAGGAACTTTGGGGAGTATGGTTTATTGCCCTGCCTCCACTAAGAACCAGAATGGTTGTATCTGCCAAACTTGCATCGATGGGATAAATATAGAATATATAATTTGCCGACTTTTTATTTACAATATATATATATATATATATATATATATATATATATATATATATATATATATATATATATATATGAAAACATATTTATGGCAATTAAGCTACACAGATGCGCTCGCGTTTAATCCCCCGGGGGTGGGGGGAATCTTCAGGCTAAAATGCTGAAAATTGATACATAAAAAAATTATATCTTCTTATGAAATTTTATGTGGATACATGAAATACTAATATATATATATATATATATATATATATATATATGTCTACAAAACAAATGAATCTATAAATATCTGAAGATATTTAAGGTCTTGAAACATACAAATCTTTTACCAAAATGAGTGAATTCAGCATTAAATGATTCAAATATGGTTGATATGCCGTAAAACAAAAGAACACCCATTACTACTAGGAGCGAAGTGTAGTGTCTCTTCTGATTCTACATATCATCTTTTCTGTCTTCCCCCAGCGAAGGAGAAATCTTTCTTGACTGAGGCAATTTTCATTTTTTGTCCCAATCTGGAGTGGCCCTTTTAGGGGAGTTGGATTTTCTCACGTTAAAAACTAACTTTCTGTTTTAACTGCCCTCGTGGGGAGGCAAGTAAACTGTATTAATACTACTACGACGTCGAATTTGTATGAATAATCTCCCTTTGGTGTAGTGCACGGCAGTAAAGGACGAAAATGAGAATTGTAAGAGCTATATGGGATTGGATATTATTATATTAAGTAAGAATATAATAATTATTATCTTATGGACTATCTAATTCCAGTGGACACCAGAGAAGGTGCGGTTAGGCAAAGAGTCTCCAGAATTATGTGACTGGTGTCTCTTGTATTATATCCGAATCATCTCTTTTGAATTATACTAGCCAATTGAGAATACACTCCTCTGTCTGGAAGTTAAAAATCTGATTTCACCCAAGTAGGGAATTCAGAAGGAGATATTATTCTTCTTCTGGCTCACTCTACAAAGCTGACCATCTCTGTATGGCTTTCACAAACTCTATTAACAGTCGTCTTAGACTACCTTTTCTGGTATCAGTCGCTTAGACTCCCAGAAAATACAACCGACAAAATCTAAATCACATTTATTTATACATTGTTCACTTTCTATTTCTCTTTTTCCCTCTTTCTCTCTCCCTCTCTCTTCATCTCCCCCTCTCTCTCGCTCTCTCTCCCTCTCTTTCTCTCTCTCTCTCTCTCTCTCTCTCTCTCTCTCTCTCTATATATATATATATATATATATATATATATACATATATATATATATATATATATATATATAATATTATAATTTTGTAGATTACAACATTTCAGACATAATTAAAATGTAAAATACTATAATCCAGCTCCGAAATTCAACAATTAACAATGAAAAATTCATAAATAATAATAGAACAGTACAAATAGTACAAATTCTATTATTATTTATTAATTTTTCATTATCATTATTACTATTGTTAAGATTACTGGGATTACCACTCTGATTACTGCTGTCGGTAAAACCACTATTATTACTATTTTTATATGATAAGCATTATTGCAACCATTAACCCATATCATAATATCGGCAAACATTATCTTATTATTTAATATCATTATGATAATCACTACCTCCTAGTATTCCTAATATTTCTTAATTATTCTATTTCTTTCCTAAACTATTATTTTTATAAATTCTTAAATATTATTGACCACCATTATCGTTGTCGTTGTTGTCGTCGCTGTTATTATTATTATTATTATTATTATTATTATTATTATTATTATTATTATTATTATTATTATTATTATTATTATTATTATTATTATTATTATTATTATTATTATTATTATTATTATTATTATTATTATTATTATTATTATTATTATTATTATTATTATTATTATTATTATTATTATTATTATTATTATTATTATTATTATTATTATTATTATTATTATTATTATTATTATTATTATTATTATTATTATTATTATTATTATTATTATTATTATTATTATTATTATTATTATTATTATTATTATTATTATTATTATTATTATTATTATTATTATTATTATTATTATTATTATTATTATTATTATTATTATTATTATTATTATTATTATTATTATTATTATTATTATTATTATTATTATTATTATTATTATTATTATTATTATTATTATTATTATTATTATTATTATTATTATTATTATTATTATTATTATTATTATTATTATTATTATTATTATTATTATTATTATTATTATTATTATTATTATTATTATTATTATTATTATTATTATTATTATTATTATTATTATTATTATTATTATTATTATTATTATTATTATTATTATTATTATTATTATTATTATTATTATTATTATTATTATTATTATTATTATTATTATTATTATTATTATTATTATTATTATTATTATTATTATTATTATTATTATTATTATTATTATTATTATTATTATTATTATTATTATTATTATTATTATTATTATTATTATTATTATTATTATTATTATTATTATTATTATTATTATTATTATTATTATTATTATTATTATTATTATTATTATTATTATTATTATTATTATTATTATTATTATTATTATTATTATTATTATTATTATTATTATTATTATTATTATTATTATTATTATTATTATTATTATTATTATTATTATTATTATTATTATTATTATTATTATTATTATTATTATTATTATTATTATTATTATTATTATTATTATTATTATTATTATTATTATTATTATTATTATTATTATTATTATTATTATTATTATTATTATTATTATTATTATTATTATTATTATTATTATTATTATTATTATTATTATTATTATTATTATTATTATTATTATTATTATTATTATTATTATTATTATTATTATTATTATTATTATTATTATTATTATTATTATTATTATTATTATTATTATTATTATTATTATTATTATTATTATTATTATTATTATTATTATTATTATTATTATTATTATTATTATTATTATTATTATTATTATTATTATTATTATTATTATTATTATTATTATTATTATTATTATTATTATTATTATTATTATTATTATTATTATTATTATTATTATTATTATTATTATTATTATTATTATTATTATTATTATTATTATTATTATTATTATTATTATTATTATTATTATTATTATTATTATTATTATTATTATTATTATTATTATTATTATTATTATTATTATTATTATTATTATTATTATTATTATTATTATTATTATTATTATTATTATTATTATTATTATTATTATTATTATTATTATTATTATTATTATTATTATTATTATTATTATTATTATTATTATTATTATTATTATTATTATTATTATTATTATTATTATTATTATTATTATTATTATTATTATTATTATTATTATTATTATTATTATTATTATTATTATTATTATTATTATTATTATTATTATTATTATTATTATTATTATTATTATTATTATTAGCATTATTATTAGCATTATTATTATTATTATTAATAATAATAATAATAATAATAATAATAATAATAATAATAATAATAATAATAATAATAATAATAATAATAATAATAATAATAATAATAATAATAATAATAATAATAATAATTAATAACGCCGGCATTTTCTAGTTATTCTTTAGTTATATTTTTTAGTACTTTTAAATTAAATTAAACTATTATTATTATTTTTATTATCATTCATTATTATTTTCATTATTTCACCTAAATTATTAGGGGTGTCTATTATTATTATTATTATTATTATTATTATTATTATTATGATTATTATTATTATTATTATTATTATTATTACTATTACTATTATTATTATTATTATTATTATTATTATTATTATTATTATTATTATTACTACTAATCCTGTTATACTTAACGAATATATTTATTCGATTTATTAATTTATTCATGGTAAGCTAATAAACTCTAGACAAATTATAAAGACAATATAAATCCAGAATTGGCGACACATTTGATCACCGCCCCACCACCACACCAATTACACGCGTCTGATCGGTTTGCCCGCACGCACGCATACACACATATACACAATATTATAGTTCACTTGAAAAATACATATATAAACTCGGCTTTAAAATAACTGTCGTTTTTTTTTGTTTTTTTGACACTTGATTCATGCATGTCTACCTCCCTCCTTCCTACTTTATATTTCCTATCTCTTCTCTCTCGATCTGAATCAACAGACGTTCTCTTTCTTCTCCTTCTTTTCCTTTATGTGTCTACCTTCCCATCACCTCTCCCTTCATTATATGCCCCTCTTTCCACCTTATATTTTTATTTGTTTATTATTTATTTATTTATTTGCCCTGTTTGTTTCAGATTTTAGATTTTTTGTTTTTTGTTTTTAGATTTTTTAGTTTTTAAATTTTCAATTTTTTAAATGTTACATTTCTTCTTCTTCTTCTTCTTCTTCTTCTTCTTCTTCTTCTTCTTCTTCGTTCTTCTTCTTCTCTTTCTCTATCCCTCCATTTCATTCCCTCCAAATATGATCTGAGGTTGAGATCGGATTCTAACTCTGTCTGATGAGATCTCAGTTTATAGTAACTGTTGATCGATAACATCGACATGCCAGTGTCGCAGATTTTGTACATCTCTGTGTAAATAAAATTATCATATATATATATATATATATATATATATATATATATATATATATATATATATATATATATATATATATATATATATATAATTTCCTAGGGAATACAAGGAAGTGGTCCAGAATCTTTACATACCCCTCAAAGTGGCCAATCTCTATGCGCCTCCTATAAGGGAGTTATTGGGATAGAATCCTCTTTAAACTTCAAATACGTAATTAATTATTTTTTAAATTGAAATCGCTCTTGACAAGGCATGAAGTCACTTAATGTAAGGAACTAAAAAATAAAATACTTCAAGGTAAAAAACTAGCCAGCCATAAGTATTTGATGGAAGTTCTTCCCCCTTTGCCAGAAACATCGCTCATGGAATGTGAGGACTACGGGACAAAATAAGAGAAGCAAGAGTTACGAGGCTGCTGAAAGTCAACCGAAAGTCAACCATATACATAAAAGACACTAATTTTAGCTTCTCCGACTGTATAAGGGAGCGAATTGGAGGTAAAGAAAAGAAAAATAATTTAATATGGTGTCATCAGCATAGTAAAAAAATGAGATCGTGTTAACCATCAAATCCCGAGAAACGTCAGTTCTTGCTGCTAGTTCTTCAATAAAACACTTTTCAATTGTCCATCGACAGGCTGTTACCCCGGCGACCTTTTTGTCTGGACAGAAGAACGTGTCACAGAAAGAAAAAAAAATCAAACTGGCTTTTCAGGAAAAAAATAGTAAAAATAACAAAACAAAACAATGTTTCAATCTTTTTGTCCATTTCATTTATATACTGACTGCCCCCAGCTGGCGTTGCCCGGGAGTCTATTTACTTTAGGTTTTCTTTATTAAAGTATATTTCTTTTTAAATCAAATTATTATTTTTTTAATAGAATTATTGAAATTTAAATTTAATTATTCGGTATCGGTCAGTCTTTATTTTTTGCCTCCCCACAAGGGGAGAGTGAGACACAAGTTTGGTTTTAATGTGGGAACATTAAGAATTTGCTCATTACAGAAGGATTTGTCTTTCACTGACTGAGGACAGAAACAGTGCAGTGTAGTATGAGAACAGATACTATACTTCGCTCCTTGCTTAAAGGTCAAGGAGTCGTAATTTCGTGATTATTTACCGCCTCTCCAGGGGTTAGAGTCTATGCCAGGTTGGGGTTTAAAGTAAACTTTGGCCTATAAAAATGCCTGAGCAGTCCCGTTGGCATTCTCCGATAGGGACGCCCCAGGCGGTTAGCAATAAATTAACCCCTTCTCAAAGAGAGAAGGTTAGGCATGTGAGGGCGGCCCACCTAGAACTGGACAGAATCATACCTCAGCCCGACAGCAACAAAGCCATTGTCGCACTGATTGTCGAAGACGTATTCCTCGACTTGTTTGAATTATATTTAAAAACTAGTCGCCATTTTATGATCTTAAAATTTCCCTTCCTTCCGGCAGTTCCTTCCGGCAGTTCCTTCCGGTCGAGTCGTAACACTACTTCCGGAAGAAATGATTATTAACTCACAGCCAATATTAACGTAACTTCACTTTTTGTTTTTTTACTATTACTTTAATTCTTTATTAAGGTAAAAAGCCACTCGAGGATAAGGGTTGACGAGACGGTGCTTGTCTTTCATATTTTATATTAAATATTACATTTTTGGCGATAATGAATTTTCTTGCTTACACACGGCTATTCCGAATTCGTGACCGTGGGCCGCCATCATTGGACTCTTTTTACTTGTACCAAACGTTCATAAACGACGTTTTTTTTGTACGGTTTCAAACCGATATAAATGATTGCACACTAAAAATAATTAAATTTAAAAAAAAAATGTCAATTCTAATATTGGATGATTTTCAGTAATGAAGTAAAAATTCGATTTTCATATATTTAATTTTCATTAAAAAAAACATGTTTGATAAATTCTAATTACAAAATTTTACCTCAACAAGACTTTTGTGACCTTTTAATAAAAACAAAAATCATGACCGCTTTTGATGAAGAAGAGGCAGTCGATTAATGGCGGCTTGCTGTTGTGAATTCGGAATAGCAAGACAATTCAATATCGGCAAAAAAATTAACAAAAATAGATCACACATGAATAAGGTTAAGTAAAATAGTTTTGACACTTCTGTAGTTTAGATGTGAATCACTGTGAATCAGAAAGCAAAATTGAAGAGTTCCATTCACTCAACCCAATCAACCGGAAGTGGCTTAGACTGAATTTTTTTTATCCAAAAATGGATCTGAATGACCTCAGTCTGCGAGATATTGGTACTTTAACCAGCGAGCACCCCCTCCCCCAAAATAAGTTTGTGTAAAGTTGTAAATTATACCGAATAAATGATACATTTTCGTTTTATAAAGTTTTAAATTATTCAACAAAAAATAAAAGATCACTGTTGAATGTTTTTCAGAGAAAGTTCTAATTTATACAAAAAAAAGTACTGTTTATTATTCGTTTTATAAGATTTTATATTATTAAAAAACAGTTATAAAGTTTTAGATTATACCAAAAAAATCTTTTTTTTTAAATACATTTTTACATTATTAAATAAAAACCACTGTTCGCTGTTATTATTGTTATTTTGGATAAAAACATCCAATTCTTTGTTACTTCCGGTTGATTGTCTGCCCCTGTCTTCAGAAAAGGAGAGCAAATAAATTGTGACTCACATCTAAACTACAAAAGTGCCATAGTTTTTTTACCAATTTCCCAAATGTATTTCCTTTAAAATCTTTTATGTCGCCAATAGTAACGTTTACCGCAATATATTTATTTATTTTTTCATTTATTTATTTTATTTCTGCAAATCTTGAAAAATTCGTATTAATGGTTTAGTTTAAATGAAACTCGAAAATAAATAAATGTAAAAATATATTTTGAAATAAGGTTTTTCTGAATATGAGGAGCGGTAAAAATGACCTCGTTTTATTTATTCAAAATTGGTCCAAGAGAATTCCGAACTCTGAAAGGCGTCGGCGGCGGCGAAGAGGAAAGTATGTCAGGTGCCCCTCCCCTCCGCGTCCTTCCTTTTGTCTCTCCCCATCCCTCACCACCAATCTATAACCTTCTCCCCCTCATCCCCCACCCGCCCGACGACTGCTAATAATGTTAAGTCAGACTTTGTCAGGCACAATAATCTCTCTCTCTTTCTCTCTCTCTCTCATACACACACTCTCTCTCTCTCTCTCTCTCGATCTCTCTCTCTCTCAACTCACGCCACATACAGACATATGATAAGGAGAGAGAGGTGAGTGGAAGGGAAGGGAAGGAGGTGGACATACGGATGTAATAATAAACATACACACACGCTGAAACACATATGGACGTAATAAACACACATACACACACACACACACACACACACACGCACACACACACACACACACACACAGATCCCCCCTCACACTTTCATCAATGCTGTGCACGTTCTCTTTTTTCACTGTTTCATTCTTTCACTCTGTCTTCTCTTACCCCCCCCCCCGTCTCTCTTTTTTTAATTTCTTCTCTCTTTCTGTTCCTTCGTTTGTTTTCATTCATCCGTTTTTTTGTGTCTTTTCCTTTCTTCAATATTCATTTTTCTTTCATTCTTACTTTCTTATCAACAAATCCTAATAATTGGAAATATTCCTTACACCCCTCCCTCCATTCTCCCCTTGTCTTTCGTTTTCATCATCGCCCCATCAGTCAACTCATGTTCACTTTTCTTTATTCTGCCAACCTGTCTGTAGATATAAACATACATATGTAGATTACTACTATAAAATCCTCCTTTCCATTTCGAAAAACAATGGGCATTCCCCGTCAGTGTGTCTGCAATAGTTGCGCAATCTTCAACCGACATTGTTCGGCAAAAAGTGCACAACGACTAAAAACAATGCTGGCATAAGGAGAAAAAAAACTTATCTCTTAACTAGAAGCAAAGTGTAGTATCTGTTCTGATACTACACGTCAACTGTTCAACTGTCCTCGGTCAGTGAAGGAAACATATTTTTAGACTGAGGCGACTTTTACTTTCGTTCCAATACAGAAGGTTCCTTTATGGGTAGTAGGGTTGTCCCCCACATTAAAAGCCGTCTAACTCCGGCCTCGTAATAACTCATTTCGTATGAATCAGATGATTCTATTGTTGGCGTTGGTTTCCCTGATATTTTTCTCGTCATGGTTTTTTTTTGAAAGACATCGGGTATTTACGGAAAGGGCCACGTGAAGGTTGCCAACATCCTAAGTGAAAGTGTTTCTGTAGAACGAACTGGATTCAAACTTGTCACACCCAGGTTGTGATTAATGACTGAGCCACCGTCACCTCTCTGCCCTCGTGGTGAGGAAAATCAATATAGTCTGATGCTATTTCGGAGTTTTCCTTCTCCTAGACTGGTTGCACAACAAAGGCTTGGGAGTATCGTCTACCCTACTATTTTATCCATAGGTAGAGGGAGGATATATGGATTCATGCCTTTGCCAAGGGTAGAAGTAAAAGTGATGCAGTAGTCCCGAAAAAGTCGAATCCGTAACCATTACATCACGCCACTTGGATTATATATATATATATATATATATATATATATATATATATATATATATATATATATATAAATATATATAAAGTTTTTATATTTAAAATATAAAGCAATTGTAATAGTTCAATAGTGTGAGGCTAAAGCTATGATATAAAATATGTTCATTTAATTTAAATCCCGTCGAACGTTAGGAAGAACAGATTCATATCAATTCACAAAAAAACCCTGTTTTTATTTCCAGCATACAATTGTTTCGGCTTACTAACAAGATATTTATAAGACGCTCCTGTATCCTATGCATTTATTTCCTGGGGGAGGCTATCTTCAGTGCTTGTATATAAACAAAGAAAACCTATGAAAAAGGGCATTTTAAGGCAAGTACAGTTTTGATTAATATCGGTACTCATCATTATTTCTTTTCATACTAATCGAGCTGTAAACTCCTAAAGGTCAAAATCGCGACATCCACACGCCATGTGCGTTTCGCTATTACATTTTTTAAATCATTCGTCATCGACTTAGATATTCATTCCAAATCACAGGAAATATAAATAAATGTTTAAACCAACCGTCTTTTGCTGTTCCGACCTAAACTGTGTTTCTCGCTTTATTGCAGATCATAATATTGTTAATAACTTCAATATAAATCGCACAAGTTTAAAATGTTGCACACTGAAAGAGTGCTCCTAAGTAGGTAAGATACCAAAATATTTTGCAAATCTATACTATATTTCTAAAGTTATAGACATTTATGTATTTGTTAGCCACTTTCACTGTTTCTCGCTTTATTGCAGGTTTGTTAAAATGCCCAAAAATCGACGTTTGACTGCTACCGAAAGGCAAAGGGTTATAGCTGGCCTTGCAGAAGGACTGACACTTCTGGATTTAGCCAAGGAACTAGGAAGGGATAAGAGAACCTTGGTTTCTTTTGTGAAGAAGCCCAACACTGCACCAAGGAAAGATAAGGGTACAAGAAGGGGCATTTCTCCTCGCGATATGCGAAAAATACGCAGACATATCATTAGGGAAACAAATGGCACTAGCGCCTCCAATTTTGGCAAAGCTGGCGTTGTTCCGATGTCCAGGAAGACCAGATGCAGTGTCTTGAAGGAGATGGTCAGGAACGTGAAGCCCATTTCCAGGCCTCTCTTGAACAAAACCCATAAAGGAAAACGCATTGCGTGGGCAGAAAAATACATGAAAACGGACTTCCAACAGATTCTATTCACAGATGAAACTAGAGCCACACTTGATGGTCCGGATCGATGGGCTAAAGTTTGGAGTCCTACCGGAGCTGCTATCTCACATCGCGTTTGTCGCCACCAAGGTGGCGGAGGAGTTATGTTTTGGGCGGGTATCATAGGTGATCAATTAATTGGACCATTCCGAGTGCCAGAGGGTGTGAAACTCACAAGCCAAGCATACATATCGTTCTTAGATGAGCATTTGTCACCTTGGCTGGACGACCTGCCTTTACTTCGTCTAGGTCAACTGATTTTTATGCACGACAATGCTCCATGTCATGCAGCAAAGGCTACGACTACCTTCCTCGCATCTCTGGGCATCAAGGGAGAGAGTCTCATGACTTGGCCGTCTTGTTCTCCTGACTTAACCCCGATTGAGCAGCTCTGGTCAATTTTAACGAGGAAGGTTTATGAAGGAGGACAACAATTTACATCAAAAGATGCCCTCTGGAATAAAATTGTTGATGTTGCTAGTAGCATAACACCTTCCCAAATCAACAGATTGACTTCATCTGTTGATGAGAGACTGCAGAGGGTAATTTCAAGAAATGGGAGATTTGTTGATAAATGATTCAATTTTGTGGTGCATATCTGGTGATTTCTTCCTTACATTTCATTCATGTTGTTACTTATGATTTAAATGATTAAACTCTGCTAAGTCAAATTTTGTTTTATCAGCTATGAACTGTATTTTAACAAACCTGCAATAAAGCGAGAAACAGTAAAAATGGCTAACAAATGCATAAATGTCTATAACTTTAGAAATATTGTATATATTTGTAACATATTTTGGTATCTTACCTACTTATGAGCACTCTTTCAGTGTGCAAAATTTCAAACTTGGGCGATTTATATTGAAGTTATTAACAATATTATGATCTGCAATAAAGCGAGAAAGACAGTTTATTTATTTCTTTTCATCCTGGTTTTTACAATCAATTTTTCTTTATTTTATATGCCTTTTATACATTTATGTACAAGATTCAGAACTAACACACACGAGCAAAACAACCACTTCGGCGTCAGGGCCACAAAAATATAAATTTCAAAAGAAAACACAAAACACTTCATTCAGGAGATGAACGATAAAATAAAGGTCAACACCACACGACTTTGACTAAGAGAAGCAAAAATAAATAAAAAAGAAAAATAAAAATATCAAAATATCAAAACACATACACACACACCCTCAACCCCACACATGCGCAGAAACGCCAAACAATAACAGATTTCCTCAAATGAAACACTCTTTCAAATCGAAAGACATTTCTTCAAATGGATTTACATAACTGATGAGAGCGGACCACCGCTTGAAACGCGTTATATAAAATTATAAAATGATAAAATAAAAAAAATGATAGATAAATGTTGAAAAAAAACATTTTACAAATGTTGGTAGCCTTACTCCTTCACATATATACTTTTCTCTCGTTGTAACTGCACTAATACTGCACTACCCTCTTTATATATCTATCTATATATATCTATATCTATATCTATATCTATATCTATATATATATATATATATATATATATATATATATATATATATATATATATATATATATATATATATATATGAAGCAATCCAACAAAAGATATAAGCGTCAACTAATATCTTATAATTAGTGAACCATCCGGATAAAAACTGAAGCTCAATATACTGTATAGAGCATTAATATTATAATATAAAATGAAGTAATAAAATAAGGTGTCAATCAAATTTTATTAGAATTCAAAGTTCAAGCAAAGTATCTTAAAGTCCTTAGCTCATGAGTTTTCAAAGATAGTTCTTCTCTTCAGAGGACCATTACCGCAGTTATACCACTACAGGTAATAAAATTAAACTTTGAAAATACATAAAAAATATATACAAAAATACATAAAAATATATAACATCAAATATATCAACCCCCCACGTAGCCAGGGGGTGCCGGGGGGGGGGGGGCAACCCCCCCCCCCCGGCAATTACATTTGCACCCCCTGAAATTTGTGATCCAAAAAATATTATAAATATAAATACTCTTATATTTCCTAGTCAACTATACTTCTTCATTATGAACCAGTATTTACTTTTGTGTAATATATTTTACAGCAGGGCCGGATTAAGGGGCCACGGGGCTGGGGCCCTGGGCCACCCACCAAGAGAGGACCTCCCACCAATTTTTAACATAATTTCCGATTTCAAAAACGCTTCTTTGGATTTTATTTTGTTTAAAACTTAATTTTCCATTCCTGGTACTAATGATACCATAATAAATATTTACGGATTTTAAACTACCAGTTAAAATAAATCTATTGACCATAATAACATCTAAACATGATTTAAATTTATGTTACCTCGTAAAAAGAAAAAAATTAAAATGTACGTGTTCTCAAACTCAAACATAACTTCGCTAGTTTCAGATCAAGTGGTGAGGGAAACAAAGCCTCGATGCTTTTCACCTGTTTCCGGCTTGGTGAAAGAGATTGTCAGTGTATCTGTCTTTTTTGTCAACTTACCAAATATATATTTTTTTAATATTGTTAATTCACACTATTTAATATTATAAATTATCAATTAAATAATTATAATCCAAATGATGTAATATAAACACAAAATGAATCCACGTTGTTGTTCTGCCAGCTTTTTTTAAAGATATTTTTTTAATTTATAAAAGAAAGTGGTGTCTTCATTCAAAAGATAGAAATGAATACTAGCAACCTAAATTATTTTCAAATGAAAGTGGGAATTAGTTTAAAAAATTATTTTTGTATTTTATCACGAATCTCAAAAAAATACGTTTTTTTCTTTTTGTTGTCAGTTGCAACTATTAATTTAAAAAATTGTGAATGTTACATTCAACATTTTTGAAATTAACATAGAAAAAAATCCCAGATTTCACCCGAGATGAAGTTGAAAGAAAAGCAGCATTGGTAGGGTATAAACCCCATGTACAAATAGAAGATTATAATAGAATTCTGTAGAGCTAGCAAGTAGCTACCTTATTTTACGAACTTTATGTTATTACTACTGTGTTTACTATGCTTTATGTGCTTTACTATACTGATGTTGTTATTTACATGTACCTACCGAAATACACAACAATATATTTAGATTATATAAAAGAAATTGAAATTTTGTATCTACTTATTTATATTTATATATCAGTACACACACACACTGAACCAAAACGTCACCCATATTAGAATATTAATATTAGTTTTGCCCCGCCTAAAAATGCCTTGCCCCCCTAAAAATTTCTCCCCCCCCCTAAGTTAGAAGTCTGGCTACGTGCCTGATATCAACCCCAAAACATACTTTTTAATTAAATCTATATAATCCATCCAAGTCATACAATTTGAAAAACATAATCAGGAAAGACATCCAGAGGGATGACTGAATGTTAATCCAGGTGATGAGTACCAGTTCAAATACGAGAAATTGAAAGAGCTGACAAAATTATCCAGTCGCGAAATGCGTCAACAATCGATGAAGTGAAAAGTATCCAATGTTTATGTTAATTATTACAACGATAAATAAATCAAATCAAATGATATAGAACGTTCAATAAACTCACTTCAAATTCCAAAGTCTTGATCTGGGCAACCCAAATCAAATCAAATTAAATCAATTATTATATATATATATATATATATATATATATATATATATATATATATATATATATATATATATATATATATAGTCATCCACATACAGCCTGTTTCGCTGTTTCACAGTTCATCAGTGCGGCTAGACCAGTTAGTGTCTCAAGCCGGGATCGAAACGCAACCGTCGAGCTATATATATATATATATATATATATATATATATATATATATATATATATATATATATATATATATATATATAGGATAAGTAAATCGTGTACCATCCGAGACGATGATCCAATATTTCTCTAGGTAAGCATGTTTATTACTCGTTGATTCGCATGACTGCACACCGCGGTTACGAAATAGATGACTCTGTTTCACCAATATTCGATGTTCATTTTGTAGTACTGGTTCAATACCTGCTAATAATTGGGAATGAATCAACGCGTACAAAAAATTGTAAACAATTAAAAAAATTATATATTTTTCATATTAATTTTGTATACATACATACATACATACATACATACATACATATGATACAGAGTTTTTATTACCTACTAGACACCTTCCCCTTCGGTCTCTCTGTACAAGGGTTTGTCACAAATCTGACATGAGGATACTTCCCCCTACAAGTAAACCCTGACCAAATATTCAAAATAACATAGTATTCGACGCCCAAATAAGATCCTTTCAACACGGCTATACATTCTTGTCCTGAAATCCGCTAAGACAAAGAGACCACAAGAAAGATATCCTATAACATAGTTAACTGGTCGATTGGGAGAAAGAAAAATTAATGTTCTTATCTTTTTTTACTAACTCAACGTTTGACAAGTAAAGGGGAATTTTAATGGAATATTCGAATATCTATGTACACATATCTATGTATATATATATGTACATATATATATATATATGTACATATATATATGTACATATATATGTATATATATGTTCATAAATATACGTACATATATATGTACATGTATATGTACATATATATGTATATATATGTGTATATATATGTACATATATATGTATATATATGTGCATATATATATATGAATATATATATATGCATATATATGTATATTTATATATATACATATATACATATATATATATATATATATACACATATATATATATATGAATATATATATATGTATATATATATATTTATAGTCGTACTGAAGAGCTGTGATACAGCGAAACAGTCTGTATGGGGATGGCTATATAAAGCTCCCTTTCTTGAGTAGATCTTATTTGTCAGAATATCGCCAACTGCCATTAACTTGAAGGCATAACTCATTGGGTAAAACTAATTCGATCTCCCGGCACTTTACAATGTTTACATTGAGATATCACTTGCATTCAGTCAGTGTCGGCTTAAGCGCAGGGGTAGAGGCGCCGACTGTCAGCTCGACGATTGAGTTTAATTCCCGGTCTAGCCGCACTGAAGAGCTGTAATACAGCGAAACAGTCTGTATGTGGATGACTACAAACACACACACACACACACACACACACACACACACACACACACACACATATATATATATATATATATTGGAAAGTTTGAATTACCTACTTGAGCGTTTGAATTACCTACTCTTTTCTGCTCTCTTTCTTTTCTGCTTCCCGATTCCATTCCCTCTTTCGTTGCTCCATTCTCTCTTTCTTTCATTCCACCCGTGTTCCCTTTTCCCATTACTTTTTTCATTTATCCGTTTTTCCTCCCTTTCTTTAATTAACTTTTTTCTTCTTTCTCATCTTGATTCCTTAGTTCCTTCCTTTCTTCACCTAACAAACCGACCCCCTTTATATTTCTATCCCTTCCTCTTTCTTCTTCTTTCCCTAAACAGTTAAGTCAGCTCGACATGAAAACTTGCGTGTTTTCTTTTTCTTTTTGCGCTATGGCGGCGGGGGTGGGGGTCGTTTCTGATTATTCCGAGCACCAACGTTCACCTATTTCCCCATGCGTGTGTGACTGTGTACAATATCGACACGCAGGTAGTATGTGTTAACGTGTGTGTGTGTGTGTGTGTGTGCTTGTGTGTGTGTGTGATTACGTGTGTTTTTCAGGATTCACGACACACCTGGGAAATCGGTGCGGACACTCGTAAAACGCTGATGCGTTGGTGAAATGGGTTCGTCATGGAACTCAGTCTGTCTGTCATTTTAATTCATCGCGGCACGCATATATTTTCGGGTGCAATTCTATTTTAGAGGCGTGTCTACTTCGTGTTTCAATAATTCCTGTGTATCATTGTGTGCCAATTCAGTTCCATAAATAAGTATTGATTTACTCCTCTCCAGGAGTTAGGCACAAGGCCAGTTTTTATCTTACTCCCACAAGTAAGATGTGACCCAAGGTCGGGTCGAGAAAGTGGGGTTTGAAAAGCCAGCGCCCGAGAGGTGAGCACTCTGGCCATCAAAAATTGCCTGGGCATCCCCGTCGGCATTCCCCGGTAGGGGCGCCTCAGGCAGTAAGCAATAAACTTACTCCTCCCCAAAGAGGGGAGGCGAAGCCTGGGAGGGTGGACCTCCTAGAATTGCACAGGACAGACCCATAGACCGGCGTAAATCAAGACCCGAATGCCAAGACAATACCAGTCTATGGGGTGCAATATCCATCGGAACAGATACTACACTTTGATCCTAGCAAAGCGGAAGTACATGTCAACGTCGGATCCTCCCAGATTTCTCAAACGGCAGTTCAATAAACAACGTCTGCTTTTTATTTATTTTTAACTTCAAATCGTAAAAAAATAATTAAATATTTTTTTAAAAAATGCATTCTTCAAGTTTATTATGATAATAGATATCGACTGAGAAATAACTAGAACGCTATAGAAAAAGAAAAAAATTCGATCCCTGAAAGATGGCATAAAATATAGGAACTGAAAGCGAACGTTTTATTTACACGGCCACTGATAAAACGAAAATATTTTGTCTTTTTAACCTACGTAAATAGCTTTTTTTTAGTATAGATCTAAAATAGTTCCATTGTCTAAAATTAAAACAAAGAGAATTCCATTTTAAATTTAAAAATCTAATAAGTACGATTATTTGACTTAAAACATTTTTTTTTATTCTAACGAGTTGTGAAAAGTATGTGTTCGATTGACTTGAAAAGAGACCATTAAACATGCCGGAATATTTGTTTCACTGGCGTAGCTAGGGGGGGGCGAGGGGGGCGGGCCGCCCCGGGCGGCACACCTGAGGGGGCGGCATTTTGAGAGGGTAAAAATAGAAAGTAGAGAAAAAAATTTAAAAAAACAAAAGTTAACAAAAAATATGAAATTTTATACTATAATTTTATATAATAATAAATTTAAATGAGAACATTTGAAAACCTGAAAATGTTATGAAATGATAAAATCATTTTTATTTACTTTTTTGTCGTTGTTGTTAAAGTCCGAATTTTCGCCAAATAACATGGATGTATCAAGGAGAGAATAGTCCGATGTAGTTTTCTTTTCTTTGTCTTCATAATGTTATTATTAAGAGGGCGAGCCCTCCGAAGAGAAAAAACGTCTTGTATCGGTGCTTTTTTAAATCCGTGTGTGTAATCGCTCGGTTTTCAGAAATTTGTTGTTGTTAATAACGTTTCAACTCTTTTAAAAATAGTTTTAATATATTTTAAACAAATGTATTTATGAATGGCAAATAAGGCTATAAATTTATTTTTTGTGAGAGAACTGTCGCAAGGCATCAAGTCGGTTGAAAATTTACAAACAGATTTTTCGCGCCTTTTTTTCGGCAAAGTTATCAATGACTCTATCAAAATTTTTTGTTAGCTTTCTAACGTCGCCTTTTGTTTTTGTCCCTGGTCGCACTATTTCCTTGAATTCATGATCAAGGTGCTGCACAGCCGCAGATCCCTGCCGAACAAGCATAGCGCGAATTTCATGACTAATCTCAATAGGCCATAGACCAACATCTGTAAAATCGGTCGCGACAACCAGTGATTGCCTTTCCAATTCTTCAACTTCACGCGCATCATCATTGGCAGTTGTTGATGTATCAACGCGGGCAATGTCGACTTCCGAAGTAACAGTATCAACGTTAACTTCATCTTCGATTTCAGCAAGATTTTCGACTTTCGTTTCCGCCATTTCGGCCATAGAAGTCTTTTTGATGAATTTCAACAGCGTGCCTTTATTCTTGTTTTCTTCCTCTTCTTTTGTTTGCCATTTTCGGCTCTCATTATGCTCAACATTATGGGAGCATTATAATAAATACGTATTTATTTTATAACTATATATGTGCATATATACATATATATGTGCATATACACATATATTTATACATACATATACATATATACATACATACGTGCATATATACATATATACATATATACACACACATACACATATATAAATACGCATATATACATACATATATATGTACATATATATATATATATATATATATATATATATATATATATATATATATATATATATATATATATATATATATATATATATATATGGCTGGTTTTAATTCTTGAACAAAATTTCCATTAATTGAGAATAAATTGCTTTAATTCATTTCAATCACTAAGTTTAAAAAATGCAAGCATTAATTATTTCTGGAGATATACTCAGTGACCGGCTGACCTAACAGGATAGGGCCAAGCCTAGGCTTCGGCCAAGCACCAAAAAAACAAAATGACCTCAGAAAGATTTCATACTTAAAGGGGAACTTTCATATAAATTTTTATCGAATAGGTGCGAAAAGAAAGTTGGATATTTGGGTGTATATACACCGACATCAAAGAGGAAATAACATTAGATGCGAAAGTTTGAATTCATTAATTTTATTACTGTCCAAACGTTTGTTTTTGTAGCATACTTTTTATAACTCCTTGTAAACTTTACAATTGCTAGCTGGGGGATCGGACAAAATCACCCCGGGCAACCCCCACCATCTACTTAAAACAAAAGGAAAACAGATAAAATCTCAAATGAATAAAAAATATTAAAAATCAGTTTTCATATTTTAATTTTAATTTAATTGAATTTAGGAAAATTAGATACCGTAGAACTAATTTTCGCAAGGTATGAAAATTAAGAATAATGTTAACTTAATAATAATGGACCAGTTTTCCTACCTAGCAAAAAATTTTCCATGGACGAATTATCCATGGGCGAATTATCCATGGACGAATTTTCCGGGCACCCAAATGCCGGGGGGGGGGGGGGCGGCAAATTTTACTACCGCCCCGGGCGGCAAAAGGTCTAGCTACGCCACTGATTTGTTTTTAATATATTTTTTACGTACGTTTAATTTAGAATAATAGGTTTTAAAATAGGTGTGATGCTGCGATACATATTCATACATAAGCGCAGGAAAATAACAATCTCAGTCACAGGGCGCGAACCTGGTTCACATAGACACCTTAAATCTGTAAGTGTTCACTTAGTCTATGAGGCCATGAGAGATTGTCACGGAGAAATTAAGTGAGATTTACACTGAAAGCGACGAATATCAATACAAAGACACCCGATAGCAGTACACAACAGAGTATATATATATATATATATATATATATATATATATATATATATATATATATATATATATATATATAAATATTTGTTATTTATGGACGTATACGTTTCGTGTCTTTTAAATCAAGACTGATCAGCATAGAAGTATGACTATTCGATTCGAAACCCTGGATTACAAGTATTTTTCAACCCCAATCCAACGTCGCTAACCGATAGGCCAATTCTGAACAGCTTATAAACAATGATAATTTTAACACATTTAAAAGCGGCGAGACATACAGGCATTCAACTTCTATAAGGGAAGGAATGAGGCATATAAAGCAAGTGACGTCACGCTGTGTTAGTACTACCATTTACAGTGCTCTACTTTTTTACGATATATATATATATATATATATATATATATATATATATATATATATATAAACTAAATATATGTCTGTGCCCTATAGAAAAATTGTTCGATAATCTAGATAAAATCTAAAAGCGTATTATTATGTAAAATTAACTGAAGAAAGATAATGGAAGTATTCCCGAATCTCTAAATGCGCCACTAAGTGATTTCTTTAAGGAGGTCGATTTTTTCAGCTATTTTCAGTTTAATTTTAATTTAATTATGTAATTATTTGAAAAGAAAACGATGATATTATGTAGTAATTTGTAAAAACTTAAAAGTAATTTCTAGAATTAAACTATAAATTACACCAGAAAAAGGTGGTGGGCGGGGATGCGGGAAGAAATTAAAAATTAATAGACGGTAATTCTGGGAAAATCACAGTGTAGTCTCTCTAATGATTCTACACTCAAACCAATACCGTGATTGATTCTGGATTCTGTCGGTCTGAGTAGAGTTCTAAAAGGAATGAGGTTAACTCTCCCAGGCTTTACCTTCTTACCTTTGGTTTATTGATATCTACCAATACCAGCCACTGTACCCACTGTCCGCCACTGACTATAACTATTGCCACGATCTGTCACTTTGACTGCCACTGCCCGCCACAGCCCGTCACTGCCTTAAAATATTACACTGCTGCAATTGCTCACGATAACCCGCTAATACCTGCCACTACTTGCAATAGACTTTTAATATTGCCACTGCCGCCACTGCTCGCCAATAAACGCCAATACACGCCACTACCCGCCACTGTCCAATACTGCTCACCAGTACCCGCCACTAACTATCATTGTTCGCAACTATCCGCCACTAGCCGACACTGCCCTCCAGTGTCCGCTACTACATGCCATACCCTGTAACTATTTAAACTATCTGCTACTACCCGCTACTACCCGCCACTATTCGCCATTGCCACTACTCAGACACTTCCTGCCACTACACGCAACTGTCCGCCATGCCCGTTACTGCTCGCCACTGCCCGCCAGAAGCTGCAACTGACTGCCATATCCTGTCACAAACAGCCACTGCCAGCCATTACCCACTATTGCTCGTTACCGCCTGTAAACATTACAACTGTCTGCCACTACAGGCCACTGCTCCCCACTACTAACAATTACTCGCAACTGTCCGCAACTATCCACCATTACTCACCACTGTCCGCCACTGCCTGCCACTATCTGCCACTATCCACCACTGTCCGCTACTGTCACTACATGCCACTACACGCCCCTGTCCAACACCGCTGGCAACTGCCTTTACATATTGCCACAACATCTGCCCGCCACTGCCCGTCACTGCCCGCCACTGATCGCCACTGTCTTCCACTACACGCCACTGTCCACCACTGCCGGCCACTACCTGCCAATGGGCACCACTACTCGTCACTACCCGCCAATGAACGCCTCTACTTGCCAATACCCGGCACTGCCTGCCAATATCTGCCACTGCCCGTCACTGCTCGCCAGTACCTGCCACAGCCCACCACAGCCTGCCACAGCCTGCCACAGCCCATTACTCCCCACCACTGCTCACTCGCCACTATCAGCCATTACTCGCCACTGCCCAACACTGATGGCCAATACTCGCTACTACCTGCCAATGCCCGCCACTATCCATAATGCTTTTAAATATACCCACGACCGGCACAGCCCAGCACAGCCCGGCACAGCCCAGCACAGCCCGGCACAGCCCAGCACAACCCGACATAGCCCGCAACTGCCTGTCAATACCTGCAATAGCCTGTAACTATTGCCATTGCCAGCAATTTCCGGTCACTGCCCACTAATGCCCGCTACAGGCTGCCACTGCCCGCTAATGTCATCTCATGCCCGCCACAGGTTGCCACTACCTATGAATGGCCCACACAGCCTGCCACTTACTGCCACTGCCCTCAACTGCTCGTTACTGCACGCCACTGCCTGTAAACATTACCACAACCTGCACTGCCTGCCATTACCCGTCACTGTCCCCACTACCCGCCAATACACGCCACTACCTGTCATTGTTCGCAACTATACGCCACTGCCCGCCACTGCCCCCACTACATGCCATAAGCTGTAACTCTTTAAACTATCTGCTACTACCAGCTACTACTCACCATTATTCGCCATTGCCACTACCCAGACACTTGCTGCCACTACACGCTACTGTCCGCCACTGCCCGTTACTATACGCCACTATACGCCACTATACGCCACTATACGCCACTGTCCAATACTGCAAGCCACTTCCCGTAACTACACGCCACTATCCGCCACTGTCCAATACTGTCTTCTAGTACCCGTCACTACCTGTCGTTATTCGCCACTATCCGCCACTACCCGACACTGCTCGCCAGTGTTCGCAACTACATGCCATAGCCTGTAATTATTTAAACTATCTGCTACTACCCGCTACTATTTGCCATTGACACTACCCAGACACTTCCTGCAACTACACGCCACTGTCTGCCACTGTCTGCCACTGCCCGTTACTGCCCGTTACTGATCGCCATTATCCGCCACTCTACGCCACTGTCCAATACTACTCGCTACTACTTGCCACTACTTGCCAATACCTGGCACTGCCTGCCAATATCCGACACTGCCTGCCAATACCCGCCACTGCCTGCCAATATCTGCCACTATCCACAATGACATAAATATTGCCACAGCCTGTCAGCGCCCGCCACAGCCCGCCACAGCCCGCCACAGCCCGCCACAGCCCGCCACTGACTTCCAATGCCCGCCACAATCCATCAGTACTAGCCATTACCCTCCACTGTGTTTGAATATTGCCACTGCTTGCGAATACCTGTTACTGCCTGCCAATACCTTCCACTATCTGCCATAGTCTATAACTATTGTCACTGCCAGCCACTACCGGTAACTGCTTGCTAATGCCTGCCACTATCCAGTAATTCGCACCACAGCCCGCCACTAACCGCCATAGCCCGCTACTGCACGCCACTGCTTGTAAATATCGTCACTTCCAGCCACTACCAGCTACTGTCAGGGGGCGGCAGTGCTAGAGGGGCGGCAGTGGTGGATAGTGGTGGTTAGTAAACCACCACTATCCGCCACTGCCGCCCCCTATCCGCTAATGCCCGCTACTAACCGCCACTGTCTGCCAGTATCCACCACTACCCGCCACTATCAGCTACTTCCCGTCACTACTCGCCACATCATGTAAGTATTACTACTGCTCCCACTAACTGCAACTGTTCGCCAGTACACGCCATTAGCCACCACTATCTGCTACTTCTACTCGACGTTGTCCAGGATACAAAAATTGTAAGATGACAATATTACTTTTGTTAACTAATATATATTAAATCTCTTCTATCAACATAACTTATCCTCTTTAATATGTTGAAATGAATGGGGTAGGAGAAATTAGGAATTGACCATTTGTTCTACTTGGCGTTGTATGGGATCAAAATTGAAAGATTACAGTATTACTTTTAGTAAATGGCATATATTAAATCTCTTCACACTATTGTCTTCATCTATATTATTTATCTTCATATTATTGTGAAATGTGGGGGTTGAGAAGAAATTAGGGATTGACTGGGATTATTTGTTCTACTCGACGTTGTCCGGGATCAATTTTAATTATCAACATTATTTCTCTTCATACTTTGATTTTACAGATATTTTAGGACGTTCTGTTAAGGCCTCCTTAAAAACATCACATTATTATATTTATTAAATTATGTCCGGAAGCAATAAATGTACATTACAGCATTACATTAACATCTTTTTTGACTATTTTTATTATCAACCTATTTTTTTTTTTCATAAATTATTGTGTAAGCATGTGGGAGGAAGGGAAGTACTCGGCATCAAGAATTTAATTGTTTTCTTCTACTCAGCGTTGTCCAGATGCAATAAATGTAAGATTACAGTATTACATTTAAATGAGATAGCTTCGGTAAATTAATTATTATTTTTTGTCAACACACTAAAACAGAATAGACGAATGAGCCGGGCGGACGAGAAAGAAGGGGTTAGGGGCATGGGCAGAAAAATGGGGGAGAGATAAAGAGTAAAAGATAAAGTGACCACTAGAGATATAGAGAAGTAGAGAGATTGAAGTTTTAATATAAAGATGTTACACACGATATTTAACTTTTTCTGTTTTGTTTTTATGGCCCCGGGTAACGCCGAGTAATCCCGCTAGTATATATAAATATATGTGTGTGTATGCATGCGTGTGCGTGTATGCGTGTGTGTGTATGTGTGTGTGTGTGTCCCCACTCCCACATATACCGGTATGGTTATCGTCGATAGGAACGGGTGGCTTTAGTAGTTTAGGCGTAACAGCCTTTTTCTTTCGTTTTTTGAACTCGCCTCTTGATACGACCTTAGTTGATAATCTACTTTGCGTGGAACCGTGTTCGAAATTAACTCCATCAAACGAACAATTTCCATACAAGAAAGTCAATGTTGCTATGCTTGGTTTTATTTTTCGACATATCAACATTTTTAAGTCATTCAATACTCAATTAAACTGTTGACTCAGAATATTCAGGAGTTATTTCTTTTGATCCATATCCAAGTTAACTTCACTGAAATATTACTAGCCAGCGATAGAATTCAATCTTATATTTTCAGGAACAAAAAATATATATATATCTAAATTTCACCACATGCGAATGTACAACTCGGATATATTTCTACTTTCTGGCTGACTTTCAAGGCCGGCGGATGTGGTCCGCTTTGCTATCTATCTTAGAATGGTTTTCACAACTCTGCTCCTATCAGACGCCTTTCACGATCGCAGTTGTTTCAGACACCCATGCTTATGATCTCAGTGTGATGAGACTCCCAGAATAGCTCGCCATCTTTGCATGGCCTTTTCTTCTGGTCGCAGCATCAGATTCCTAGAATATCAACAAGAAAGTAAATCGTATTGACTTATACTTTACTCGTGCAGCTCTCTCTATTTGTTTATCCTGGCAATACATGTTCTTTTCGTTTGTATTGGAACACTAAATGTAACCTTTTCCTTTGTGAGTTTCACTCCCTTTTATGTATCATTTTTAATATATCCCTTATATGTTTGTCTCCGACAAAAAGTTTCTATGAGTATAAATGCATATATATCTAAATTCAACGGTTTCTAAATTATTAACCACTTTTTAAATCTTTCTTCCGGCCACTATGTGTGATCCATGATAATACAACATATAAAATGGCGACCGCCTGTATGGAGAGAAACCCAAACACGTGGTCGCTACAAAAACGTCGAAATAGAATAGAAGAAAAAAATCAAATATTCTAATTCTTCACAGTTATTTTGGTAAAAGTGTCACGTTCTTAATATCTTCGAATATTTATATGTTAACTCTTTTATAAGTGTTATAGTTCAAGTAGTTGCCAACAATGTATGATGGGCTGCTGCTGATATTTTCATATTCTGTTCACATAGTATTTTGAGCAAGACAGGTTGAGCACGTGGGATGAATTTACCTCCAGGAAGATGTCAAAGTTTCGCATGTAACTTATATTGTGCCTCTCTGTCTATTTTCTATTTGTTCTATGTATCGTGTCTTGTCTTGATAGAAGTTTCCCAGATGTTTTCCTCTGAGCAGATGTTGATCAGATTGCATCGGTCGAATCAATCCTACATCACGGACCAGCCTCTTGGAAAGTTAATGTTGCTCGATCTGAGAAAACTGATTGATAATACACAAAGATGGCGCGCGTCGTCTACGGCTTATCGTGGCGACCCCATGTAAGAAAAAAATACAGTATTGTTGCCTTCCACGGATATCTGCAGTTGTTTAACGCCGACTTTTAGCAATGGCTGGACATGAATCTCGACACAACGAACCTGCTGGAAAAGGGCTTCTGTGGTCCCCAGAGGTCAAACGACGAGCTGAGATGCTTCACGTTACAATCAAGACTGTTCTGGAGAAGGAAACTAGAGCTTCTGGTCGCAATAAGTAAGCGAGCATCATAGAACACGAACTTTGTGAATATTTCATCATCAATTAGGGAATGACCCAAGAAGAATACGAGAATATCATGTCGTTTTTTATTACGTTTATCTATTTTTAGTTGACGATGAAATTAAGGCTGGTACATGAAAGAAGGCTGGTCACAATTCGTTTGAACTTCTATCAAAACAATATATATATATATATATATATATATATATATATATATATATATATATATATATATATGATAGTATATTGAGCCCTTCACTGATCTTTACTTCAACCCTTCAGTGGTCGATGAAAGTATAATCAATTGCCTGCCTCAGAAGGATGGATCATCACGTCATTTAAGAGATCCGCAGTACAATTGTAGTAATAAGGTATGTGGATGTGTTGATAATAATGGACGGAAATTTCCCCTGGAAATTAAGTTAATATTTACGAAGGAAGTTATATCACAGGAAGTCTCGCGTGAGACGTGGCGAATAAGCTAAGCGTTTTAGACTGACGATTCCCCACGAGGATGAAATGGGGAAGCCTCTGTATACTTTAATTGCCAGAAATATATTTTCATAACTGAATATATATAGTATAAATAGTAAAAAAAGATAGTATTTCAAGGCTAGTTTTTTTACCTTGAAATAGTATTTCTTAGCACCTTGCATCAAGTGGCTTCATGCTTTGTCTTGAGCAATTTCCATAAAAGCATAAACAGTACTTGTATGGTTGTTGTTTCGTAGATGTTAATCAAATAAACTCCGATGTTCATAAGATATTACTCAATAATAGGTAACAAATTTATAAATTAATAAATTTATAAATTCATAAATAAATGAATTTATAAATTAATGAATTTATAAATTTATAAATTAATGAATTAATAAATTCATGAATTAATACATTTATAAATTAATATATTTATAAATTAATAAATTAATAAAATTATAAATTAATAAAGTAATGAATCTATGAATTAATAAATTTATAAATTTATAAATTAATAAATTTTTAAATTAATAAATTTATAAATTAATGAATCTATGAATTTATAAATTAATAAATAAGTAAATTAATAGGCTGCAAACGATAGATCCTACTTAAACAATAAATTTGAGCCTCACAGAAACCACGGCTCCGGATCAGAGGGGAGCCGAGAGCAATGACTACTAAGCTGGTAACGTCACACTCAACAAAGCTCCCAAATCAGGGGTTTATCGCCGGGTGCAGTTTTAGGTCGTACCTAAGATAGGGTTGTGGTAGACACCGTTTGAGTAGTTGATGGGGTTGGGAAGTAGGGTATGTAGAAAAACAAATTCAAATAAAATAGGTAGAAAAGGATTGGAAAATAAAACAGCCTGAATAAAATCCGATGAAATGTAGAAAGTCAAAACGGGAAAAGAAAGCGTTTATTTTAAGCCCAAAATAATATGAGTTAAGAAGAGTTTTCTCTCTTGTATCCCAAAAGGGAGAGTTGGCTGCCCTTTAATAGACGATGTCGGCCATGACTCTCAGATGTAAACAAAAGTCCCCCGCAGAACACTAACACTATCGTTTCGCATCTAGCTGCTTCTAAGTTGTCATCAAACCTGTAAATTTATTTAATCAATGTATTAAAGTCCATAATTCGTCGATTGATCGTTTTTTGTCTATTATAAAACCGATAACAGCTGTTATTATTAGCCATAATACTTTACGAACACAATACAATCAAATTAACTCACCAATCACTGGTGACTGGATCCCTATGGGAGAACGCAAACGTGTTACAATATAAACGGTGCCAAAACTATGTGCCACGATCAAACAAGTTTTTAGGTCTATCAGATTCAGGAAACGGATCCCCACTCAATAAATAACCACGATGGCATTATGAAATAGTATATTAATCACTTCATTGATCTCTACTCAAACCCTTCAGTGGTTGATGAAGTCATCATCAATTGCCTTCCTCAGAGAGATATCAATTATGAGATGATGGATAATCACGTCAGTTTAGATATCTGCAGTACAATTGTGGATGTGTTGGTAAGAAGAAAGTGAAATTTCCACTAGAAATTAATTTAATATTTTCGAAGGAAGTGATATTACAGGAGGTATCGAGTGAGACGTGGCGAATAAGCTATTCTTATCTTACTCTTGGCTTTTTTTTGCTGTTGACCAGATATCTTATGTATCGATTTTCATTATTTACTTCAACAGTGCTCAATACGTGAGTAGAGCTAGGTATTAAGTTATGAAAAATATTTATGGCAATTAAGGTACATAGAGGCTTCCGCGTTTAATCCCTGTAGAGAATCATTAAGCTAAAATTCATGGAATTCGTGTTACCGGGTGTTTTTATATATACACGTGGTGTTTAGTCTAGCAAGTTAACCAATTAGATTCTTTGTTACTCTCTCGATTATTAGCGAGCGTCCGCTTTCTTTGAGCTTCCAGTAATGGGTCGCTAGTGCTGTTTTTATTCGGCGTTTTTTGTTATTAAATGTGCTTTTGTGGTCGTAATATCTGGTTTTAAAATCATACCCACGTAGAACTTTTTTTATTCAGGCTTTCTTTGACAAATATTGTAGTTGGTAAGCAATGCTTTTGGTTGGGCATTTATTTTGTAGTTGAGAAAGTGCACAAGTTCTGCGGGTTTTCTCTTTATTATTAACTTATTTCTATTTGTATGATGGCTATTAGGGTTTAGGGTTAGGGTTAGGGTTATTATTATTATTTCAAGTGGTTATATTTTTGTTCTTGTTGGTGTTATTTTTATTGTTGCTATAATGGTCACGTTTTTACGCATTTTGTTATTATTTTTTTCTCTACTGCACTCGACTTTAGTATTTTGTTATTGTGTGCTTTAATTATCATTTCGAAATTTTCGCAGAAACTGTGGTGCTGGTTTAAGTTATGTTTAATGAATATTTTATGCATGAGATTGGTTACAGAGAAGTATCTTTCGGTGAGTTTTCGGACTTTCGTGCCTAGTTCAGTTTTTAGCATCTGATTATAGGACGGTGTATACCAGCTTTGATTTCTTTTTCTTTTCTTTCTAATTTTATTATAATTATATTTAATTTCGATATTATGGTACCCATTATTTTTAGAGCTGTGTTGTAAATGTTGCTTGGCTTCTTAAATACATTTTATTTGCTAAAGTTATTGCTAAGCCTACGTTCGATAGTATTAGGAAACGTTTTATGATTGATAGAGAGGTGATTGGACTTGGGGGTTTGCGTATACTGGATAAGCATTATCCTTTAAATTTGACTCGTAAGTATTTTCATTTAAATTTAAAATTACATCTAAAAAGTGAGTTATTTTTATGTCAACCAGTATGTCTACTCTTAGACCATTTTTTTTTTTCATTTCCATATCTATCATTTTCTTGAAGTTTTCACCCTTAACCTTGTGGAATCCCTTATTATAGCCAATCCATCATCTCTATATCGGCCGATATCTGTATTATCAAATATATTTGTGAGGGTATATAAAATAAATAACGCCACAAGATCTGATGCCTCCGCTGAGTTCAAGGCATGCAGGACTACATCAAAGGCGTTAGTGATGTTTGTTGTTATCCATTGGTCATTATTATTGATTGAAACTGATCTTGTACTTTTTTTTAATGATGTGGATTTCATCCTTGGATATATCGATATATATCTCGGCAACCTCTAGGGCGATGTGAACTGGATTCAATGTAAGTTGCTTGTTTGTGATTTTTTTTGTTGCTGTCACTAGCGTATAACGCAATGCTCTTTGTGTAAAATAATTGAGCTATCGACATTTGACAATGTTTATCATCGTAGTTTCGCTTACCCAGAGCAGTTAGATGATGATCAATTGGTTAGAAGCGCCGACTGCCACCGAGACGATCGCGTTTCGATCACGTTGCTAGTCTAACCACATTGAAGAGATCTGATACAGCGAAACAGCCTGTGTGTGTGTGTGTGTGTGTGTCTGACAGAATAAGTTCACTAATAACCTCAAATGAATAGTGAAAGAAGGGTGTGTAGGATTATTATTATTATTATTATTATTATTATTATTATTATTATTATTATTATTATTATTATTATTATTATTGTTATTGTTATTATACAATTCAGGTTATGACCCAGAATTTAAAAAATACGGTCATTACTTTATTTTGTGAAACGAAAATAATATCAGGATGAATCATTTTATAAATTGATTATTATTTGACAAACACGTGTGACTGTCTGCTTGGAAGGAGGGGGATACAACACCGAGTTATGTGGAGAGGTGGCGGGGTTAAATTTAGTTTCTTTCTTTTTTTATTTTTGGCGGGAAGAGAAACAACACGTGATTTCTGCTTTTGCTTTCTTGAACAATGTCGGCCTGTTGAGAAGAAACAGTGCGAAGTCGACAATCTTTTAATAGCTTGGCGAGTTGCGTTATTTATGGACTCTGTTGGTTGGGTGATCGCAACAGAGGGAAGGACAGACAGACAGATAAAAAAAAGAGGAAGAAAAGAGACAACTTTTTTTTTCTTCGGGGCGTGTGTGGCGAAAAGAAGGTGGGCGCTTGCCACACAAAAAAACAAAACAACAACGACTATATACGGCGTCATGGGTCATGTACTTGTCGGGGCGCTCCCTGATTCGAGTGGAAGACAAATAACTGGCAAGGAGTGGCAGTTGAAATTGGTCGAATGCTGATGGGGTCAAATCTTCTCTGTTCAACCAGAGATGCATCCATTTTCGCGAATTCTCTACACAGACGGATTTTTCCTTTGATGTCTATTATTTGTGACAAAGGGAAAATTTTCCCGAAATATAATATAAATTATTTTTTAATAATCATCCGGACAACACACAAACAGCCGACACCACATTTGCTGTTATGTAAGATTTTAAGAAAAAATAGACAGTAAGTCCCATTTCGATTTATTATTTTTGTTCCTTCCAGCTTATAACCTATCCGGCACTCTGCATTGCCCTCAGCCTTCTTAACACATTACTACTATTCCCAGGAATGCTTCAAGCTAACTACCATTCTCTATTATATATATATATATATATATATATATATATATATTTATATATATATATATATAATATTACATTCTTATCCACAGATTTATAGTAGCATATTTATAGCATATATATATATATATATATATATATATATATATATATATATATATATATATATATATATATAAATGAACAAATAACTAAATAAAAAACTAAACTAAACTAAAACCTACAATAGAAATACGAACAAGCACGTGTTAAAATAAGGTCACCCATTATTTCGATACAATTAAGAAACAGGGATGGGCCACCTTATAGAAAACAGAAGAATAGAATATGAAATAGGAAGTAAAACAAACCGAACCTTTGTTTGTGAGAAGTCCTACGATTGGCTAAGAGAATAACAAAGAATCTGATTGGTTAACTAAACTAACACCACATGTATATATAAAAACACCCGTCAACACAAACTCTATGCATTTTAGTCTGACGATTCCCTACGAGGATCAAACGCGGAAGCCTCTGTCTAGCTTATTTACCATAAATATATTTTCATAACTTACTACCTAGCACTATTCACGTATTGAGCACTGTTGAAGTAAATACTGAAAATTGATACATAAAAAAATATATCTCCTTATAACATTTTATGTAGATACATGAAATAATAATGATAATATATATATATATATATATATATATATATATAAATACTATGGATAATTTTTATTAAATATTTAAGTGTTTTTTACCTACAGACACAACAGTGCAGGAGTGGTGGTTGCAGGCAGTCGCGTGGGATCGAACGCAGTTCGTAGATTAAGGCTAAAATCACGAGACGAACGCTGAGGTCCACACTGCTACAGGCAATCAGCACAGGCAGTAATTGAAATTAAGATACACTTACCCTGGGAAGCTATTGCTACCCACAGTGTTCAACGCTCGTGCGGAACACGTGTACAACCTGTGTCAAAAATGACGGGAAAATGTATGCTTCGCTAGTGTTCGCTCATCTTAATAAGTTACTGCAATTTCACGGGACATCCGATCAGCAGAAATGTATTAATAATATATTTTACGTCTTTACATCCTTCGATTCACTGAGCCGAAAATCTAATTCTGAAATATCAAATGTATGTGGCGTGACGTCATCGCACGCCGTCACGTTTCTCATTCATGACGTCACAATGTTCACAAACTATTTATTTTCATATTTTATCAGATTTATTAAACAATGGCAAATATTAAAGATAAACCTTTATTATCATTTATGTTTTTTTGAAATGTAACGGATAAATAAAGTAAATACGTAAGTAATTTTTTAATGTGTTTATTATTATTATTATTATTATTATTATTATTATTATTATTATTATTATTATTATTATTATTATTATTATTATTATTATTATTCACTAGGAGTTCTCACACAGATCATCGTCAGTGATTGCTAACCGACAACACCTAGTGGTATTTCCTGGAGTCTGAGTGACAATAAGCCTCTTCACATTTCCAGTATTCTTCACCTCTTTTCGATAACGATGTGGTATCACAACAGCCTCTTACCATTGATTTCTCGCTTGTAAGGACAATTGGTCTTCTCTGGGAGTTGGGTGGCAATAAGCCTCCCCAAAGTCCCAGCATTCTCCGCACTTTCCCAGTGGAAGTCTGGTCTTTGCTGTTCCTCCTCTGTCTTCTCATCCTCTTCGACCCTCTACAAATATTTTGTCTGGTGTTAGCCTAGGTCAGCACCATTTTTTTTTTTTAAATTTTAATCAATTTTTTTATTTATTTTTAATTTTTTTCAATTTTTAATTTAAAAAAATCATATTTTGGGGGCAGGTGGGGGGAGAGAAGTGGGCAGGTTATGATGTTTCTTGTAATTTCTGTTCTTTGGTTCATTTTAGTGTGGTGATAGCTGAGGTCGGTGTAATTTTTTGGGGGGGTGGGGGAGAGATTATGAATTGATTTTTCTTGCAGTTTCTGTTCCTTGGTTCGTGTTGTGGTGTCTTTCGTGTGGTTTTGTTTTCTCTTTGTTGTAAATTCCTTGTGACTGGTTACCTTTTATTAGCTTATGCGGGTTGGTTTCCGCATTCGAGGATTTTTCTTAAGATTGCAGCTGTTTTGATCATTGCTGTCCTTTGTATGGTTTCGATGGTCCCTTTGATTCCAATTTCTCCCAGCGTTTACTCCAGCGTTTAAGCTGCGTAAAGGGGACATAAAAATGGTGCAAAACTGTTCTGTTCGGTCAATTAATGTTACCCATTCTGTACGCGTATTCTTGTAGTTTTATAAATTATCTGTAAATGTGAGTTACGGTTTCTATTAATGTGAACATACGTAGTTATTGGCTTCGATCATTGAGAAAACGGGCAGAAACAAAAAGTCTAACACACACACTCACATACACACACACGCGCGCGTAGGGGCATGCACGCGTGAGCGCACACACAGCTGTTGCTCCCCTAAAATTATAATAGTTCGTTCAGTAGCTATTTATCGGATGAGCTACAACACCTGCCCTATTGTCTTTTAGCTAGAGTTGTAATAGACGTCACCTGCAGATACCTCGTCCATACATATAAAAGAACAAAACACACACACACACACACACACACACACACATATATATATATATATATATATATATATATATATATATATATAGTATAAATTCCTTTATTTACACAAAAATTATTGGCTACATATGTGCATACATGTTTCAGCTGATATATATGCGCGCACACACACACACACATATATATATTGTTGTAAACAATGTAATTTAGGTTATAATAATTAATAACTCGTAAAACAAAATCGATTACTTTTCAACAGAAAGGTTTAACATATTTATAAAAAGTGAAATTAGAATGAAATGAGTTATTTAGCCGCTGTAACGCGAGATGGAATATGAGCCAGTCTGATCCGTGTCAATGTTTACTTTTCACTCCGGCAAGCCACTCGACAAGGGGGGATAACTCTGACATGGTCCAAGGGATATAACTGCGTTTTCTTTAGTTATCCTAACATCTCGTTTTAGTCTTTAACTGTATCGAGCGCACCTGGGGTCAACTTGGAGGTGCTTTACTCTAGTGCGACTGCCCTTTGGCCAAGTCCTGGGAGGTATTTGATAATTCTCATCTGAATTTGTCTGCATGAGATGTGGTGGAGATGGCAGTTCAAATGTGTCCATTAACAAATCAAATGGAATGGTTGATCTGTTGTCCACTAAGTTGCCTACAGAGTATCTGAGACGCAACTGGTTTTTGTGCCGTGCCCAGAATTGATTTCCGACTTGAACATCATACAGAAATTGTCCATTTATTTTGTGGATGATGCCTGGTACCCAGTTTGGCCGGCCAGGTCTGTAATTCCGAGCAAACACTGGTGTGCCAACTCAAAATGCTTTTGTTTTGTTAGGGCTTGGTTGTTGCCTTTGTGGCTGGAGACGTAAAGCGTCCAGTGTTGTACGGAGTTTTCGTCCAATGAGTGCCTCTGCTGGTGATAGACCATTCTTCATAGCTCCATTTGGTGTTATTCTATAAGAAAGGAGGAAAGCATGTAGTATCTCCTCCCCTCTTGCTTTTAGTAGTGCCCTTTTGAATGTGTCTACAAATCTTTCGGCTAGTCCGTTGGATTGAGGATGATACGGTGGCCAACGAACGTGTGTTATGCAACACGATATGCAGAATAGTTTAAATGACTCAGACGTAAATTGTGTTCCGTTGTCTGAGACTAAAGTCTCGGGTAATCCGTGTTGACTAAATAGCGGCTAAAGTACTGTTATTGTAGACTGAGTGTCAGTCTGTTTCATTGGAAAAACTTCTGGCCATTTGGAATGGGTATCAACAACCACCAGAAAACTAAGGCCATTGATAGGGCCGACAAAGTCTATGTGTATTCTGGACCATGGTCGCTCTGGGTATGTCCAGCGAGAATCAACAATCTTATGTGGATTCTTCTGCGCTTCCATACACTGGATTCAATGTTTAACGGTATGCTCAATGTCTGTGTCTATGTTAGGCCAATAGACCACGCTGCGGGCTAGTGATTTCATTCGGTTAATGCCTGGATGGCCCGTATGTAGTTGCTTAAGGACTGCTTGTCTGAGGTTAGTGGGAATAGCAACACGATCTGCAAACATCAAACAACCATCAATGACAGAAAGAGAGCCACTGCGTCGTTTGAACTGTTGGAGGTCTCCCGTGAGGTTAGGAGGCCATGTATGGTGAAGAAATCTGCACACTTTTTGTATCGTTGGATCCTGTTGTGATTCTCGTTTTATATCATTCTTGTCACTGGAATTGTCCGGATACAATCTGTGAGCGTGCGTTGAAAATCGTCCTCGATGTTGATGGCAGCGATGACAGTGTCCTCATCTGTAACTGATTGTGTACTAATGAGTCGTGACAAAGCATCAGTTTTGCCGAAGTCTGTTGTCCGGCGGTACTGTATAGCGAAATCGTACCCAAGTAGAATGATTGCCCACCGTTGTAATCGGCTGGCTGAGTATACCGGAATACCCTTTTTGAGTCAAATATTGATAGTAGTGGCTTATGGTCTGTCAGAAGTGTAAAGTGACGCCCGAACAACATCTTATGGAATTTCTTCACTGCAAAAATCAGTGCCAGTGCTTCTTTTTCCACTTGACTGTAATTGCGTTCAGCAGGTGTCAGGGATCTGGCTGCATGCATGATTGCTTTCTCAGCTCCATCTGTGAATATATGGGAGATTACAGCTCCAACGCCATGATTTGATGCATCTGCTGCTACCACAATTTTCTCATTGGGATCAAAATAGGTAGTAGGTCCGAGTTAGCCGCTGTAACGCGAGACGTAATATGAACCAGTTTGATCCGTGTCAATGTTTACTTTTCACTCGCGCAAGCCACTCGACAATGAGGGATAACTCTGACATGGTCGAAGGGATATAATTGCGTTTTCTTTAGTTATCCTAACACACATATATATATATATATTGTTAGGAATAACTAAAGAAAAACGGAATTATGTCCCTCGGATCATTAACGAGTTATCGCCCCTTATCGAGTGGCTTACCGAGTGAAAAGTAAACATTAAAACGGAGCAGACTGGATCAAAATTACATCTCGCGTTACAGCGGCTAAATAACTCATTTTATTCTAATTACACTTTTAATATATTTGTTAAACCTTTCTGTTGAAAAGTCATCCATTTTGTTTTACGAGTTATTAATTATTATAACCTAAATTACATGGTTTATAACAGTGGCGACGACGACGAGATAAACTTACAATTTTTTTCAAAAGAAAAAAAAAAGAAAATGGATAGCAGTATTACAAAATTATTGCAACAACAATTACGGTTAATGGAATTATTTTCAGAGATTTTCCACACCTACATCGTCGATTTCAGAAACAAATCTTAGGACATCTACAGATTCCATTTCACAAACAATAACGGAATTTTATTATGACCCAATAGCAAATTCGACGTTCGAAACATGGTTTGCGCGTTTCGAGGACATTTTTCGAGTGTATTTTAAAGATCAAGCTGACGACTGGAAGGTAAGACTTCTGTTACAGAAGCTTGGGACGTCGGAACATGATCGGTATGTAAATTACATATTACCAAATCATGCTCGTGACTTAAATTTTCACAACACAGTGGAAACTCTCACTCAGATTTTCGGTGAGCATATTTCATTATTCAATATGCGTTTTAATTGTCTTAACATAACGAAATCTTCCTCGACCGATTTTTAAACCTATGCAGGCCTCGTAAACAAAGGATGTGAACGTTTTAAAATCTCTTCCATCACAGACGCTCAGTTCAAATGTTTGATTTTTGTGTGTGGTTTGAAATCAGAATAGGAAACAGACATTCGCACAAGGATTTTGTCAAAAATAGAACAAAATCCAGACATAACATTGCAACAAGTTGCCGTGGAATGCTAGCGTCTAGTGAATCTAAAACATGATTCAACTATGGTACAACAAGCATCCATGGTAAACATAGTTCAAAAACAACGTCAGCCCACCTCACCGACTTCAAAATCAGTCCAGCCGCCAACAGCTTGTTGGAATTGTGGCAACTGGCATTTTGTGCGATACTGCATCTTCAAGACACACCGCTGTCGCAGCTGCAATCGACTCGGACATAAAGAGGGATTTTACACCCCTCCAGGACGAAAACCAACCCATAATAGGCAAACCTCACATACACACAACATGCAACGACATCAACACAGTTCAAAAACAAACAGTTTTTCAAAAACAAACAGTCTGATACCAACTTTTCTCTCAAAACAAAAATCCAAACGAAAATATGTTACAGTACAATTGAATGGCCATCCTATTCAATTGCAGATCGATACAGCATCAGATATAACTATTATATCACTAAAACTATGGGAAGCCATAGGCCAGCCTTCATTGACACCAACAAGTCAGGTAGCACATAGTGCTTCTGGAGATTGTGTTCACATCACGGGTCAATTACCCGCTACCGTCAAAATGAAAGGAAAAACGGTGTCAGACACCGTATACATAACAAACTCATGCCATAATTTGCTGGGACTTGATTTTATCGAGTTACTAGGTCTTCTCGACATTCCACTCAACCAAATATGTGAGGTGGTGTCCACATCGTCACCTCAGAGCAGTAAAGACGACCTCAGCAAGAAGAAACAGCAACAGCGGCGGCGGAACAATCGACCAACCACCAACCTTTCGTTTGGACCAACCTTTGGCTCCACTTCAACATGAACTTCCACAATAATATCAACACCAATGATTACCACAGTGAATCCTAAAATCACCACAACATTAGGACCTACTTCAACAACATCAGTTCGATGTGAGTCTACTAAGGGTATGACTGATAAAACCTTCATACCTGATGACTACATTAGTGGAACACCAAACACACCAAACTGTCCAGTAAGTGATGGCAGACTTGATGGACCTGGATGGATTGTACCAGCGCCGACTACATCTACTGACCCCAAACCTAGCATCACCGTTAAACTGACTGATGACCCTCAAGGGGTAGAGCTGCTGAAGCTTGATGTGACCGGTAATGCTGAGAAAATCACAATTCTTGTACAACGTCCAGGATCAGAAGATTTTGTAGTAATTCCTGATTGCACTAAAATCACTGGTCCATTCATCTCAACCACATTTGACAAAGTTATGGCAATCAAGGTGATTTTGGAAGAAAAGGCAGTTGATCAGAATCCAGACTACAAAGTATGGCTGGATATTGAAGCATGTTTCCATTTACCAACATCTGCAATAACATCATCTACAGAGAAAATTACCACAGCAAGACCTCAACCAACCACCTCCTACATGAAGCAAGCACCAATTCACCATCGAGTCAATTACCCACCAGAGGTGTACAAGCCAGGACCCCACCCACCTGGTGGTGCAGCAGCAGCAAGGTTCGGGTCCTCGCAATACAACAGTCCTAAGCAGAAATTGCGCACAATGTTGCGTGCTCGTCAGCCATCAACCCAGGGTTACATTCAGCATAACATACGTTCGGTCGCTACCGAACCATCCTCAATCGAACGGATAAGCCGAAAGATTTGTAGACACATTCGAAAGAGCACTACTAAAGGCAAGAGGGGAGGGAACAACAGAGGAGATACTACATGCTTTCCTCCTTTCCATATGGAATAACACCAAATGGAGCTGTGAAGAATGGTCTATCACCAGCAGAGGCACTCATTGGACGAAAACTCCGTACCACACTGGACACTTTACGTCCCCAGCCACAAAGGCAACAACCAAGCCCTAACAAAACAAAAGCATTTTGAGTTGGCACACCAGTGTTTGCTCGGAATTACAGACCTGGCCGGCCAAACTGGGTACCAGGCATCATCCACAAAATAAATGGACAATTTCTGTATGATGTTCAAGTCGGAAATCAATTCTGGGCACGGCACAAAAACCAGTTGCGTCTCAGATACTCTGTAGGCAACTTAGTGGACAACAGATCAACCATTCCATTTGATTTGTTAATGGACACATTTGAACTGCCATCTCCACCACATCTCATGCAGACAAATTCAGATGAGAATTATCAAAGACCTCCCCTGGGAAACAGATACCTTCTGGAGAGATAGAATTATCAAACCGTTTTTCCAGCGACCTTATCAACAAATTTGATGTAAGTCTTTCATTTCAGGTTTGGAGTAAAAGTAAGTCCTAGAAGCCTATCAATAAAGGGGGCTACCCCAAGGAGAGAGTCATTCATTTTAACTGGGGAGAAATGAGGATCAGAGCGTTGGTGATGAAAAGAGAGGAATTTTGTTTTGTAGGCGTTAAAACTAACAGGTAATATTTTCTATACGTGAAGGTGAGAGAGAGAGAGAGAGAGAGAGAGAGAGAGAGACAGACAGACAGACAGACAGACAGACGGATAGAAATATATTGGTCATCAGTGCTCTCTGATGTGCTGCCATAGATAGTTGTGTCATCTGCATAGATATTAACGAATGATCTCAGCATATGATTTGGGAGATCATTTATGAAGATCTTAAAGAGGCTAGGGCCTAGAATTCATCCCTGAGGTACGCCTGCATTGATATTTTCAGCTTCGGACAACTACTTTTATCGAAGAGAAAAGTTTTTATGGTTGTAAGAACATTACCAAATATTCTTTAACTAGCAAGTTTGCGCCAAATGGAAGATCTTTGATATCTCAAGACCTATCGCCCTAGAAACGAAGCCCCCGTCAATAGAATCACTGATCCTGTGCTGTAGCACAGTCAGCACGTCAGCAGTAGATCTTGCAGGACGAAATCCATATTGCTGTGTGAATCGTTGACAACTTCTGGATCTATTACAGATTCGAGCAACTTACTCATGATGCACATAAGACTAATCGGTTTGTACTGAGATTCAGACGACCGGTCTCCAGTGTTTTTTTTTATGGAAATCACTCCGGAGAAGGCACAAGGCCAGTTGATGTAAGGAGCTAAAAAAATTATTATCACTACCAAATCAACAGCTAGTGTTAGATGGATAGATTTCGACTTAGAAAACAGCAATTATTTCCCCTGAGAAACATTGCTCATGAAATGTGAAGACTAAAGGGCAAAATAAAGGAAGCGAGAGGTACGAGGCTGCCAAAAGTAAAAGCAAGGTCCACTTTCTACTCTCCTAGAATGTATATATATATATATATATATATATATATATATATATATATATATATATATATATATATATATATATATATATATATACGAGGCCTGTATTAGGCCATTAAAAAATATTTCAAATACCTGACGGGGTTGGGACTCTGATCCTCTTCAAAGTAGGCCCTTTGTGCTTGCACACACTTAGCCCACCGATCCATCCACTGCCGGAAACACATCTGGAAGTCTTATTTTGGAATGGTGTGCATCTCTGCCGTCGCGTTCCGTATTATCTCTTCTCTTGTCTCAGAATGGGAACCTTTCAGCGGATTCTTCAATTTTCGAAACAACCAAAACTCGCAAGTAGCCATGTCTGGAGAGTACGGAGGTTGGCGAACGACCGGAATTCCATGTTTGGCCAAGAAATGTTGGATCAATTCGGATCAACGTGCGGCGGCGTTATCGTGATACAGTTGCCAGATTTTCGCCGTCCACATGTCTGGTCTTTTGCGCTGAACTGCGTCAGGGAGATGCGGAGGACAACTTGATAGTACTCTTTTGTCACTGTTTGTCCTTACGGTTCGTATTCGTGATGCGCAATTTCACGGATAGTCAGCATCACCTTGATTTTTCTTCGCACTTGTCGCACTTTTTGGTGCCTTGGAGACTCGGGATGCTTTCATTGCGACGACTGTCTTTTTGTTTTGGGGTCGTACACGTACACCCATGACTCATCTCCAGTTATCACGGTGTTCAGAAACCCAGGATCAGTGTTGGCGGTTTCCAGAAGGTCTTGTAAAACTTGAAAACGGAGGTCCTTTTGTTCCTGCGACAATAACTTGGGCACACATTTCGCAGCCACTCTGTGCGTGTTCAAATCATCACGCAAAATTGCATGTGTGGAATTTTTACTTATTCCAACCTCTTGGGCGATCTCCCACACGGTTGAACGACGATCTTGTCTTTATTCTTATATTTTCGAATCTCTATTGGCACGAACGCATTTTACGCCTTTAATTTAGAAGAGTTACGTAAAAGAGAGAACGGGGAAGATAAGTCAGTCTGCCATTTTTCATTAAATGCGTAAAATGCGTTCGCGTTCTGTGGAACGAACTGGATTCGAACCCGACACACCAGGTCCTCAGTCTGCGTCGTTAACTATTTAGCAACCAGACCTCTGCACACCACTGCTGTCTAGACATGCGTCAGGTTCGGCTTAGAATTAGTGTTAGCGTTAGACCGTACAAAATGCATAATAAACGCCACCGTGGAACGCATCGCGAAATGATAGACAGCTATCTGTGCGAGTTTATGTGGAGGAAAAATATCAAAGAAACGATGTTTTATGCAACTAATCAATGACTTGACTAGATTCTATTTTGAGCAGGAAATATAACTTTCTTATATCACAACTCGCATTTTGTCTGGTTTCGGGTGGCGGCGGTATTTTTTGACGTTGGTATTTTTTTTTTTTGGGGGGGGGGGATTTTCTACAAAAGACCTGCGTCTTTTGCACAGTGCCATTCAACCGTTTTTGAGTATCTCTGCAGATTAGGACCCAACCTAAAATCGACTTAGCGTCGGTTAAGGGTTAGCTTGGGCCCTAATCTGTATAAGGACCCGTTTTTGTATTAACGAAGATGTCGCTGTCGTAAACATTGACATTTCTTTCCTATTACGGAAAGCAGCTCTAGTTAGGTTCTTTGGTCGCACGATGACAAATAAGAGTCCTGAGCGTATTAATTTCGACTATCACCATTCCTTAGGGAATTGCAGGGCAGGCAGATAGCTTCCAGGCACCTACAGAGAAAGACATCGACACTCTCCCCTGCTCCTGTCAACTTGACAGCAAGCAAGGCTATCTTCACTTTAAGATATACTGCTCAAAGAAAAGAAATTCCGTACAGATTCACAAGTTTAACGTAAAGTTTCCTGAGTTCGACAAGAAGCACATGAAGAAGGTCGGATGTTCCATCGACCGAGACGTTCTGAGAATAACATCCAAGATGAGAACAGTAGCCCGAAAAATGCAAATAATACACATTATCACTTTCAAGCTAAAAAAAATTTCTGAAACATTGCTTTTTTTATTTAATTAATTAATTACATTTTTTTTTTTGGGGGGGGGTAGCTGAATACGTCAGGACAAACTCACACGCAGTTTCAAAAGTGTCCCAATTCGCTACTTGGTAGTCCAATAAGCTGGCTGTCCTGCTCGGACCCCCCAAAGACAAAGATAACGGGTTCTCGTGCGAGGAAGGTCACACGTAGCTGTTGATTTTGTTAATATAAAATTATACACAAAGGTAGGAAATAGTACGTTCTCTATACGTGATATCTGGCCCAAATACTACTTGACATAAAAACAAAAACACACGATAAACCCAAAGCTTGTCGCTAACATACCTCGACATACATTTGCGTGTTATATTGACTTTACCCCGGGTTTTACAAGAATCGTGTCAGTGTTGCGTCAATAGAAATTACATAGCTGTGTATGCGGGTGCCCCCCTCCCTCCTGTTTTTTGCACATGTGGGCGTTTGCATCTACGAAAGCTTGTGTGTGATTACGGGCGATTTTGTTTACACATATAGAAAACAAAAAAGAAGAAAAGCGATAAATGAACAAGTAAATATCGGTTGTGAGCGAGGTCTCCACCGAGTGGCTGCGGATCTGTACTATTTAACACAAACCGACCAACCATTGAGAACAAAAAGAAAAAGAAAGAAGGAGAAGAAGAAGTCGAAGAAGAAGAAGAAGAAAGAAAAGTAGAAGAAGAAAAAGGATGTGTGCCCCCCCCCCCCTCTCTGCTGTTCGAAATTCCATTGATAACTCCAACGTGTCGACGTGTGACACCCAATTCGCGCTAAAACGTGGACGAAAGACGACACGACTGCGTCGATTAAATTTAGGATAAATCGTGTAACCTAAAAATACTGGCCGACGTACCCGCCATCGCCGGGTTTTTTCAAACCTTTATCTTCTGCACGGCAGTTCAACTGAAAAAAGTGCTAAATAAATATTAAAAAATGTTTCTTTATTTTATTACTTAAAATTGCAATACAATGTGCATTATTCAGGTTTATGATGATGATGATCGATATCGGCTAGGAAACAAATGGAAATAAAAAACAAAACAAAAAACAACAACAATTGTCTATAGTGAGATTCGAGCCCTAGAATATCGTATAAAATAATGTCACTGAAAGCGAACGCGCATTCACGTGGCCACCGATCAAACGAAAATATTTTGTGTTTTTTTTAACCTACTTTAGCAGATACAAAATTTAAAAAAAAAATCTGTTTTACTTCTCCGCATAGACCTAAAGTAGTTTGTTTCTCTAAAATGAATAAAGAAACATAAATATGTACGATGATTTGGAAAGGTTCAGATTACTATAATCATGTAATTCGGTCGGATAATAATATTTAACTAGAAAGGGAACGCTTAAAATGACGGAACATTTGTTTCTAATGTCATTTGTGCGTACTTTTAATTTTAAATAATGAGTTTTTAAAAAGTTAAAGAACTTTTGACATCGTGATACCGCGACACACATACACACAACAAGACAACTTTGCTTTATATATATATATATATATATATATATATATATATATATATAGAGAGAGAGAGAGAGAGAGAGAGAGAGGGAGAGAGACAAAGAGACAAAGAGAAATAGACAAAGAGAGATGAGAGAGAAAGACACAAACAGAGAGAGAGAGACAAACATAGAGAGAGAGAGAGACAAACATATATATATATATATATATATATAGAGAGAGAGAGAGAGAGAGACAAACAAAGAGAGAGAAAGAGACAAACACAGAGAGAGAGAGAGAGAGAAAGAGACAAACAAAGAGAGAGAAAGAGACAAACAGAGAGAGAGAGAGAGACAAAGAGAGAGAGAGAGAGAGACAAAGAGAGAGGGGGGAGGAAAGATGTGACATGAAAAAATTGTCACGGAACAAATAATTAAAAAATTTCCTCGAAAATACAGACCATGAATTGAGTGCTCACTAATAAAATCGTTATGAGTAGAGCTACTGTATCTTTAAGTGTGTTTTGCTTACACTGGCAATACCAACGTTTCAACCTATTGGTTACTTCAGATTCAAGTACCATAGCTAATTGTTGAAAAATCCCCCCAAACTTTCGAATTCTCTTGTTTTTACCGTTTCTATTTCCTTTCCTCTTTATTCTGTATATTTTAATTTGCAGGCGACATTAAAACAGAACGATCAGACTTCATTGCTGTATCAATTCACCGGATGCTAGTCACGTCAACAGCATGTCGAGCATTTAATTCACAGTTACATTATTACTGCCCCTATTTACTTGTATCTTTTGTAGAACAGCCACCCCCCCCCCCGCCTTTTCCCAAATCAGAAAAATGCGGGTTAAAGTAAAATAATACGTTTTATACGTACTTAAGACGATGGAATAAACTTTACCATGCCACAATGCGTTCACCAGTGGCATTTATTCTGCATTTTGTACAGCCTAACTCAAATCCTAGTTAAACCCTAAAATTAACCTTTTCCCTAACCCGACACATTTCTAGACAAAACTCACAAAAGTAAGTCACAGGCGTGTGTGCGCACTGCGCATGACTGGCAGGGGGAACTTTTTGTTTCAAAACTGTTTTTACCATTAGTCGCGTATTAGTAGAGAAGATCTAAATATTCTATTGAAAATTGACCATTCTTATTGAAAACTTGTCCGAAATAGAAAAAGGGACACTTTTGTCCGTTTAGGCCCAGCTTATATTACCCCTTGGTATCCTTAGTTTTTCATTTTATAGTATTTTATTTTGAGGGTAGGAAGCAAGAAGGTACTCAGCAGGTTTCTTCTATTCTAAAGCAAAAGAAAAACAGTTTAACTGAGTGAACTTACGCACACGAATGGACAATTCATTCATCCAGATAACTTTCTTACATTGTAAGTTTGTATATATATATATATATATATATATATATATATATATATATATATATATATATATATATATATATATATATTAGTAGTATGTTTTAAAGAGATGTGGGCAATGCAAATTCCGGGTACATAAACCTGTTATTTGCATTGCCCAAAGCCTTTTAAAAAAATACTACTGCTATTCCTAGCAATGCTTCAAGCAAACTATCATTCTCTATATATATATATATATATATATATATATATATATATATATATAGTAAGTTATGAAAATATATTTATTGCAATTAAGCTACACAGAGGCGTCCGCGTTTCATCCACATAGGTAATCGTCAGACTAAAGTGCATAAAATGTGTGTTACTATATCCACACGGTATTGCGTCTAGCTAACTAACCAATTAGATTTATTGTTATTCCCCCCCGCCAGGTTAATTTTTTTACTTAACCAATGGCAGGGCTTCTCTCAAATAAAAGTTCGGCTGGCCTTTACTTGACGTCTTTTAATTTGGTTTTCATTGGCTAATGAATACATAAACCTGTTATTTATTAAGGTTTCATGTAAATTCTGGTAGCAGGAGAGACATATGTTTCCTGTTTAATTTAATTAAGTTAATTAAGTATTTATTTCATAGTTAATATGAGAGGCATAGTAAATATGTCCACATGCCAAATTACATCTAGAACACATGGAGCTAAGAATATCCCCAAATATTTTCCATGTATCACATTAAAACACTTTATTTCTAAATATAGAGAAGAGCGGACATGAACCGACAAAAACTAGCAACGACACACTGCCTAATGATGTAAGCACATATGACCAGAATGGTTTTGCTTTTGTTACATATAAATGATATTAAATTACCACAGCGAAATGTCACCAAACGTAAGTGAGTCTAAAACTTTCTAATATTATATATTAAGACATACGACCAATGGTTTGTGTTTCACTGGTTCCATTAGTTGAGATTCAGATTGAAAAATTACGCTTCCTTGCGAACAGAGCGAGAAAGCTCCTAATTAAGCTGATGCATTCCTACAGAGTTCTTTGGTTTATATTACAAATTGTCTCATCTACGTAATCGTTAAGGTTGAGAGAACCGAATAAAGACAACGTATCTTCTCACCTCTTCTTCCAATAAAACCTGCTAATATATATATATATATAATTATTAATGACAATATATGTATTAGCATATACTATCAGTGCCCTTTTACTTTGCAGTCTCCTTAAAAGATTCAGCTCGATGATTGTCAATTAGTAACAACAAAGCAAATACAAGTCAGGTACATATAATATTCCAATAACCATGTTTTTATTTTATTATTTTTTATACAAAATGGCGTATTAGTGGGTTCCCCCACGTGTGAGTTTGCTCTTTTCTTAGTTTTTGTTGTTGTTTAGTTTTACCCAGAACTTCACCACTGTATAGTGTAGGTTTTTTCAAGACACTTTAATCCAAGAACTTTTTACTCTGTGTGAATTTTTCTGATGATTTTGTAATGTTGCAGAGACGATATTAACATAAAAATGTTGTTTGGCACAAAACAAATGAAACAGACAGTAAAACATATATCTCACAGAAATGTGTTTTTTGGAAATGTGAAATTAAAAAAAAAAAAATGGTTATTGGAATATAATTATCCTGACGTATATATATATATATATATATATATATATATATATATATATATATATATATATATATATATATATATATATATATATATATATATATATATATATACGTCAGGTTCATATTATATTCCAATAACTATATTTTTTATTTATATATACATTTATTACACTCAATTTTCTAAAGACAAATTTATACATGATGCACATAATAAATAAATAATTCATAATTAACCAATTGCTAGTCCCAATTACGTGAGAAGGGTAAACCAACTTGTAACCTTCCAGTTAAATCCCACAAATCTCACGCATGTAATTCATCCAATACCTATAGTCATACTAAAGATGCTATCTTCCACACCTCCAAGTTAATTAACCCCAGAAATTTAATATCCTTATCTAATCCCGAATGTGCGTATTTCTGCCGATGCAACATTTTAATGATCCCTAATTGTGACACTGATATTCAGACCTCCGATCATTGTATGTTTATACTGCTGACAAGTTAATCTTACCTGAGACGAGAAAGCACATATCTGGATTGGTGCAAACAGTTTTGGACTACACCCTGACTCTTGTTAAGTATATTATTGTTATATACAATTATATGATATGAAGCGAGAGTTCAAAATTGCATTTCTTGGTTTGTATTGCTCTGCTCTACCTAATATAGACTATTTCAAGTAGAATTGTATGTTACTGCTACGTAATTCCCTGACATATTTAGCTAGAGTAGTTGGGGTCTTTTTAGAATCAGTTTTAGGTACTCTCAAAGAGGATATATGGTTTCTGTACCTATATTTGAAACTACACTCAGTGAACCCAATGTATGTCCTAGTTCTATTTGTTTCAGCAACGCTGCACTTATATATTTTATTCGAAATTAAATATTTCTGATCCAAATAACATTAATTTACGTTTCTAGAATTACATTATGCATCAGGATTTTGAAGGACATTCTTTCCACCATTCCTAATTATCTTATTTATTTTAACATTATTAGAAGCTACCATAGTTGATGCTAAGTAATAGAAAAAGACAATTTAACAGTGTTTTTATTGATATTTTTTTCTATTTTACTATCTTAAGAATTCGCTAAAATTCTTTAGGTATGTTGCTAAGAATGTGCATGCTGTAAAGCAAGTTAAACCAGATCGATTTTCTACGCCTGTTTTTCTTCTTGATTTCTACCAATAGCTTTGGACTTGGATTGCTCGCATAGGTGTCATTTGTATAGTTTTTTCTTTATTTTAGGCTTGAGATTGCTTATAGCCATGCAATATGATATAATATGGTCTGCTCTCCTCTCCTATCCACAACTTACTCATCTGATTTATCTATAAAATAATTTATGTTTTTGCTTATTTCCCGACCTGGCTAATGCTTCATTGTAATATTGTTGTTTTTATTATTGAATAACTGTTCACTGGAAGATGGTTTAGATGTTCTCTTAAAGATACTGGTGATAATAGCTTTTTCACTGAATTCGGGTGGTCAGAAATATAGTAATATTATAGTCATATATATATATATATATATATATATATATATATATATATATATATATACATATATAGCAAATTATGAAAATATATTTATGGCAATTAAGCTACACAGAGGCTTTTGCGTTTCATCCTCGTAGGAAATCGCCAGGCAAAAATGCCTGGACTTTTTGTTGCCGTGTGATTTTATATATACACGTGTTGTTTAATCTAGCTAGTTAACAAATCCTGTGTAGCTTAAATGCCATAAATATATTTTCATAACTAACTACCTAGCTCTACTAACGTATCGAGCACTGTTGAAGTAAATACTGAAAATTGATACATAAAATATTATATCTCTTTATGACATTGTATGTGGATACATGAAATAATAATTATATATATATATATATATATATATATATGTGTGTGTGTGTGTCTGTGTGTGTGTGTGTGTGTGTGTGTGTGTGTTCGTGTCGTGTTGCATGAATCGGGTTTATCTTCCTCTGTTCACAAACATCCTCTGTTATTTTTTACTTGTAAGCGTTAGTAACCGACAAAAGATCATCGTATCACATATCCATTCATATCAGGGTGCACGTTTAAAGTACATTGACAGAGCGCACATGTAGAAGGGTGGAGAGTACATCGGCTGAAATGTTATCAACATGACAATCACGATGAGGATAACAGACCGACAGACATCACAAGGACTAACCAACGAATACAAGTACAGCGGTGTTTTGTCTGTCAGTCCGTATTTACTTGTATCCCACGAGGGCAGAGTTAGACACAAGGTCGGTTTTAAGTTAGGGAAAATCTATCTCCACTCAAAAGGGATACTCTGGATTGGGACAACAATAAAAATTGCCCTAGATGGGACTATGACAGATACTACTACATCAGGTTAGAGTGGACCTAGGAGTAGTGAAACTTACCGGTAATCCTACACTCCCCAGCTCCCACATTGGAACTTCACCTGTCGATGCATTTTAGGGTCATTTTCAGAACCACACATTCTGTAGTTATATTAAAATGGTGCAATTGAACTTTCCGTCACTGCAGCAGTTCGTTGCGATTAATATGGGGTTTGCATTGTCTTCTCTTACCGATGTTTCTATTTGCTTGCCTCCCCACGAGGGCAGAGTTAGACACAAAGTCGGTTCTTAATGTTTAGAAAATGTAGCTCCCCCAAAAGTTTTCTAGATTAGGACAAAAATAACGCAGTCTAAAAACGATTTCTCCTTCACTGACCGTGGACAGAAAATATGACGTGTAGTATCAGAAGAGAAACGACACAAATTGTCGAACGGAACACATAAGGTATTCAAAGAACCGCATGGGAACCGCATCAACTGATTTCAGTATGAACTTTTTTCTACTTATTCACTACTTATCAAGGCTAAAAACACTTGGGATTCAATGAGATGGAAAGATGAACATAGCAATTCTTCCCCCTTTGTCAGAATCGTTGCTCATGGAATGTAGAGATTGCTGTTTTCTGGGTTCCTACTTAATCGTCTCCCCACGAAAGTAGAGTTAGACACAAGGTCGCTTTTTATTGTGGGGAGTATACACCTTCTGCAAAACTAAAAACTTCCTTAGTCTAGAAAGATTTCTCCTTCACTAACCGCGGAAAGAGCATATGAAGTTGTTTACCTTCTCAGGGGGTTACACTCAAGATCAGTTGGGAATTGATAAGCAAAAAGTACACTCTGACTTACAAAAACTGCCTGACCAGTTCCGTCGGCATTCCCCGGCAGGGACGCCTCAGGCGATTAGCAATAAACTAACGCTTTCTCAAAAAGAGTAGGTAAAGTCTGGGGGGGGGGTGACCTTCCAGGACTCAACAGAACAATACTTCAGACTGACATAAACAATAGTTCAGACTGACATAAACAATAGTTCAGACTGGCATAATCAATACTTCAGACTGACATAAACAATACTTCAGACTGACATAAACAATAGTTCAGACTGACATAAACAATACTTCAGACCGACATAAACAATACTTCAGACTGACATAAACAATACTTCAGACTGACATAAACAATACTTCAGACTGACATAAACAATACTTCAGACTGGCATAAACAATACTTCAGACTGACATAAACAATACTTCAGACCGACATAAACAATACTTCAGATTGACATAAACAATACTTCAGACTGACATAAACAATACTTCAGACTGACATAAACAAGTCCGTCTAACTAACAAAATGGTCCAGATTTTGTCGGACTTATTATTGAGTACGTATCCTCGACTGGACAGAACAGACACTACACTTTGCTCCTAACTAAAAGGATTTTGTTTGTTCATCCATCGAACGAGAAATCTTAAACGGACAAAAATAAACCTATTGACGCGAAGACATCTTCCCTTTCTTTTCAGCCTAGAAATCAGAAAATTTATTTATCTATTTATTTATTTAGTGTTAATGTTCTTTTTCTAACGGACAACTGAGCTATTTTAAGCGCAAAACCGATTTCACAATCAAATTGATTATTTAGGTCAGTCACATTTCTGAAAACTGTTTTCATGTGAAGCAGTGAACGTATAATCAGCAGGTCCTCGGTAGTATAGTGGTAAGTATCCCCGCCTGTCACGCGGGAGACCGGGGTTCAATTCCCCGCCGGGGAGACTGATGCATTTTGTTTTTTAAATAAATTTTCTACTTTCATTAAGTGTAATGAAAAATCGTAGGATTAGTCTGCAGACCTAGAATGTATCTGACTCCTGTGCAATTCGCTACCAATATAAGAGTTAGGTACGTCCTAAGATGAAACATGCTGACATATTTGTGGAGGTGCCGCCCAAAGCACCCTTTTTGGTTTTCAAAGAGTTCGAAATCGACTTTTTTGTTCTCTACATACATTTTCTCACGGAAGAGACGCTGTTAGTCTTTCTCTACTCTATCATTATTCACATGAAATTGTTCGACTTAGCTTCGATCTCTGGTTCTTCTTCGTAAAAATTTCATAGCAAGAACTCGTCTTTTCACCACCGCTACAAAGAATTTTAATTTCTATTTCCATATGCCAAACATCAAACGGCATTTCTATAAACAGAGTTCCCCTTCCCCAGAACTTCCCATCTGAGGAACACATTATTACGGGATTGCTTTCCCGCGGGCTAAAACATTCAAATCCAATGTTAACAAATACTTGTCATAAACCGTCCTCATAAGTAATACTTTTTTAGCCTCTCATAGTATCCATTATCATTCAACTGACAATCCATCCATCTCGTTAACCCTTATTCTCGAGTTGCTTTTAGCCTGGTGACGCATTAGTGAATAACATTACTTTCGTGCGCGCCATTTCTTTCTCTATATGTTATAATCATTGAATATCACTATTTACTTGCCTCCTCACGAGGGCAGAGTCAAACACAAGATCCGCTTTTAATTGGAAGATAATCCAGCTCCCAAAAGGGGCTTTCTGGATTGGGACAAAACTTTAAATTGTCTCAGTCTAGAAGGATTTCTACTTCACTGACCGATGACAGAAAAGTTGAAGTGTAGTATCAGAACAGACCCTACACTTTGTTCCTAGCCATAGCATGTCAATAAAGCGTATTATACACACTCATTTATTAATGAGATCGAATCCACAGTGTGTGTAGACATTGAAGAGAGTAGATATGTATTTTTGAAAATAATATATATATATATATATATATATATATATATATATATATATATATATATATATATATTTTATATTCGTATTTTAGCGTTTTTGTAGCGACCACGTGTTTGAGATTCTTTCCAAACAAGCGGTCGCCATTTCGTGTGTTGTGTTTTTTTTTGTGGACACACGCGTGTCAAAAATAAACAGACAAAGAAAAAAGTATTAATTTACCTCCTCTCCAGGAGGTTAGGCACAAGGCCAGTTTTATCTTACTCCCACAAGGTAAGATGTGACCCAAGGTCGGGTCGGGAAAGTGGGACTTGAAAAGCCAGCGCCCGAGAAAGTTAACACTCTGGCTATTAATAAATGCCTGGCAGTAAGCAATAAACTCATCCTCCCCAAAGAGGGGAGGCGAAGCCTGGGAGTGTGGACCTCCTACAACTGCACAGGACAGACCCATAGACCGGCGTAAATCAAGCCCCGAAGGCCAAGACAATACCAGTCTATGGAGTGCAGTATCCATCGGAACAGATACTACACTTTGATAAAAGGTAACGATTAAAAACAGTCGGTTTTACATATCCACAAACGTATGCTCGCCAAAGGGGGAGCCACAGTGGCAGCAGCTGTTTCTGTTCTTTCAAAGCTAGGTATGGTCATGTTCAGCTCTAACATGATTTATAAAAGAAAAAACAACAATTGCCACACACACACGATTCAAAAGAAGTAAATATCCAATATTAACTTCAACTGTTCGATTTTCTTCCAGACAGTTATTCTTTCTTTTTTTCTTTTTAGGGGTAGGGGGTACTAATAAATTAAATTCTAACCCAAAACAACAATTTCCAAAGAAGCCTTTATGAAAAGCAAACGAAAAAAAACCCCCAAAGCTACATAAGACGAAATATCGAATAGGCAAAGGCAAAATGAATTGATTAAACCTACCATTTTGTCGTCCCCTTCAGCTGTTCTTTTGGTCTGTTTTGTTTGAGGGTTTGTCTCATGTTGTCATCTTCCTTGGTTAATTCTGGAACTGTGCATATCGGAATTGTTGCATTTTTTCAGAGTGATCCCAGTCATTTAAGCACTAGATGTAAATTCCTGTCTATGCTCCGGCGTCTGCTGTATTTTCAGGGTAAATCCTGGTAACTAGCAACATAGATGGACATGCATTTGTGCATCCATTGCACAGACCGTGATCGTCCCGCTCATTGTGCAGGTCCAAAGTTGCTATACAATTTATTCAGTGTTGCAACACAAGAATTCTCTCTCCAAATAAAACCACAACTCCAGTTTAAAAACAATTAAAAAGATTTATTTTTTGGAGGTTACAAATGGTACTCATTTTCTGAACAACAGACTAGCAGCTGAAAAACATTTACCCGATCAAAGCAAAACATAAGTCCAATAACACAATCCTGAAAGCCTCAAGGGCCCATCTCGGAGAGGTACACAGATCCAGTTGATTCTTAGACGTCCAACTCTAACTGACTGCCTCACGTCTGGAGGGCCGGCTCGAACCCCCTCTCTTGTCCATAGACTGGAATAAATGTACTTTTGACCGAAAATTTTGGATTTCCGTCTTTTTCTCAGTTATCCTTATTCGACCTCGCAAAGGGACCACTTCAGTGTCCACTAAAGATAACGGCTAGACAGTGTCCACTCAAAAGGGTTTATCTGCAGACAATCTAGGAACATTACTTTTCTCAAGTAGGTTGTTCTCAGTATGAACGTTCGTTTAATGAGGCTCTTATTTTATTTCAAACAAAAAACATTCTGATATCTTTTTAATTTCTTCTGTTCGTTGAACATCTCTCATCTGCAATAAGTTTGGTATTTGCATGCATCAGTAAAAATGCCGCCTAGTGCATCATACACTAGAAAATGCACCCGCGCCTTACCTTCTTCCCTTGAGAATGGCTTGGTGTATTGTCGATCGCCTGTCGTGTTCCTAAAAGGGAATTCGGACGAAGCTGCTAAGGCTATTTTTGGAGAAAGAACGCGCCACCATCTGGCGCGCTGTCTCTTCTTTGTCCCACTTTTTAGCCTGCGGATGGACGGAGGTTTATACTCTGTGCCAAAGTCGTTTTCGACACGTCATACCAGTCGAGAATCCGTCTACGATAATCAATCCGACGGGATAACCAGGTGCCGCACCAGGTGCCTTGTTTTGTTCGGGTTAGGGTTAGGGTTAGGGTTAGGTTTAGGGTTAGGGTTAGGGTTAGGATTAGGGTTAGGGTTCTGTACAGTCCTAAAAGGTGCGTCCTCACAGGCATGACAGGGGCTTCTCAGGCTATTTTGGGGGGTCAAAGTTCACCCTCATCTGGTGCGCTCGACTTTCTTCCCTCCTACTATTAGACCTTGTGTCTCATCTTCCTGCGATAGTAAGGAGGTTGTGCCATTCAATTTGTAGAAAAAATGAAGTCGAGTCGTGAATCGTATAAGTAAAAAAGATTGCTGCATATACATCCATCCTCTAACCTCGCTGGATATGAAGAAAAACGGATTACCATAGTTTGGTTATGAGGACTGAATTTTTCATCTACAATTTAAATCAATTTTATGCATACAGTTTCGTCAGCACAACAGACATGGTCGAGA
>OY744515.1:119019002-119034002 GCA_963556195.1 Sepiola atlantica
GCATGGCGTGAATCGATTACCAAAAGGCATATGATTGTGTTCCCCACACATGGCTTCTGCGCTGCCTTGAACTATATAAGATCAATCCGGTCATGAAGAAAACCATGGCAGTTCATATAAATTAGTGGCAAACAACTATCGCATTAAGCCACACTAACGGAACAATATAAATATTTGACGCCAAGATCCAAAGAGAACTCCTCCAAGGAGATAGCTTATCTCTTCTACTCTTTTGCCTGACGATCGATCCGCTAAGTTAATTACTAAACAAAAGCCGGAGTGCCTACAATCTTAGCTTAGGCTGCCAACAAAAACCAAACGAAAGAATCAACCACCTGCTTTTCATGGATGACCTCAAGCTGTATGCTAGTTCAGAAACCGACTTAAGCTGACTCCTGCACGTTTGTCCATACATTCTCCAAAGATATTGGAATGAAGTTTGGCTTGCACAAATGTGCCAAATGTTCCCCGAGAGCTGGGAAGAAGATCCAAACGAAAAACATACAGCTTGATGAAGATACTGACATAAAAACCTTGACGAACAGGAACAATACAAATACCTTGGCATATAAGAATACGATTCAAGTCAACATGCTATGATTAGAAAAAAATGGCAGAGAATATATACGCCGTGTTAGAAAAATTTGCAAAACACAGCTTACAAACAAAAACAAAGTAACTGCCATTAACCAATTAGCTATGCCAGTGATAACATACAGCTTTTGAATTATTGATTGGCCACAAAAGGACATTAATAGACTAGACACTAAAACGAGAAAAATGTTGACAATGTACAGAGTAATGTACAGAAACCAACATCTACCAAGACTGTATCTGCCATGAGGAGCAGGAGGTATAGGTCTCTCAGAAATTTATCATCAACATCGAGCCACTATCGTGAGCACCGGCCAATATCTAATCAGCTCCCAGGACCCAAACCTTATGATTGTACTCCAACATCAAGAAACCAGAGCAAGCAGAACAACCTCTATCACAAAACTGGCCAAACATTTTGAACAAGACTGTCTTAAATATGAGGCTGAAACGGAAAACATGCCTGCAACGGAAATAGCCCGGAAGAGCCACAAGAAATACACCAATACCTTCCATTGTAGAAAACATGAAGAATGGGTCAAGAAACAACGTTTTAAGTATTTCATGGATGACATATCCCAGGAATATATAGATAAGGAAGGCTCTGTAGACTGGCTGAAAAGAGGATCGCTCCACTATGACCAAGTAATAATGATAATGGCTCCCCAAGATCAAGGCTTGATGACCAATACCTTTAAAGATGAGTAGTCTCAGCAACAATAACAAGTGCAGGTTCTGTCACACGCAAGTGGAGAGTGTGAGCCACCTAACATTCAGTTGTAAGATTTTGCTGGGGGATGGCTACTATACAATGTGACACAACAGAGTGTGAAAATATATTCACTTGACTATATGTAAAATATTAAATATCCAGTGTAGCACCAAGTCCTGGAAGCATATACCAGAAAGAACAGTTAGAAATAAGTTATACACCATCCACTATGACTACAGAAAACGAATATGTTAAACCTGACATAGTGATATAGGATAAAAGGGAGACTATAGCTACTCTTATTGAAGTCAGTTTCGCTAATGATGCTGGCTTAAACAGAGCTGAAAGGGAAAAGATTACGAAATACCAAGGTCTTATTTACGACATGAAAACAAATAGAACCGTAAGAAGATCTCCATCACCCCAGTAATTTCAAAAACTACCTGGAGAATATACCCGGTAAACCAAGTGCAAGAGAAATACAAACAATTGAACTGTTAGAATCTTAAAAAGATCTCTCGGATAGAGTGTCTGGAATAGCAGGTGAATGCATTATTTCCAGAAAAACAAAAGATAAGAAAATTAAAAAGAAAAGAAATATAATTGTAGTGTAAGGTAGTCAACTATTATAGTCCTCAGTTTAAGATATGAGTTATCCCGTTTAGAAATTAATTTTAAAATGTCCAGATATTACTTATTTCTTTCTACGGCCGTTTCTATCTAGATGAAAATATGTCATTTTAAAAAGTAATTAGTGTTATTAAACGAAAATATGTGTCTATATTAATTTTCGATAATAATAGCAGAATTTACTGCTGCAATTGACATTTGCTGAAAAAATAGAAAGATGTCTTATCTGCTAAAAATATTCCAAGCAGGAATTATTATATTTGCAAAGAAATTAATGCTAATTGTACTTTTTCTTTCTTAACAACATGGAGCAACTCTAAAGAAAAGGAAATAGCAATTCAGAATCAAATATTGATAGTTGTGTCTGAAATCTAAATTCCGGTAACTTAATTTCATGTATTGGATAATAATAATAATAATAATAATAATAATAATAATAATAATAATAATAATAATAATAATAATAATAATAATAATAATAATAATGATAATAATAATTTAAAAAAAAAAATAATAATAATAAAAATAATAATAATAATAATAAAAATAATAATAATAAAAATAATAATAATAATAATAATAAAAATAATAAAAATAATTATAATAATAAAAATAATAATAATAATAATAATAAAAAATAATAATAATAATAATAATAGATAATCAGTAAGCTAATAATAATAACATAAATAATAATAATAATAATAGATAATCAGTAAGCTAATACTACTACTACTACTACTACTACTACTACTACTACTACTAATAATAATAATAATAATAATAATAATAATAATAATCATGGAAAATGTAAAAAAAAAACTCAGTCAGACCAATAATTGAAGTTTCGAAACATACAAAACGACTGCAAAAATAGATTGGGTGAAATTGAAATCCAAAAGGAGAACGTACAGCATACACACGACGGCGCTGGTGCAAACTGATGAAATATTAAGAAAACCCTCGACTGCAGAAACATGTTATATAACCAGGTAACAACGACTAATCACAGGTAAGAAAACTTACCAACTTCAAAGCATCGCTCGACCGTTTTCTAGAGGGCAAAACTTGTCCTCAGAATTATGTATTTTTATAGTTGAAACGAATTTATATGCAGAGATAAAAACCAACTTTAAAGAAAGTGGAATAAACATGGACGGCAGAACGATTGAAGCAGCTGAGAGAAGAGAGAGAGAGAAGTAAAAAGAAAGAACGAGAGAGAAAGAGAAGGATAGAAAGAGAGAGAAATAGAGAGATAGAGAAAGACAGAGAAAAAGAGAAAGAAAGAGAAGTATAGAAAAGGAGAGAGAGAGAAAGAGACGGATAAAAAGAGAGAGAGAGAGAGAAAGAAAGAGAAAAAAGAGAAATAGACAGGGATAGAGGAAAAGAGAGAAAGAGAGAGAGAGAAAAAGAGAGAGAAGGAGAAAAAGAGAGACAGAGATACAGAAAGAGAGAGAGAAAGAGAGAGAGAGAGAAAGAGAGAAAAAGAGAGAAAGAGATAGAGATAGACAATGAAAGAGAGAAAGGGAGAGAGAAAGAGAGAAAAAGAGGAACAGAGAGCGAGAGCGAGAGAGCGTTGGCTCTGGTAATTTTGTCAATGTTGTCAAAGTGTTGGATCAGCAGCAGGTCCTTCTGAAATTTGGACCGCTACTGTGACGTTTTTATAGCTACAAAAGATGTGTATTTTATTTTTGTTTCATACAACTCAATTCAAATTGATTTGCAAAATATAGCAAACTGCAACAAGCCATGTAATGAAAAAACAGTTCTCAGCTTCTCAGCCAAGTATGATCGTTTTTAAGTCCAATGTCAACAAATACTTGTCTAGCCTTCCACTCTAAAAGGAGTTGTTTATCGTCAACTGACAATCTCTTTAACCCTTATCCTCGAATGGCCTTCGCGCCTGGATAAGCGATGAGTCATTAGGATATGAAAGTATTTACATCTACATACACAGACTGTTTGTCTACGGCAACTTTTAACCTGGATATGGTAGGCATCGCTACGACCTCTTCTGGCAGGTTGTTCTACAAAGCATAAACAAACCGAGAATGCTGTTTTTTTTTCTGTTGAAACAAAAGCGACGATGATGATGCATGTTTTGCGGGTGGTCGCGAAGATCACGACTTGGCGATCGGGTGAAAAAAAACCCAGTTTATGACCACTATACATGCACTGAATCTTTTTCTTTATTTCCTCCTAGCGATCGTTGCCAAATTAGAAGGAACGTGATTTAGTATTGATTTTGCTTGATTTCCGGTTGTAACAGTGCTCCTTTCCGGTCACCTGCCCCACCTTTCCGACCCCGATGTACTCGTAAATCCTGACTTTTTATTCGATTTCTGTTGTTCTTAAGAACAGCTTAATCCGATTAGTTGTGCATTTCTTTGCCCGACGCCTGAAGCGAATTGAAATCTCAACAGAAGGAGCTTTTCTTCGCGTGAAACCGTAAAAGGCCGCTAGGGTGAGAATCGCTGGACACTGGTGTGAAAGCAAAGGAGATTTCCCAAATGAACGAATCCGGCAATTTCTTCCCATCTGCACGTCTTCAAGCAAATCATTTCTCTCTGCTTCGTTTTTTCCTATAAATTTCGTATTTTTGCGTTCCAGCGACGATGTCTTGTAGATAGATCCCACTGGTCTCCGGATGCTAAGCGATATGGCTGAACCGGGGGTCGAACGGCTGAGGACAATGACTGTTTTTCTGTGATCCTTATTCGAGGGAAGATAGTACGAGCTTCGTGTCTTTCAATGAATCGAAATATTATCGGATAGAAATATGAACAGAGATGAAAGAGGGTAAGAAAAATCGAAAACATGTCAGCAACAAATATCTATCTTTCACTCGCTCTTTGTATAAATACACACAAATCCATACAAACACATAAGCACACACACACACACACACACACACATATATATATATATATAACATCAGACGAATTTCAACTTGACTGGGATAATGTCTCAGTCAGGAAGAAATAAAAAAAAGAAATAAAAGAAAATGACTATGCTTCCGATGACGGTATCTTATACCGAAAGTACTCAAGTTTAAACAACAAAAAAAGAAAGTTTTTTGAGATAAATAAATAATTTATTTAAAAAAAACAAATTTCTGCGTTGTTTCAGGCTTCAAAATATTAAAAAAAAGATATTCTCTTTATTATTCTGATTTCATCAGCGCTTTGATGTGCGACCTCTCGATATATATATATATATATATATATATATATATATATATATATATATATATATATATATATATATATATATATATATATATATCACTCTCTCTGCCTCATCCTCTTTCTTGTTCTCGCTCTAGATGATTTACTAATGTTGCAGAGACGATATTGACATAAAAATGTTGTTTGGCACAAGACAAATGAAACGGACCGTAAATAATCTCACAGAAATGTTATGTTGTTTGGAAATTTGAAAAAATAAAAATACTAAAATAAAAATATGGTTATTTGAATATAATATTAACCTGACTTATATATATATATATATATATATATATATATATATATATATATATATATATATATATATATATATATATAGTCGTATCAAAATATACTAATGCTAAGTAAGACACAGAAAAACGTTTGTGCTTATTTCCGATAGATTTACTTTCTATGATCGTTTTTATAATTAAGCTGCATTCACTCTAATTTTATACTTATTAGAATCCTTGATTGTATTTCCTTCAAACTACCTAATCGTTTCCTTCGATCAATGAATTTTCTTCATCCTTTTTTTTTCTTTCTTTTTATTTGATTTTTTTAACGTCAGAGCTTTTGATTGGTTGATGGCGCGGGGGGGGGGTCAATCACTACTACAATCAATATGTACTACTTTAAGCTGATTTAAAGTAGTACATAATACAATCAGGATATGTCGTTGTACAAATATTTTTGAATTTCTCCCCATCACTCTCTTTTTTTCTTTCATTTTTCTTCCTTTTTCTTTCTCTTTAATTTCTTTCTTCCCTCTTCCCTTTCGTTTCTTTTTCTTTCTCTTTAATTTCTTTTTCCCCTCTTCCCTTTCGTTTCTTTTTCTTTCTTTTTAATTTCTTTCTCCCCTTTTCCCTTTCGTTTCTTTTTCTTTCTCTTTAATTTCTTTTTCCCCTCTTCCCTTTCGTTTCTTTTTCTTTCTCTTTAATTTCTTTCTTCCCTCTTCCCTTTCGTTTCTTTTTCTTTCTCTTTAATTTTTTTCCCCTCTTCCCTTTCGTTTCTTTTTCTTTCTCTTTAATTTCTTTCTTCCCTCTTCCCTTTCGTTTCTTTTTCTTTCTCTTTAATTTCTTTCTTCCCTCTTCCCTTTCGTTTCTTTTTCTTTCTCTTTAATTTCTTTCTTCCCTCTTCCCTTTCGTTTTTTTCTTTCTCTTTAATTTCTTTCTCCCCTCTTCCCTTTCGTTTCTTTTTCTTTCTCTTTAATTTCTTTCTTCCCTCTTCCCTTTCGTTTTTATCTTTCTCTTTCATTTCTTTCTTCCCTCTTCCCTTTCGTTTTTTTTTCTTTCTCTTTAATTTCTTTCTTCCCTCTCCCCTTTCGTTTTTTTTCTTTCTCTTTAATTTCTTTCTTCCCTCTTCCCTTTCGTTTCTTTTTCTTTCTTATTAATTTCTTTCTTCCCGTTTCCTTTTCGTTTTTCTCTCTATCTTTATTGTTTTTTCTTTTTCTTTCTCTCTGTTTCTATTTTATCGTTCAGTTCTTTCTTTCTTTTTTTATTCTATGTATTTCTTTCTTTTCTTTCTCCTTATTGTTCTTTCTTTCCGTTTTTCTTCTATCTTCAATCGAATTCTATGTCAGTCAAATCTAAAATTGTTGCAAAGACATTGATTTCACCCCTCCTTTCTGAATCTACCGCACCTACAAATCTCCCTTCCCTCTACACGCAATCGAAGTCTCCCATTCCACCGAAGTCTAGACATTGAACGAGTTCTAGATTATTGAAGCAATGGCCGATAGGGCATTCTAGTTCTCATGTAGCAACCATTCGTCTCTTGATTCAGTGGTGCTGGTACTACATAAGCATACCATTACTCATTCAGCATCAGCTGCTGCTGCTGTTTTCGATTTTACACAGTGAGGCGTGAGGGAAGACACATGCATAATTTCGTTGGACAGAGAGAGGAGGATGGGATGACAGAGAGAGCAAAATTGGAAGCTAAGGAGAGTGAAAGACAGAAAGACAGAAAGCAGGAAAAGAGAGCAAGAAAGAGAAAGCGTATGTGTGTGAAAGCAAGAGAGAGAGAACGAAAGAGGGAGATAAAATGAGAGAGAGAGAGAGAAAGAGTGAGAAAAAGCGAGAGAGTATAAGAGTGAGTGAGTAAACGAGAGAGAGAGAGAAAGAGTGAGAAAAAGCGAGAGAGTATAAGAGTGAGTGAGTAAACGAGAGAGAGAGAGAGAGAGAGAGAGAGAGGGGGTAAGAGAGAATGCGCATGAGTGAGGGTGAGAGAGCAAAAGAGATGTAAAAAAATATAATTAGCACACGAGAGAGGAAGAGAGAGAAAAAGAAAGAGAGGGAGCGAAAGAGAGAACAGGGGAGAGTGTAAGAGAGAAAGAGAGAGCATGTCAATGTGAGGGAAAAAGAAAGAGTGAGTGAGAGAGAGAGAAAGAGAGAGAAAAAGAGCAGGCACAAAAGACAAAACATAAAATCAACCAAATTAAGACAAATATTAACAACTAATATTAAGATCATACATAGAAACAATTGCACTAACAGACTAAATATATTCAAAGCCCTACACATAAAACAAATAAAACCCACAATTAATAAAATAGTATTCACCACCAGTACTAACGCCCTATCAGTCTTTTAAAATTAATATATAATAATAATAATAATAATAATAATAATAATAATAATAATAATAATAATAATCGTAATAATAATAATAATAATGATAATAATAATAATAATAATTTAAAAAATCATAAACAAACGATTAATATATATATATATATTTTTATATGTATACATATGTAAATTAATAGATATATAATCTATAACAAAACTATAAATAACGGCTCTTAGTAACGACAAGACACAGCCTGCTGAAGACGGTTGAGAGACCGAAAGCGCTCGAGGAATGGCCCACAACACAACGCTAGGTGCCATACTCCACCGGTTAATACTTGAAAACAGCAGAATTGCTCGCCGCTTCGAGAGATTGACTCCGTTATCTTCAATAAAGCTTGCATATATATATATATATATATATATATATATATATATATATATATATATATATATATATATATATATATATTTAAAATAAAATATGAAACTAATAGTATACTTTTAGTAGATAGAACCTATAGTTAAATGGTTTAATCTCAATATACGAGATAGAGCAATTATAAAAATAGATGAAAAAAGAGGGGTAAACATGAACGAATGACAAATTTATTAAATGTTTAGTTCAATCGTAAGTAACACGCACTTATTCGGAAGTAATTTTGAGAATTCGAGCCATTTTAAAATACTTCCGTTGACCGAGAATGAGAGTAGTTTATTTTCGGAAGTACGATTGAACTAAACATCTTTCTATTGGATTTACTTCATTTTTAACTTTTTCAATGCTGCCTTCGCGAAAACTCTTCTTTTCCATCTTTAAATCTCCTTTCACTGGACACCTTATCAACGGACATTTACCAATTGGACAGCCTCATATCTTTTTTACACGCACATTCTCACTCTCCAGTAGTTAATATTTTTTCAAATTTTGAATTTTGGCTCTTCAACTGCCAACTTATCTATCTATGTAATTCCTCTGATGATAAGATTTTAATATTTGAAAAGCCTTGGCTTAAGGAAAGAATAATGAACATGTTTTTCCGAGTACACCTTGCATTGAACAATCGAAGTTGAAATAAATTTGTCATTCGTACATGTTTATCCCTCTTATTTCATCTATCTTATATATATATATATATATATATATATATATATATATATATATATATACTAATGTCTAGTCAGTATAATAATAGTACTCGTCTGTCCTTGAATAACACTACCAATTCGCATGCTTTAAAAATTAAAGGGAGATGATTCATCCAATACTTTTAACGCCTCTAAAACAAAGTTTCTCTCTTTTCAACACTAACGTTCGGTTCCTCACTCCTCCCCAGTCGAAATGAATTGTTCTCCGCTCGAAGAAGCCCCTTAGTGTGATAAGCTTCAATCAATTTTGCAGTTCCCTTATAAGGGGCAGTAGTTTTTGTCTTGGCATGAGCAGCTTGAAAGTAGTAAACACAGGTTGCTCATGCCAGGACAAAAAACAACTGCCCCTTAGAACGGGGACATCAAAATTGATTCCCTAGTGTGTGAGGCAATTTTCATAAGCCAGACCAGCGGCAGAACCGAAAAATACATAGGCATGACGCAGGGAAGCTTTAAGCAGATATTGTACACACATGTATACCTTTAAATACAACGATAAAGCCAACACCACACTTGAGACCCGGATATGGCAATTAAAATGTGACGCAGACGAATATTACATATTAAGGGCAATTATTGACCCAAATACAAACTGTTTAAACATCAGGGACGAAAATTTTAAAGGATGTGTCCATATAGGGCAAGCACTTCTCATAAACTGAACTGACACGTACACATAAAGCATCTTCGATAATCACCCTCTCCTTCCCTTAACCTTAAAATTGCTTATTCAATTCCAAACTTGCTCTTAATATTCGCGCGTTAAACCCCCCTGCTTTTTCCCCCTGCAAAAATTATTTTTCGAATTATCACCTTCCCATTAATATAGTCAACTTAGTATGTTCCATCTCAATACCAAAACTTAAAACCAGTAAATTAAATCACAAAAATATAAAATCTTTTCTGGTTGTTAAGAGAGAAGACCCTTTATTGCCCACCTTTTTTATGGTTCTAAAACTGAATTAGAGTCAAGTAGGTTATATCAGACACACACACACACACACACACACACACACATATATATATATATATATATATATATATATATATATATATATATATATATATATATATATAAAGTAATAGAAAAAATACTGATGACCACAACATAATCTTAAATTAGATTCCATTTTTTTTATGATGGACCCCTGATGCCCCTTCTTTTTGTCTCCACTTTTCCATACATCTTTGAATACCCTATCTAATTATCACCATTAAATTCGCCTAATAGAACTTCGATTTCATCAGATCAGAATACCCTACCACAACATCACCAGTAAATAGTAGACTTAAAAACTGTTTAATTCTTAAACAGACTTAATTTTACTTCCTTAATCTTATTAACTCTAAAACAGGCTTAATCCCCCACTTTTGCTTTTTCCAATCTTCGATCTCCCCCAAATAAAGTTGTATTAAAAGTGTTTATCCCAATATTAAGAACTTATATTATGATCTCTGTTACCAGATAATAGAATAGAAAGTTTTGTAACAGCTCTGATTTAGAATCAGGCATTTTAAACTAAAAAAATATCTAATTTTATTCTATATTTTTAATTAAAATTTAATTATTAGCGGATAACTTTAAATAAGACTTTAGATTGTATTCATTGGTTATAAAATCATATTTACAAACTGTTATTACCTTAACCAAATTAAGTGTTTACATAATTGCTTAAATTAGAATTACATTATACATATTCAGCGTTTAGATTTTTTTTACCATATCCCCAATACAGACTAGTGACAAGAAAATACAAAACGATCCTATTTGGATCAATTGTTTACATTAAGGCACCCCACGACATCATTACTTAATTTCATAATAAATTGATACTCCATTATTAATTTATATTTAAAATTTCTACATTACAACTTCAAAATAAAAGTTAATACAGATTTGTACAAAGTTGCCTTCCTTTTTTACCGTTAGCAATAACTGTGACTTACGGTGTTTTCAGATTATATATATATTTTTAATAATATTTTTCTTAATTTAAAATTTAAAATTTTTATATTATATTTATTAATTTTTTATTACGTTTGGGTTCATTTTTAATATTTTTCTTAATTTAGAATTTAAATTTTTTATTTTTTATGAATTTTTTTATTACGTTTGGGTTCATAAACAAAATTATCTCACATATCTTTCTTTAACACATAATTTAGACGTAACTAAAGCAAATAAACTAGCGAATGAAACTAGTATTTAGCAAAAAATTGTGGCTCACGGGATTAAAAAAATTTTTTTTTTTAATTTTAAATCTTAATTTTTAAACTTTATTCCCCTTTTTTGGACTTTATTAAACATTTTAATTTCACATATATTTCTCTAACAAATAATTTAGACGATACTAATTGAACACTTCAAAGCAAATAACGTATCCGAGCGTGATTTATACGAGATCTCCCATTTTCTCTATCAAGTGACAACAAAGCTGAAGATAGCCTGGAGCTTTACGCTCTCTAAGCTTGAAACCAAAAATACTGATGTACTGATTTTCTGTACCGAATAATAAATAAATATTACGCTCTTAATTTTGATTTTCTCTATTAATTGAGCACTCTGCTCGGATTGTTTCGTACCATTTTATAAACGAAGATATATATATATATATATATATATATATATATATATATATATATATATATATATCGATTCTTGTTTTTACATTAAAAAAAAAATACGTTGGCACTTTCTTTGATAGCATTTTTCCACCAATTCAAAACAACAAAAAATACAAGTAAAATAAAAAAAATATATAAATAAATAAAAGTACAAAAAAATTGTTCGATTTTTTCAATGATTACAAAAATATTTAAAACACATTTTATGAAAGAAAAGTAAAAAATAATTTTGAAAGTTCCAAAATGTCTGCTGGTTTCGCAACACATAGAGAATAGGGGAAGAAAAAGAACAAGAATAATGATGATAAGAAGAATAAGAATTATGGTAAGAAGAAGATGAAGAAGAAGAAGAAAGAGAAGAAGAAGAGGAAAAAGAAAGGGGAGGCGGAATAATAGGAAGAGGAGGAGTGAAAGGAAGAAAAGGTGAGAGAAGAAGAAGACTTTCGTTTTCAGCTTGTGAATTGGACACTGACACCTTGCCTCTGCACAGTTGTCACGTGACCGAGTGATTGTCACGCGCATGCGTGCCTTTCGAATGTTGTTTCCGCCTTCTGATGCAGCCCCGCTTAACGAGGAACGTGCGCCGAACGGTGTGCGTCGAATTCATTCCCTGTGAAAAGTCGTCCGACGTCACGTAACGCTTCCGAATTTCTTGTGGACAAAGCAAAATTATAGACAAAATTGCCGCAAAGTTTTGCGAGAACGACAACAACAACAACAACAACAACAACAACAACAACAACCACAAGTTTATTTTTGTAAAAAAAGAAAGATTGTGTCAAATAAATAGAAAAAACGTGATTCATTTAAACGGAGTGTTTTGATTTCTTATTTGATTTTGTTATTTATTTAAACGATGTATTTTACACCATGAAAATCATTGCAAAATTACTTCATCTAATTAGAAACATAAGAGGATTAAAAGTAATACGCAGCTAAGTATCATTTATTTTAAAATAAAATAGAAAAATGTATATATATATATATATATATATATATATATATAAAGTTTGCCTTGTTTTTTCTTCCCCACAATCTTTGTTTTACTTTTTCAAATCTTAAATCTGGGCCTTTGCCAACTTATCTATCCCAGCAATTTCCTCTGATGATAAGATTTTAATCTTTGAAAAGCCTGGCTTAAGGAAAAATAACTGAATAAATTGCCCTTTTGCGGAATATACCTTGCATTGAGCAACTGAATTGAAAAAAGATCTGCCTTTCGCTTTTCTAATTCGTTTTCATCCTTCTACCTTTCTATCTGCTCTATCCTGTAAATTGAGCTGTGCACTTTTCACAATAGATTTTACCTTTCCTAAAAGTTCGCTTTTAGATTGATAAGTTGTCAGTGGAATAGCCACAATTCAAAATTTGAAAAATTAAGGAAACAGCATAAAGTAATGAAAAGTTTGAGTGTGCGTGTAAAAAGGTTATCAAAATATGGAGTCTGTCCAGTTGGTGAATGTTCGTTGATAAAATGTCCGGTGACGAAAGATGGAAAATGGGATTTCGTGGATACAGCGTTAAAATGTTCAAAATTAAATAAATATAATAGAAAGAAGTTTTGTTCAACCGTAGATGGGAAGCACTCATTCGGATGTAATTTTGAGAATTAGAGCCATTCTAAAATACTTCCGTGAACTGAGAATGAAAATAGTTTTTAGGAGTTGAGTTTAAAATGTTATGTATATTTTACGCAGGGAATATCAGTAGTAACTTCAATCGAATCTAAGAAATGAGAGTAAGATTTCTGATTGGAGACGAAGCCAATAAAAAGTGGAGAAGGGAGTGATAGATAAGGGGAGATCATCAGAGGTTTAGTTTAGTGGATGGAACTGTGGTTCATGCTGGGAGTAGGGTAAGGGAAGGGTTTGTTTACTTACAGTTCCTCGCTAGTGAGCAGCAATAAAATGCCAGGTCTGGCCTAGCCTCAGATAGGAGTTGGGGTGGGGTTTCAACAAGCTAAAACGGTAGCGTTTCAGGTCAGTAAGTACACAGTTCGGCATATATATATATATATATATATATATATATATATATATATATATATATACCTTGATACGATTGTTCTCGATTATCAAAACATCATTTTTCAGAAAAGGTAATTTAAGATATTTATATATGGTGTTTCAGAAGATCAAGTCAAAATAGTATGATACCGTCTGTTGAAGACTATCGATTTAAAAAAAATCATCGATTATTTAATGTCAAACTGAGAATATATATATATATATATATATATATATATATATATATATATATATATATATATAGTTGCATTCCAATGCCCGTGTCAAGAGAAAGGAAGATGGGTAAAGTTTTAGAATAGTTCCTGACAAAGTTGACGGCAACTAAAAATACATGAAAATAAAATATCATATGAAAAATGATGAAAAAAATTCAGGACCCCGCTGAAGAAAATTTTATTCCCAAGACTTAAAACTACTCTTTGAATCGTCTCTTACAACCACATTAAACTGAGCTAGCATCAACCAACCCGACTACAAAGCAAAAAAAAAGAAACTAATCGGAATGTTCCTCCACAAAAAACCCTCGAAAACAGATTGATAAAATACTATTAATCCTGAATATCAAATACCGCTTTCAGAAAATTCCATATTCTAATGCTTAATACAAAACTACAATTAGTACGAAAAGCAATGCAGCATAAATAACAGCTTCGCAGAAAGACGTACCTGACCTAAAATTCAGATAAAAAATATTTCCCACAAGAAAATTAATATTTATATTTTTTGCTAACATAAAATTGAAAATAAAAGCTAATGTTAAGTAATGGTAAGTTAAATTTTCGGAATCAGTCAAAAAGTTTAATCGTTTAATTACCTCTATAAAAAATTCTGATTCAGTAGACCATACATTTGATACTACTAGGACCAATAGTCAGAAAAATAGAAGACGCAGTGCCACTTGGTTTAAACCTCCCTCTAGCCAGCATATTTCAACTGATCTTCTGAAAATCTGTTATAATATTATTTTTTAAAAATCCTAAATGTAGTAGAATATGTAGATTCATAGATAAAAATACTATGTAACTATCTGTTTCAAACTCTAAAAATGTACCTTCACTCTAATATCGGTTATAACAGTTCAAAAAAGCGAGTGAGGGGTCAATGATTGCACTAGCACCAATGAATCTGAGTCAAATTGCAGTTGCAGAAACTGCAATGATTGTAAACTTGGCATCCTCAGCCCAAGGAAAAAGTAATTTTTTTACATATTCATATATAAGAAAATTCTAGAGCTTTAATTAAAAAAGTCACGTGAATAAATTCAAATGACGCTACATGAAAATTGTATATTTTAACTTGAGATTTTCAAATTGTAAAAATGGGTCAAATAATGGCTGTTAATATAGTGACATGTCATTGAGAGAAGAGGGTAGATATACTTTTTACTTTGACAGTGTCTGGTTAGGAGAAGAAGAGTATGATTTTATTTTGGTATTACCTAACTGTGCCAGAAAAATAAAAAA
>OY744515.1:119036502-119204002 GCA_963556195.1 Sepiola atlantica
AGGAGCCAAATATTACTAGTCCGGGATGCCCCCCTACCGCCGGTGCCAGAAAAGAAGGCAACACAAACATCTTAATAAAGAGGTTGTTCTTCAAATTGATGATTTATTTCTTTCTTCGTGCTGGTGCTAAACCTTAATGGCAATTATGAGACGAGATCGATAACACAGTATGTTTATGAACCCGTGTATTTTAATTGATTGTGAGGTGTGAGACATTTAGACCTCCCCTCAGAGAGGAGGTAATGCAACACAAATACATACATATAGCAAGTTCATCTCGATGATTGTATTAATCCCGGCCACGTTAGGGGGAGGTTGAATACCCCCCCCCCTCAAAAAAAAGAGGAAAAGGTCGTTTTATTTGATGTCGAACACAGAAGAGGCTGGATTCATCTCGTTCTATTTGTCACGTCGACTTCTTGTCATGACTTTACTTCCTGCCACGTTAGTTTAATTTTCTAACTTTGACTCCTAATAGAAAATTCCATTCTTTGTTTTAGTTAACCTAACTTTACGTGGAAAATTCCGTTTTTATCTGAGAGTAGAAGAATTGAAAATGTATTTCCAGATCTTCATACGTTTTAACTGTCTGCCTGGATGTATTTACACAAATACCTAATTTTTATAACCTGGTAATTTAGGTTATAATCAATAATAACTTGTAAAAAATGGATGAACTATCAGCAGAAACGTTTAACCGATTTATAAAACTGAACACATAATGAAATAATGAGTTATTTTGCCGCTGTACGCGAGATGAAATATTAACAGTCTGAAGACGTGATCTGTTTACTTTCTCTCCAGGCAGCAATACCATTTCGAAGGGCGATAACTCTTAACTCCCGAATTGGTTCAAAGGAGGTAACTCGTTTTCGTTAGTTGTCGTAACATCTCCCCGTTTTAGTATCGAGCACACCTGGGGGCAACTTGGAGGGGCTTAGCTTTAGTGCGACTGCGCTTTGGCCAACTCCTGTGAGGTCTTTGACAATTCTCACTTGTACTTGTCTGCATGGGAAGTGATGGAGATGACAGTTCAAATGTGTCCATTAACAAATCAAACAGAATGGTTGTTCTGTTGTCCACTAAGTTGTTTACAGAGTATCTGAGACGCAACTGGTTTTTGTGCCGTGCCCAGAATTGACTCCCGACTTGAACATCATACAGAAATTGTCCATTTATTTTGCGGATGATGCCTGGTACCCAGTTTGGCCGGCCAGGTCTGTAATTCCGAGAAAACACTGGTGTGACAACCGAAAAAGCTTTTGTTTTGTAAGGGCTTGGTTGTTGCCTTGGTGGCTGGGGACGTAAAACGTCCAGTGTGGTACGGAGTTTTCGTCCCATAAGTGCCTCTGCTGGTGATAGACCATTCTTCACAGCTTCATTTGGTGTTATTCTATATGAAAGGAGGAAAGCATGTAGTATCTCCTCTGTTATTCCCTCCCCTCTTGCTTTTAGTAGTGCCCTTTTGAAGGTGTCTACAAATCTTTCGGCCTGTCCATTGGATTGAGGATGATTCGGTGGCGACCGAACGTGTGTTATGCTGAATGTAACCCTGGGTTGATGGCTGACGAGCACGCAACATTGTGCGCAATTTCTGCTTAGGACTGTTGTATTGCTAGGACCCCAACCTTGCTGCTGCTGCTGCTGCTGCTGCTGGACCACCAGGCGGGAGATGCTGTGTAGCCTATTGTTGAGGCTGTGGCGGTCCATATCAATTGAGGTGGGGTCCTGGCTTGTACACCTCTGGTGGGTAATTGACTTGATGAATTGGCGCTTGCCGCATGTAGGAGGTGGTTGGTTGAGGTCCTGCTGTTGTAGTTTTCTCTGTATATGATGTTATTGGAGATGTTGGCAAATGGAAACAGGCTTCAATATCCAGCCATACTTTGTAGTCTGGATTCTGATTAACTGCCTTTTCTTCCCAAATCACCTTGATTGCCATAACTTTGTCAAATGTGGTTGAAATAAATGGACCAGTGATTTTAGTGCCATCAGGAATTTCCACAAAATCTTTTGATCCTGGACGTTGTACAAGAATTGTGATTTTCTCAGCATTACCGGTCACATCAAGCTTGAGCAGCTCTACCCCTTGAGGGTCATCGGTCAGTTTAACGGTGATGCTAAGTTTAGGTCAGTAGATGTAGTCGGCGCTGGTACAATCCATTCAGGTCCATCAGGTCTGCCATCACTTACTGGAGAGTTTGGTGTGTTTGGTGTTCCACTAATGTAGTCATCAGGTATGAGTGTTTTATCAGTCATACCCTTAGTAGACTCACATCGAACTGATGTTGTTGAAGTAGGTCCTGATGTTGTGGTGATTTTAGGAGTCATTGTGGTAATCATTGGTGTTGATATTATTGTGGGAGTTCCTGTTGAAGTGGAGTCAAAGGTTGGTCAAACCGAAAGGTTTGTGGTTGGTCAAGTGTTCCGCCGCCGTCGTTGCTGTTTCTTCTTGCTGAGGTCGTCTTTACTGCTCTGAGGTGACGATCTTGACACCACCTCACACATCTGATTGAGTGGAATGTCGAGAAGACCTAGTAACTCGATAAAATCAAGTCCCAGCAAATTATGGCATGAGTTTGCTATGTATACGGTACCTTATACCGTTTTTTCTTTCATTTTGATGGTAGCCGGATATGTGAACACAATCTCCAGAAGCACTCTGTGCTACCTGACTTGTTGGTGTAAATCAAGGCTGGCCTATGGCTTCCCATAGATTTTGTGATATAATAGTTATATCTGATGCTGTCAAAAGTTGCTATGAGACTGTTTGTTTTATTTCTGTGCTGCTGTCGTTGCCTGTTATGTGAGGTTTGCCTATTATGGATTGGTTTTCGTCCTGGAGGGGTGCAAACTTCCTCTTTATATCCGAGTCAATTACAGCTGCGACAGCGGTGTGTCTTAAAGGTGCAGTATCGCACAAAATGCCAGTTGCCACAATTGCAACAAGCTGTTGGGGGCTAGGCAGATTTTGAAGTCGGTGAGGTGGGCCGATATTGTGTTTGGACTGTGTTTACCATGGATGCTGATGCTTGTTGTACCATAGTTGAATCATGTTTTAGATTCACTAGACGCTGGCATTCCACGGCAACTTGTTATGTTATGTTTGGATTTTGTTCTATTTTTGACAAAATCCGTGTGCGAATATCTGCCTCCTCCGCCGATCTCAAACCACACACAAAAATCAAACATTTGAAATGAGCGTCTGTGATGGAAGAGATTTTAAAACGTTCACATTCTTTGTTTACAAGGCCTACATACGTTGAAAATTCGGTCGAGGAAGATTTCGTTATGCTAAGGAAATTGAAACACATATTGAATAATGAAATATGCTCACCGAAAATCTGAGTGAGGATTTTAACTGTGCTGTCGAAACTGAAGTCACGAGCATGATTTGGTAATATGTAATTCATATACCGATCATGTACCGACGTTCCAAGTTTCCGTAGCAAAAGTCTTACCTTCCACTCGTCAGCTTGATCCTGTAAATCCACTCGAAAAATGTCCTTGAAACGCGCAAACCATGTTTCGAACGTCGAATTTGCCATTGGGTCGTAATGAAATTTCGTTATTGTCCGTGAAATTGAATCTGTAGCCGTCCCAAGATTTGTTTCTGAAATCGACGATGTAGGCGTGGAAAATCTCTCTGAAAATAATTCCATCAAACGTAATTGTTGTTGTAGTAATTGCTGAATTGTACATTCCACTTTTTTTAATGCAAATTTATCCAATCATCCGTCGCCACTTTTATATCCTTGTAATTTAAGTTATAATCGATAATAACTTTTTAAAAATGGATGAACTATCAACAAAAACGTTTAACAGATTTATTAAAACTGAACACAGAATGTAATAATGAGTTATTTTTCCACTGTACGCGAGATGAAATATTAACAGTCTGAAGACGTGATCTGTATACTTTCTCTCCAGGCAGCAAGACCATTTCCAAGGGCGGTAACTCTTAACTCCCGAATTGGTTCAAGGGAGGTAATTCGTTTTCGTTAGTTGTCCTAACACTAATAAACATAGTTTACTAAGAATACATAGCATTTCCAAATGCTTGTATCTGAAATGATAATCCTCAATAATCAAATCAGTTATGTATTCAAACAGGTTTTATTCAAATAAGATTAAAACACATTACCGGGGGACTGCTTCTCTGCAGATTACATATCGGTCGTCTTCAAATCCAATGTCAATAAATTCTTGTTCTAAACGCCATATAAGTAATCAAATGCAATTTATACCGTTGATAAATGTTAGTATTCCAATAGTGTTTTTGATGTTTCGACATATAATAATTTTGTCTTTTTATCCTTTACCCTTGAATGGCTCTTGCCCTTCATAATCGATGACCTAACAGTAAAAAAAAGAAAAACATCAGTGGGTTAGCTAAAGAACCCTAATTATCTTAACAGGCTAGAATTCCCAAGTGTTGGCATTTGAAGTGACACGCCGATAGTCAAGTCAATTACGTATTAAAACAGGCTTTATTTTTAAAAAGATGTAAACGTCGCACAGAATAATCGCTCTATGAAAAATATTTAAACCATTTTTCGTATAAAAAGAATATATTATAGTTTTAAGATAATTAGGTTTACTTAGATGTGTAAATATCAAGGCGGTCCATAATACAGGCCTGGCAAACATGCGACTGGTGTCCACGACTGGGGGCGGAAATGTGATGACCAAAATGACTACTAAATAATAATTACAGAGAAAAGTTTTAGTAAGAAATTTCTTAGTAATGTCCGGTAATTAGCAACTGTACATATTATTAGGAAGCAGCTTACAATAATTGATTTATTTCCATCAAATCAAATGTAAAAAGTACAAACATATAAATAACTATATTCACAAAATAAATCAGTTTTTTTACCATGAATTAGGCGCATTTTTTTAAATTTAAGAAATCATGAGTCAATTTGTTTATACTGACTACTTGATTACAGAAAATAATATGACATTATACAATCAGTAAACATATTCCATATTTTAGAAAATCAACTACTTTATGAACAAAATAACGTTCGGAGAAACAATTTTGATAATTTTTACAAAATTTGTGTTTGTTACAATTTGTTTCTACAGAAGATGAAACATAGATGCTTATTATATACAGTCTTAATAATAAAATCAACTTGCATTAACCAGAGCATAAAACCAATAAAATACATATAAAAAGAGGGAGACTTTAAACGTATCTGATAACTGCTGTAAAAATTATACATTATCAATACTGATTATGTTATGAGAATTGTATAAACCTTTTTTTATAAATAATATTTTAAGATAATTGTAAAACTTTTAGTGCTGGTACTTGAATTGTCTTAAGCGAATCTAACAAACAATAATAAAAAAAATATATATTTTGGATAAAATAAATCCATTCTCTCTTTTCATATTGAAATGATGTATATCAGAAACTGACATAAGATTTTTCCTATGATAATTATTTTATCCGATGATGAATGAGGGAGGGGGTGTCGATACCTCAAATAATATTAAATTAACAGGTTTAAATACTTTGTAAATGTTCAATTGTACTATAGAGACTATTGAATTTTATTGCCCATTTCGCTCTGTATTTGCCCAAATGCTTGATAGAATTGATTTTTGGTCTAAAATGGTATTTTTCTCAATACAAAAATTTGTATCTAATTTTTAGCAAGTTGTATTTTTGTTATTTTTTTTAGAAACACTTACTCTTGTTTAACTATTTAATAATGGGATATATCTGTGCTCTGTTCTGTTACTTAAATCTAGAAAAAACAAGATTTTACTTTTTTTAGACGATTACTTGTGAACACCCTGAAAAATCTGTCGGAAAGAAGAAAAACAAACAAACAATTATTTAAGAATTTAGAGTGGGAATTGGTTTGGTACATAAAATTAACGTAAACTGATCCCCTTTTTCCGGGTCATTCTAATTTTTAAGAGTAGTTAACAAAAAGAGTTTTACCAATAACCCTAAGTCGGAGTAGCAAGGTAGTAAAACCACACAATCGCTTAAAAAAGTAACGGTTCGATCCTTGTCCAAGTTTGCCATGCTGATAACGGCTGTGAGCCAGAAACACACAAACGCTAAAATCATCAATAAAAACAATTACATAAAATACATTAAAAATATTTAGATGATAAAAACCGTACATATTTCCAGCGTCATAGTCCTGAGGTGAAACGCCAAACTACATACATCAACATCAAATGTTCGATCTTTGTCTAAGTTAGCAATGCTTATGACGGCTGTGAGCCAGAAGCCAGAAACACGTGTCTATGGATTACTTTTATGTACGTATAATATATATATATATATATATATATATATATATATATATGAAGACTGAACGGATTCCATACATATATAATCTGGCTTTCCGGCTTTTCGCGCTTTAAATACATGAAATATTAATGTAAAATAATAATTTTGTCCTGAACCAGGAACAAAATCATTCTCAATTATTCATATAAATAGATAAACATTGACATTATGGTTATTTCAATACAAATTTATTTCTCTTTTAAATGTGACCATAAAGAAACGAAAAGAAAGAAGAAACCAATTTGCATTTTCACTAGCAATTTAGAAATAGATAACAACTTGTTACAAAATCAAGTCGGTCCGTCTAAGAAAATTAAAATTTGAACACAAATGCTAAATATTTGTCTTGGAAATAAAACAATATTTCGAAACATAACTATTTTCTATACTAAATTTTAAAAAATAATGATAAAAAAAATAATAATCAATAATAGTTAATTAATAAAATGTCTTTTTGAAAACCAATATGCAGATTTGTTACACCGTCGACTGATATCACATATACATCGTCAGTATATAAAAATATGGTGCATCAATGGTATAATGTTTAATTAACTTTAACGTGAGGAGGAGAAATGGGCCCAACTTTTGCAATTTATTTTTAAAAAAAAATCAGTCTCCCCGGCGGGGAATTGAACCCCGGTCTCCCGCGTGACAGGCGGGGATACTTACCACTATACTACCGAGGACTGCTGTAGTCATACCCTCTCCTTAACCTCATAACACAAATGTAAGTCACTGTAGCAATCGGTGAAATCAGGTTTTCGTTAAAAGGCTCAGCTTCGAATAGAATAAAAAATGCACACCACCCGGTATGAACGTTGGCAGATGCCTGTTTATTTTATGTACTAACCCCTAACCGCTTTTCAAGACACAAAGGCCACTCGAGGATAAAGATAAATGAGTTTGTCAGGTGGACGGTGAGACAACACCTGCGTGACTTGAAGAAAACACATGTGGTAGTACACTGGGAAGCATCCCCGTTGTATTGTGTCCCAAGAATCTTTGCCCATTGAAGTTCCATTTAATTTTAGGTACCAAGAGTAAGAAAGTTAAATTATTTACAGTGGTTGTAGCTAGACGAGGTTTTGTTGTGAATGTTTTACAGGGAAGAACTAGAAACTGGAGCCGAGTCGAGCACCTACTAATTTGTTGGTCCTGGTGTGGGTCACCGCAATTTTATCAGCATTTACGTTCTTCTACTTACGTTACGTCGTCGGTCAGTGACAGGCTGAGGTATTGTCCTGGGTAGTCCTAGGAGGTGCACCTTCCCAGGCCTTGTCTCCTCTCGTTGGGGTCGAGTTAGTTTATTGCTAACTGCCTGAGACGCCCCGACCGAGAAATGCCGACGGGGCTGCCCAGGCTATTTTTAGGAGTCCAGAGTGCCCCATTCTTTAGGGGCGCTGGCTTGATTCGCCCCATCTTCCCGCCTTGTGTCACATCTTCCTGCAGTGGGAAGGAAGTATAAATACCGCCGGTCAGTGATAGGCTCTCCTTGGCCCTTCGGCTCAGAGCTAAGTGTAGTATACTATACTTCATTAATTCTGTTCTCGGTCCATGAAGGAAAAGTAGGGGGATTCTTGTCTGAATGAATTATAGTTCAGTTCCGTTCTAAGAAGCCACCCTCCCAGACATTACCTCCTTCTTTGGAAGAACGTGATTTACCACAGAACGCCGACGGATCCGTTCTCAGCCATTTTGGTACCCTTCCAGAATGCGCCTCTCGAGGGGAGCTGGATTTTCTCCACGTTTAACTGATTTAATGTATAAGCTTGCTTGAAATCCAAATTAGGGGATATCCAGTCATATTCAAACTCTCCCCCTTTTCTCATAATATTTCTCAGTACTAGGACTTATACTTGAGCCTTTCAGGTATACAATAAAGGAGTTGGGCCCTGGCATCACCAAGGCATCACTAGACCCCTGCACACCACTTGTCATAACCACAACTACTATATGTTTAACTTAGAGTTCATTCGAAAATTCATGAACTGTGAAATATTAGTTAATACATTTTCTTGCATAACTAAATATAATAAGTCTTTTTATTTTGCTATCTAATTTACATGTGTGTTTGCGGTATATACGAGAACACTATTTAAATAAACTGTCACCCTTTCTCTAAATGCTAACAGAGATAGTAAAACTATTAGAGAGTGGTTACATCAACATAGAGTGAGAGCCGACGATAGAAATTACATAAATAGCTAAGTGAGAGATGAGTGACTTGTTCGCTTAACTCTGTTCTTCCACAACAATAAATAGAAACGATGTCGTCTCTCACTGTGTATTAATTTAACCACTTCTCTCCTAGTTTTAATGTCAATGTAAGCATCTACAGAAAGAATGCCCCTTTCTTTTTCACTTAATTTACAGAGTGTGTTCGGACACACCGCAAACACCTATGCAAAATATCTAGCAAAAAATAAAACTTTTTACTTCTATATTATCCGTAGGGATAATATAGAAGTGAAGAAACTTATTAAGCCAGAGGAATTTTGGTTTGACCAATTATATATTTTTTGCGAGAGTCATGGACATCCGGGAATCCTTTTTTCCATCCAGTATCAGTCGTTACGGGCTTTTTCAGAAATCAGCTCAACTTGAAGGTACGTGGTTCAAGAACAAGTTAGATCAGGTACGTAGGATTTCTGTAAAAAAAACATGTATGAAATCGTTATTTACAAATAACGGCTAATTAGAACAATTAAAATGAAATTTTTTAAAAACATAATTCAATCTCAGAACTAAGTAATATTGTAGCATTTATTTCGAAACGGTTTTTTTCTTCTTCTAAATACTGTAGTATTTAGAACAAAAACACTCTGTTTCGTCAGCGATGGTACAAGTATTAAGTAATTTTAATTTTATTCGTAGTCAGCGTAACCTGTAGTGAGGATTGAACCTTCAATACACAGAAGACTATAACTTAGATCTGTGTATTGATTAGCACTTTATCCGTTGGGCCACAAGTTCATTCGGAAGAGCATATTCATTTCACAGAATGGTGGTTTAAGAAAAAAACAAGTTCTAAACTGACAAGGATAATAGTAAACAAGACGGAGAAAAAACTGATTTAGCCGTCCCAGCAAGTCACAGTGTGAAGGTAAAGGAGACCAAAAACAAACAAAGTGAATACACGGAACTGGTGAGAGAACTGAAAAGGATATGAAGCATGAAGAAAGTCAATATAGTACGAATATATTGCAAGGAGAGGGTCTGCTGTCTCGTATGTTACGATCAAACAAATATATGTTTGTTATCGAGTGTGAATCAAAAAAAGTAATTACACCACAATTAAATTAAACCCTGGGTCTCCCGCCTCCAACTACAGCCCCCCCCCCTACGAGTGAGACACCTGGAATTACAGTTTAACAACACAAAGAAAAGGAAAAATACAGAGAACACATTGCCAAGACTGCTGCAAAGAAGGTGGAAAAACTTCTCACACCTGCAAGTATCTTATATCTCTACAAAACCACGATTTGCTCTTGCATGGAGTATTGTTGTCAAATCTTGGCTGGGGCACCAAACGTTAGAGGCCCCTCACTATAAAACATGTTCCAGCTTCTGTCCGATCGATCAACCCATCAGTCAGCAAGATCCCACCCTTTCACTGTTGAGGTCTCCAACTACCGGAGAGCTTTCTACTCTTATAGCTATTTTCTACTGATAGCCTTTGGAATTCCCTTCCTGCTTCATGTTTCCCTGACCGTACTAACATGCAGACAGTTAAATGTAATGTGAACAACCATCTCGCTGCAAATCTCCTCATATATGATTCGCCTAATTCACAGTAGCCCCCTACGTCTCAGTGGATTTATTTATTTTTTCAGGGTGAAATTAAGTAAAAAAAAAAAAGAAGAATATTCTACATTTTAAGAAGAACCATTTATTAAGCTTTTGACGTCGCTTATTTTACTGCTGGCGGCTGAGGAGGGATTCTGGGGCTACATACATCTGGGACCTTAACCCCTTTATGTATAATCGATTCTTAAGTCATTTCTTTACAGTGATGTCCGCTTGAAAGCTTCTGAACGAACTGATTACTTCTCACTCTCTTTTTGAGTCATGTGACGTCGCATCCCTTACTAGCATACAAAAGGTCGAGGTGACATCTGAGTGCATACGTTGATCCCCTGGCTTATTTTCTTGTGTACGTGTTAACTTTGCCCTGCGAATTTAAATAATCCGATATGTACTAGCGAACGCACCTTTCCCATTTAACAGATAATCGTAGGAGATCTAGGGAAAGTCCAAAAAAATTTGTAAAAAGACTAAGAGTAATTGAAATCAAAAGGAAGATCGAGACTATAGAACGGACGGCAATGAGGAAACCAACTGAAATCTCATGAAAAATCATTGAACGCGGGAACCAACGAAGATAAACTAAGTAAGCTAACCAGCCACATGGACGTTGTAATAGAAATAAAACAACATAGAAAAGAACACCACGTAAACCAAACGGAATGAAACCGCAAGAAATTTTATAAACTGCCCCCCGCCAAAAAAAAACACATACACATTGATAGGATCAGTCTCGACTGATACCACAGAAACTAGTCGTAAAGGGTCAAGGAAGATGGAAAGACCCAGGAGAGAGAACACTAACCAGACCTTCATTGGAAGAGTGTGACCTTGGGAGGCTTATTGCCACCGAAATTCTGATGGAAGACCAATGGTCGTAGCCAGCGAGAAATCAATGGTAAGAGGCTTTTGTGATAAGGCAAAATAATTGGCAATGGTTATCGAAAGAGATGGAGAATACTAGAAATCTGAGGAGACTCGTTGTCAGTCAGATTCCAGGAAACATCCCCGGTTATTGTGAGTGAGCAATCACTGATGAAGACTTGTGTGTGAACTCCTTGTCAGTAAATGATGATGATGATGATGATGATGATGATGATGCTTTCGGGAAACAAACGTTTATTAACTGAGTATTAGTATAGTATTGATTCATTAGCCTTTTGACTTGGATCAAAGTGTAGTATCGGTTCTTATACTACACTTCATCCCGTGTATTCTCGGTCAGTGAAAGAGAAATCATTCTAGATTGGGGCAATTTTAATTTTTGTTCCAATCCAGAGTTCTCGTTTTTGGGGAGCTGGATTTTCCTCACATTGAAAACCGATCTGGTATCTTACTCTGCCCTCGTGTGGAGGAAAGTAAATAGGAACTCGGTGATCGGACAATAATGGTAGATATTCAAAATATATTTTCTCAGCAGTTATGTTGGGTTACATTTCGTTTTCGATTTTAAAATTACAATGAAAAGAAATTATTACAATCTGTGGCAAACATGTTTATAATTTAAATGTCAAACCGTTGAACATGACTGACGTGTATTTTACACAAATATCAATTTAAAAATGAAGAATCGATGTCGCTTTTTCTTTTTTATTTGTCAGAAAATAGAATTGTTTCTACATAAAATAATTATTTAAAAAGAACCTAGAAAAACATGAGAACAATATATTTACAGTTTTAAATATTTATGTTTTAAATGTCGGCTACATAGACAGGTTTGTTTTTATCGACCTTATGTAATTTAAGGTCAGATACTACTATATGATTCTAAATAAATAAATAGATTTTTATCTAAACATTTATTTGTGTTGTTTACATTATAAAAACACGTAAAATATAGTTTACTTTTCTAGTTTTATTTTAGTGTTAAAATAAATTGTGAAAAAATACATTTCAGACAAAAATGCAAGAGGTTTTATCATTTTCTTCAATCTAATATATAAATTACAATCACGTTGTTTCTTCGTGCTTTTGTCATCGATAGGTAGTTAAATTAATTCCGATCTATTTTACCGATTTCCATATTTAATCTGATAGAAATTTTATTTTGGGAGAGAAATCTTCGTAGTTTCTAATCTCAGGCCACATAAAATGATATCCACTTAACCATGGTTACAAAAGTTGTTTATTTCATTAATATTTACTTTTAATATAATACGTGATACTTTTATCAATATAGAGGTCGTAATATGGACGTATACCAACACATAACTTTTGTTTATCTATGAGTCTGCAGAGAGAGAGAGAGAGAGAGAGAGAGAGAGAGAGAGAGAGAGAGAGAGAGAGAGAGAGAGAGAGAGAGAGAGACTTGTTCAGTTAGTTACAAATTAGGGCTAATTAGCACGATTAAAATAGTTGGTTTTTTTTTCAAACATAACTCAATCCCAGTACTGAAGAATATTTCGCATGGATCATTTTTCATTAAGGCATATAGGAAAAAGCCGTAGGGAAATAAACGTTGATAAACTCAGTGTTTGTATGATAAGATATATTTAAAAGATAATTTATAAAAAAATATGTTAAGTTTAAATTCTTTTTCGAAATGAAAATTAAATTACAATTAACATAAATTAGACGTTTCTGAAAAGTTTACACGTCTCGATATACAAAGCTTTAAAATATCCTCAATTATTTATCCACAACGCTAAGCGCAACAACAGAATAACATCCTGAATAATCATGGGTTCGTTCCTTAGTGCTATAAGATTTTGAAGCCCTGTTTACCTCCGCATTACGAAACTTATATCGAGAACCCTTACAAAGCTTTAAAATATCCCCAATTTTTCATCCACAACAAAAAACAGACAAAACTCTACAAAGATTCCCCCCCCATAACAACAGCAACAGCACAAATAACACCGATAAGATTGATAAAAATAAATCTTATATAGTTCTCCTAAATAATCTAATATTCATTTCTTTACAAAAATAATTCAAATCTGACATGAAAATAGTGACATCACCTTCTAAAAGAATTAAGGATTTACTCATCAGCACAACCCTCCACCACCTACCCTCTTAGGATACTTCTTCTCTAGCCAGCATCTACAAAATAAAATGTGCCTCATGTCCGATTTTTTATATCGGCGAGACGGCCAGAAATATAAAATTCCGCATTTACGAACACAAACGGGACCTCAAACGCAATAGTTATACACATGAACAATTTTATCCACAATTTTGACTTTTATGTTACAAGAAAAGGTTGTCCAAAAGATGAGGAAATATTCAATAATACAAGTTTTTACTTTCAAGAAAATGAAAATCTTTTGAAAGATGCCACTCAACTACATACTCAGGAAATGTGATGCCGGATACAAGTTCACAGGTAGAGAACAACGAATAAACCATCTCATGTATATGAACGACCTGAAGCTATTTGCAAAAAGCAAAAAGGAACTGGAAAAGCTGATAAATACGACCAGAATCTTCAGTCAGGACATTCAAATGGAATTCGGAATGGAAAAGTGTGCATTGCTAGAGATTCAAAATCGCTTATTGCCACCCAAATCCCGGAGAAGACCAATTGTCCTTACCAGCGAGAAATCAATGGTAAAGGCTGTTGCGATACCGCATCGTTATCGAAAAGAGGTGAAGAATACTGGAAATCTGGGGACGCTTGTTGTCACTCAGACTCCGGGAAGTACCACTGGTTGTTGTCGGTGAGCAATCACTGACGATTATCTGTGAGGGAACTCCTAGTGAGTACAAACAATAATAATAATAATAATAATAATAATAATAATAATAATAATAATAATAATAATAATAATAATTCCATTCCAAGCCCGACTTAATCTTTCTAAACACAAACGAGAAAACTTGCTATAGCCTGCCCCTTCGATACCAGAGTGCAGGAGACAGAACACGAAAAAAAAATCAAGCTCTGAAATGGGAATTAGTTAGACTGTGGAAATGTTCAGAAGCCAAGGTGATTCCCGTTGTAATTGGAACGCTTGGAACCATAACGAAATGCTACATTGAATTGCTTAAACAGATTGATGACACAATTCTGCAAAAGACTTGCCAGTTGGTAATAGCGAAAGTGTTAAGCTACAGCTTGAATGTCTAAAGTCAAGGGGATTGACTTGATGTTCTAACAGAAAAATGCGACTAAAAACATCCAAGAGTTGAGACTACTACTACTACTATCATCATCATCATCATCATCATCATGATAATAATAATAAGCATAACAATGATGATGATGATGATGATGATGATGATGATGATGATGATAGTGATTGTTATGATGATGATGATGGTGGTAGTGTGGTGATGATGATGATGATGATGATGATGATGATGATGATGATGATGATGATGATGATGATGATGATGATGATGATGATGATGTTGATGATGATGATGATGATGATGATGACGATGACAAAACTAAATAAATAAAAGATCGTTTTCTTCTACGAGCAACGCATTTGCAAAAGGTCTTTTTATTTTTCTAAAAGAAACGCAGACGTTCGAACAAAGGAGGCAGTTGTTGGCTAAAAAATTTTATCACACATAAATCCTGATAAAGTCACGTGCTTACAGCAAGGCTGTTTCATTTCGTGTGGAACAAAATGATCGTTTGTAAAAAAGGAAGACTTAGAAAAATGTCTTTTTCCCCTGGTCGAGTATGAAAAGAAATCTAGAGAGAAAAAAAACATTACAAACATATCAACATTTGCAAAAGGAGAGGACAACAGCCGATAACGTTTTAAATATACATCAATTCTTTGTTTGGAATTTTATTCTTGTTATCTTTTTTTTTTAGATATCTATGTGTGTTGATGGGAAAGGTTGATGCGCTGATAGTTCATATATTTGTGTCTATTTTCATTTCTTGCCTTCATAAATTCATTAGATTTCACGAGTGGAAAAACATTCCGCCGAAAACAGAATAGAAATGCATTCAGCACTGGATTTAGAATTAATGACAACCGAGCTATTAGATAGAGCTATTAGATAGAGCTATTAGATAGAGCTATTTTAAACTGTTACAGTTATTCTCAAAGATTTACGCCGATTACTTACAAAAAGGGAGGTGGCGGTGTCTAAGTGGTTAGCGTCACGGACTGAGTAACTGGGTGTACCAGGTTCGAATCCAGATTGTTCCACAAACACTTTCACTTTAGATGTTGGCAATCTTCACGTGACCCCTCCTGTAACCAATGATAACAATAGAATCATCTGATTCATACGAAATTGTACAAGTCAATGCTACTTATCAAATCCAATAAAATTTATTTGGCAAAAAACAAATATCATAGTGTAACAAGCCGTGTAAAAAGACAGGTGGGCGCCATTTTCTGTCTGAATGTTTGTCTAAGTCCGCTTTGAACCTGAATATAGTAGAAGCATTTCTTATATTGAGTTGAAAGCGACGGTGGTGCATATTTTGCAGTTTTGATTAATCATTTGATTGCTTTAATATTGTTACGCGTACCATTTGAAGGTTAGTACTTTATGAAAACCATATCGATTTTAATTAGTAGCGCCATCTATATCAAATCAAATCAAATTTATTTCGCCCAAAATAGCATAGTGCAACAAGCCATGGAAAAAGACAGGTGGGGGCTATTTACATCCACGTACAGTCAGAATGTTTGTCGAAGGGTTCTTTAAACATGGATATTGCAGTGAGCGTCACGCCCTCATTTGACAGGTGCTTCTAGGGAAAAGAAACACGGACATAGAATGCTGTATTTCTTCTATTGAGCTGAAAGTGACCGTAGTACATACCTTGCGGGTGTCCGCGGAGACCATGACTTGGCGCTGGGGTGAAAAAAATCTTCGAAAAGTACATTTACATTGACGTTGATGATATTGTACGCAAGATTCAAGTCTCTTCGCATCTTCTGCTGTTCAAGTGAGAATAGATTTAGTCTTTGAGCCGAGTTCTGTAAGTTAACGTTTAGAGTTCTGTCACCAGCTTCCTTGTTAACTATTGAATACACTCCATGTGTACGATATCGTTTTGTAGATAAGAATTTGTTGCTTGGATGACATATTCAAGAATGAGCCGTTCCAAAGATGTGTATAAGGGGTGGAAAGGATGTCCGAATCAGGTAGAGAATCGGTCTAACTTTGTTTGCCATCTCGATACAGTGGCGTGTTGGTTTGAAGGATTTGTCCACTACCGTACCAACGTCCTTCGCATAAGCGACGATATTGATTTGTTGAGGTGGAAAACCGATAGTCATGGGGGCAGTAGGCAGAGTGCCGATAGGAATATAACGTATATGTGGGAACAAAAAGAAAAAGCAGAACATAAAATATGAGATGATCAAGGTAGCACCTTCTGACAACATTAATAGTTGGAATTGTAGATTGTGTCTGGAGGGAAAAGAGCAGCTGAAAACAAAAGTATAAACTATTCAATGAAAAACGTCAATTCGTAGCCAAATGTAGACATTTAAATAAATACCTCCTCTGCCACCTAAGCCCCGATTTCATTTTAGAACTACAGCTAAAACACCCATTAGCCGACATGCAAACACATCGAACCGTCAACACAGATATAACTTTGATAATTAAGCCCAGCTTAAGTAATGAAATAAGTAAATACATTAATGGCAAAATAAAATTAATTGCAATGATATATATAAAACAGAAAAGACTTTCACATTAGAAAATAAACATTTAGCAATTAATAAATAAAATAAAAGTAAGTATATAAAACTTATTCTCCACTATCCAGTAAAAATAGAGATTAAACAATTACCGACGGAAGAGAGTATCACCCAGATATGTACCGGAAATGTACGAAGACTACTGGAATTATGAGGAGGCTTATCGTCATTCATATTACAGAGAAAACACAGAGTGAGCAAGCAATGTTATACAGCTGTTGAGATAAGTTATGCCATATTAAGAACTGATATTGTGGCTAAGTCTGCTCTCGTGGGGATTTAAGTAAATAGAGACTCGCACATAAACTTCTACTGAGTAAATAATACTATATATTTTTGTTGTTCTGCATAGAACTCCCGAAGATCGTGCCTCAGGATTGTCTGGTGTGCATAAGGTCCTTATCGTTGATCGCAGCGATTCGTAAACCTGCAAGATTGCAAGTTTTTACCCCCGACACCGACAATAGCAAGGGACAGTGGTTACATGCGACGTCGAGGAAGGTTTGGCCCAGAAAACACAAAGAAATGGTACAGAAGCAACGTTCTCAATCAATCAACTGCTAACACATATTTGCTTGCCAAGCTCAAAGGCAGAGACGACCGGAGGACGACAGATTCTGATGCCGACTCCTCCTGGATTTTCACCGGAGCCCAAGTAGCCAGGTATCTCTGACGCTATCACGCTGCCACTTCACTTACCACGGGGAGGAAGGGTTGCACTTAAAAGGGATCTTGTTTTTTCTGTTAATGTAGATCTGTTTTTTATTATTATCATTGTTACATTTTTCTTCCATCTTTCTTCTCATTTCCTTTTCTCACAATCTATTCCCCTAGCGTTTCGTGGCTGTCCTCATCATTGGCCGTCTTTATTCGGTCAGTGGGTTACCTACCCTGACTCAACGCCCTCAACATCGGCCAGCTCATACACCAGTATAGCGACCAATTACATTTGCGCGTGTGTAAATCAGAGTCGCGCCTCGTCTGCCCTTCATTCGTATTTTATCAGCACCAAACACAAAACGGAGAGGGGGACATTTATTACGTCTCGTTTGCCGGACAGCAACTCCTTGCACGAAATCCCGGTCACTGATTGTAAAACCTTTCACATAATTAAGTCATCAGGCAACCATGAAAATTGGTCAACGTAGAAACCATCGTTACAAGGGAACCGCCCATTACACATTCGTCAGTCTCGTTCTTATACCAGTCATAGACTCAGTTGTCACCCCTCGCTACTCCTTTAATAGATGTGTGTATAGATTTTATGAACCTTACTCTCATGCACACGCACACACAGGCTTTATAATGTATGACTACACACACACACACACACACACATACTCTCTCTCTCCCTCTCTGTCTCTGTAACATAACTACATTAGGTGGAGTTTACTTGCCTCCCCACGAAGGCAGTTAGACTCAAGTTCGTTATTTAATGTGCGGAAAATCCAACTACTCAAAAAAGAGACACTCTGGATTGGACCAAAAATATTCCTTTTACTGAGCGAAGATAGTAACGGTGAAATGTAGTATCAAAACAGATACAACACTTTTTTCATAATTTGATCAGTTGTCATTTCGTACTCTACGAACGCTTTGTTGTTATTGCTGTTGTTGTTGCAATTATTCGAATACTTTCGCTGGATTATCAACAACTATGTCCGTCCCATTTAGTTGTTATTCACATTTTTGTTCTTGATAGTTCGCATAAGACACAAATGAAAATATGTATAACTATTATCTGTTTGCTTTTATTAGTTTTGTCTTTGTTTATTAATGGTCGATAAAGACGATAACTAAGTTCGGTGCTTATTTTGTTGTTGCTTAGTTGTTAGCTTGCTACACGAATCTCGTATGCGTGTGTTAACAGGCATGTGTCTGTCTCTGCGTAAGTGTGTGCCTGGGTACGTAAACTCGTTCGTCTGTCCGTCTCTCGCTCAGTCTTTATTTTTTCTCTCCTCTTTGCCTGTCTGTCTATTTATCCATATTGCTTACTTCAACAACATTCCGCGTCATTGAATATTTGCAGCCCGTACGTGCGGTTGTGTATACACATATTTGTGTGTATGACATATTGCTCCATAATGTTCAACATACGGGTATCTATCTATCTATCTATCTATCTATCTATCTATCTATCTATCTATCTATCTATCTATCTATCTATCTATCTATCTCTCTCTATATATATATATATATACATTTATAAATATATTTATATTTATATGTGTGTGTAAATGTTTGTGTATGTGCATACATGTATGTTTATAGGTGTGTATGTATATTTGTGTGTGTATATATATATATATATATATGAATCAGTGTGTGTATGTCTGTATATATGTATTTGTATGTATTTTATGAGAAGCTACGTATAATCGAGAGAGAATAAGAGAGATAGATATATACTTAATGAAAGATATGTAACTTGTTCAGTTAATTGCAAATTATTGCTAATTAGATGAATTAAAATGGATTTTATTTAAAAAAATAACTCAATACCAAAAATAAAGAATATTTAAATATGTACTATTGTTATTAAAATATTTAGGCAAACGCCATATGGAAACAAACTTTGATCAACTCAGCTTTATATATCTATTATCTATATAATGACACGCTAAAGCAATCTCATGATCGTATGTATCCTGAACACATTTTTAAAAGGTGGGATCGATCGATCAATCGATCGCCAAAGATGCGATGTAAAGAAGTATTTTTTAAAAAATTATCTGATGTCGCTAGTATGTCGAATGTTAAACTCGAACTAAAGTACATTGTTTTAGACTTCGTGCTGTAGTATTTGTTCCGTTTACAAATATCGTATGATCTGCATTTGCGTCGGAGATCCACAGAATGGAAATATTTCACAAACGCCTACAAGAGGTTTGGATGACCAGATATATTCTGAAACTACATTACCTAGAGTTCTTAGATACGTATGTTCCAGTTTAAACAAAGGCTGTGCAACAATATTGTGGGGTTGCATCGAACGTGCATTGAATATAAATATTTTTAAGCAACATTATACAATAGATGGAGGATATATCTGTAGAATTTCACTAGTTTTACTAAATGTGAGTACATTAACGCTTGTCTCTGGAGAGAGAGAGGGGGGAGAGAGTTTGTGTGTGTGTGTGTGTGAGAGAGAGAGAAAGAGAAGGGGAGGGGTAAGCTATACCGACAGGCATGCAGATGATAAGGCAGGCGATGAGATGAATGATAGATAATGTTTTTCGATAATGTATTAATTCGAGTACGTGAGCTGAATACGAAGCGGCTTGATATGAAGGCCAAAAGTTGCCGACCGAAAACGTCTACATCGCCTCGACTCCGCCCGACGTGATGTTCCTAATTTAAGAAAGTGATTACACCAACCATGAAAGGCAACAACAGCCAATCAATTTCTCATTGGCTACAATTCATGTCTAATCTCCAACTCATTTCCGCTGACCAAATCATTGTCTCCTTCCTCTCCTTTTCAACCCTCCTTACTCTCCATTTCCACATTTACTTTTCCAGCTACCAAGAAGAGTATTCTACTCACTCGCATCTCTCCTTCTTTTGTTCTGAGTTGTTTTTCTTTTGTCTCTCATTTCTTTGCTTTTCTTCCACCTCTATTTTACTACCTTCTCTGGATAGGAGTTCCAGGACGCCATCTTACCAGGCGTTACCTCCTTTTTTATTTCAGCTTCTTCGTTTGTCTTTTTCCCTCATTTCATTTCTTTATTTTCTTTTCTCTTCTTTCTTCATCATTGGATTTTTTATATCGCATTATTCACAGGAGGACCAGGCGACCAACTTCCCAGGCATTATACCCTCCTTGTTTCTGGGTTATTTTTTAAAAAATTTGTTTCCTTTGTTTTCTTTCTCCTCTTCTTCATCACATCAACTGGATCTTTTACGTTACTTGATGAGAGTATTAGAGGCTATCTCCCCCGGCATTACCTACTTTGCTTATTGCCGGTCGCACGAGGCGTCTTCATTCCCGACCAGACTATACAGGTTATGTTTTCTGTCTAGAATGCCCCTTTGTGTGTGTGTATGTAGAAGTTCTCCACATTATATATCGACCTCGTGGGGAGACAAATAAACAAAACTTTATTCAACACTTTCTACAACAACGTAAACAACTTTCGTTCTTCCTCCGTGTTCTTAGTATCAAGCGGAATTTCTAGGAACAGAGTTGTCTTGCAAGAACTTCCCGCTTGTGGAACACATTACCTCGGGACTGCTTCCCTTCAGGTAACAGTGTGACCGTCTTCAAATCCAATGTCAACAAATGTCAGTAAATTCTCTATTCATATATATATATATATATATATATATATATATATATATATATATATATATATATATATATGGGAAAATGAAAAAGGAAAACCAAAAAATGGATGTTTTTTATGTGTACATCAACGTTTCGTCTTTATTTATAAGACTTCATCAGGATGATGATATAGAGAAAAAATGTCATGCAAGTACAGATACATGTCGGGTAGACATATTGGGAGGAAAAATAAAATGAAATAATGGCCATTTGTAAGTTGTAGTGGTAAAATATATTCGTTTATGTAGCTACGTGTATGTGTTCTCCAGAGAACATCATACCAATCATCAGCAGCAGCTATCTTGAAGTGTTAGTATTGTTTTTAAACATTACAATAACTGTTTTATCCAAGTGATTTTTGTTTTAAATTGTGTAAATAAGTTGCGATGTAATAAAACATGTATGTCGTCATTTTTTACATATTGTTTCGACAAAACGTTTTCCTTCTTGTATTTATTGGTAGAACATTAACAATTATTTGTTATCGTTTGCTTGAAATTATAGTACAGACGTATATATATATATATATATGTGTGTGTGTACGTGTGTACACGCTCCGTAAAAATAATGACGTAAAAACGTATGTTTCGCCAGTGTTCGCACTAATATTCAGGTTCAAATAAAATAACGTCTCAATCGGTGAAGTGAAAAAAGAAATAAGAAAGAAAACGTCGCAAACTATAAAATAAAAAAGAAAAACGAAATAAAAAATGTATTAATCGGTATAGAAATAATAAAGGTAAAAAAGAAAATAACCTCTCTTTATGGAAATAGAGTGACATATTTCACTCGAAATTCTTAACGGTACGTGTAACTAATAATCGTCTTCTCACTTACTAAAAATCGTTGTCGTTCAGTTGACACGTTATAAGTAGTCGACTCAATGGGTCGTGACGTCTCTCTCTCTCTCTCTTTCACTTCTTTTTCCGCTCTTGTTAAGCCGTCGTCATATTCGTAGTTAAAATATGTTGTTGTTGTTTGTTCAACGGCGTTAACCCTAGTCGGGTTGAGCTGGATTCTTCCCTGGTCTACACTACATCCCGGCGGCACATGAGCAAGGTCGCACGAAATTTCTAGCCAATCGAAATTCAACCGTCGAAAGCAGAGCTCAGCCAAGTCCTTCTTGATGATTATTGACCAATTCCTCAGCTGCGCACGGATACGTTTGCACCACCCAGGCGGAGAAGTAGGTAAGATTACGTGAAGATATAGCAGCAGATGTTTCTTTCTTCGTCTTTGGTTTTGTAATAAGCTAACAAATAATGATAATAATGATAAAATGTCAACAACATACTTGCTCAAGCAAATATTTTGTTTATGTTTCTTAGCATCGGTTTTATAGCAGTTGTAAAGTTTAATATGACGTCAGTTTCGCATCGCCTGCCCCACAGTCAAGCTGGAAAAGAAAGGAAGAAAGAAAACGAGGTAGGAAAGGAGGGAGATAGGGAATGAGAAAAATGGAAGAGAGGAAGTAAGAGGTTGATGAAGGAACAAAATGAGGGGTGGAAGGAGAAAGAAAGAGAGAGGGGGAAATAAGGAAATGAGGGAAGCGAGCAGATGAATGGACGAAGGAAATAATACAAAGAAAAAAAAAACCAGAAAGGGAAGTAGAACAAAAGGGAAGGGGGGCATGCGAGAGAATGAATTAAAGAAGGAAATGTGGGAGGGAATGGAAGGGGAGAACATTGAAGAAGAAAAGAGCAATCGAGAGAATGAATGAGGGAAATACATGAGGGAGAGAAAGAGAAAGAAAATGAAGGAGAGAAAAGTGAAGGGGAAGGGAGGAGGCGAGATAATGAATGAAGAATCGAAAATGATGGAGGAAAAGAGGAAAGAAGGAAAGAAGAAAAAATAGGAAGGACAGGGAAAAGCTAGGGAATGAATGAATGAAGGTAATAATGAAGGGAAGGAGGGAGACATGGAAGAAGAGAACAGTGAATGTAAGGAAGCATGTGAGATAATGAATGGAAAAATTAAATGAGGGGGAAGGTGGGGGCATGGAGAGACAGAAAAGAGAAGAAGGGATGAAGCGAGAGAATGAATGGAGGAAAGAAACGAGGAAGGAAACGAGGGAGTAAAGAAAGGAGAAAAAGGGAAGGGGGAAGGAAGAAAGGAGAGACTGAATGAAGGAAGTAAATAGAGAGGGAAGAAGAGAAAAGGAGAGGGGAAGGGGAAAGCGAGAGAATACATGAAGGAAGGAAATGAGGAAAGACAGAGTTTCGAAGTTGACGTCCGAATCCAATCAGCCCGCCTGCCAAAGAGAAATATCTTAATAACTTAATCGCTACGTGTCACTGTAGTCTTCTTGTCCATGACGTCATATCCTAACACGTGACCATGATTTAAATATTTTAACTTCCGATGGAATTTTCCAGTTCTCTCCTTAATATAACCTTATATGGAAAATTCCGTCTTCAAGGCTATTTTTACACACCCGCAGTCATATTTATGCAACACATTACTATAAATAACACGAAAGCAAATAATCTTGATGTATTTTCATTTTTCTTGTAAGATGGATAATATTCACAACACTCTTTGCAATTTAACATAACACGCGTTTTTTTTAGAATTGTGTGATCTTATTCCCTGCTTCCTTTCTTCCAGCTCGTTTGACTCGTTAGTCTAGTGGTCTTCACCAATTCGCTCTTTTTATACCTCGTTAAAATACAGCTTCCATATTTCAGTAGCTTCTTTTCAAGCACTGCAGTCTTGTGGAACTCTGTACCTGCTTATTGTTTTCCTCCTACCTTGGTCTTTTCAAGACTAAGGTCAATATACATTCCCTGTCTTTGCGATAATCATCCTTCGGTCATTTTGGTTCCTTATACAAATTGGCTTTCCTTGTCTGGAGCGATTTTCATTAAAAAAACGTATTTGCTAAAAAACTTCAGTCATGGCTTATCCATCAAGTTTCAGTCATAAAATTTCAACCATTTTTGTTTCTTCATCGTTCAATCATATGCTCTAAATATGCACACATGATATAGTTCAGAGATAGTCTGAGGATTGTTTTCATGAACATTACCTTTAAGATAAGCTCTCAGATAAAAATCTGAAGGATTATGGTCTGGTCAGTGTGAAGCCCATTCAGGCTTACGCTTAATACTGATGAGACGATCGCTCAAGTTTTCCCACAACAATTGAAACAAGTCATTTGAAGTGTGAGGAGTTGCCCATCTTGCTGAAATCCCTATCCATCTTTGACAATATTTCTCCCTATGCTCAAAACTTCTTAACAATCATGGGTCGCATTCTATTTTAGGTCACCCTATATGAAGTGCTACATACAGCGTATTGCACTCACGCCTATTTCTCAGTATCTAAACCTGGATATCGGAATGTACTATTGAGATTGAAAGACATACAAATAAGAGTGATTAAACTAATAAAAAGAGTAAAAGACTAGAGTTAGAGAAGAATTAGGATGAACTACTTTATTAAAAAGAAGAATGGAAGGTGATTAAATTGAAACTTTAAAAATAATGGCCATTTATAACTTTTTATCCTAATGGGGTACCGCTTATAAAGGTCAGAAGGCCACTCGAAGATAAAGGTTCATAAGTGTTGGACGCTGAGACAACACTGTGGAAGACTTGATAACGATGGCTGATATCGACAGACAGCTAGACAAGAATTTGTTAGTATTGGACTTAAAACAACGATAATGCAGTCAGCTGGAAAGCAGTCCATTGGTATTGTGTTCCACAGACAGGAAATCCTTTGAAATAAATTTCTTTCGTGGAAATTCCGTTTAATTTTAGAGGAAAAAAAAGAAGATATTTATAACAGTTGTAGCTAGACGAGTTTTTACTGTGAATGATTTACACTAAGATTGGAGCTCAGTCGAACACCTATGATGAAAATAACAATAAAATAGAGAAAGATTAGCAACGTTTTTTTCTTTGAGAAAGGAGATGTAAGGAAGAGAAGACATCATCCCCAACTAGATTTCGAAATCGATTTTGTACTTTGTCAAAGGAGGATATATTGCTCAGAGCAGCACCTCTTTAGATGTGGTAACAGAACTCTATCTTAGGACGTATCTGGCTCCTGTACAGATAGAAGATTTCGTCAGGAGTGAGGCACTTTCTGGGGCGTAAAATGATTCAACTATTTATCCTGGCGTGAGGGTCAATCCTATGAGTTTATAAAATCAGAAAGGTTTCTCAATGATAGATCCATTCATTTCAACTCAGGATAAGCGAGAATCCGAGCGTTGTTGATGAAAGGAGAGAAACTTTGTTTTAGAGGTATTAACAGTAACAAGTCACCCTTTCCTCAGTCGAATACCTATCGTTATAATGACCTATGAATTGAAAAAAGCTAGCAAACTCTACCCTGTGAGAAAGGGGCCGTAGGGAAGAGAGACAACATCACCAACTATATTGTGAAATGGACTTTTATGTTTAGATATTTTTATCTGCTTTTGGAAGTTATTGTCTGTGAATATTTCAAAACGTAGATCCATGAACCAATTGCATTTATTTTGCTAATTTATTGATGTTTTATTTTAACCAATGGCAAGATCAGATTAAGAGCATTAATAGCATAACATATGTTCTTGCCTTTTCATAATACAAAACTGAATTCGCAATCTAGTGGGAGATAATCTATTCTCTTCTCCACAGTCGCTTTTACACAGAACAAATGTAGCTAGCCTCACTATTACTGTATCGTCATATTCATCGTAGGTGCTCGACTGAGCTCCAATCCTTTGCCTATCTTGTAAAATATTCACATCAAGAACTCGCATCACAATAACCACAGCAATAAACGTTCCCTTCTCTCTCTCTGTGCCAAAAAATCAAAAGAAAATTCCATGAACAAAGTTTCTTTCCTAGAACACTCCATCAGTAAAACAAAATACCAACTGGGCCCCAACTGACTACAACATAGTCGTCTTTAAGTTTAATGCAAACAAATACTTGTAGAGCCGTCCTCTTGGATAATCAATTCATCTTAAGTAATCTTCTACCAATTCCACCCATTGTTTCTAATCATCTCGTGGTATCGATCATCGTCTAACTGACGATCTCTTTAACCCTTATCCTCGAGTGGCCCCAGAGCCTCGATAAGTTATAACCCATTAATAATAATAATAATAATAATAATAATAATAATAATAATAATAATAATAATAATAATAATAATAATCGAAGATGAATTCGAAAATAATGGTACAAAAGAAATAGTTCAAAATTCTGCAAAAGTCTTGAACTGAACAAATAACGCAACAGTCTTGTTATCAACATGCAATCTTCGTTTTCCTTTCATTTTTTGGGTCTTCATTTTGCGTTTTCCAAATTCCTTCTTCGTTCACTTTTATTTTGTTCAACACGTCATTCTTTTTTTTATCCGCCATCTTGTTTTCCACCATCTTGTTTTTCGCCATCTTGTTTTATTACCGCGTCAACCTGAGCCGATTCGTTCCCAACCAACGGTCGCGAAATCGAACGCATTCTTCACCTTTTATTTCATTTTGCTGCGTTTATTTCTCGCGCGTTCTTATCGTAGATCTTTCTAATCAAAAGCCTCAGCGGCAACCGAGTAGGAGAAATAATAATAAAAAAAGAAACCCCGCTTATCTCAGATCACAAAACACCTGCATCAACGCATGCGTATTGATGCAAGCAGAAAAAAAAACTCGAAGACAGAAAGAGGGCGGAGCAGGGGGAGTGCAAACAAAGAAAATATGAATCGACAAAATCATTTTTCCTTTTCCTCTTCGTCTCAGAATACTTCTTATTTTCTTTCTTTCCTACTTCCTTTCTTTGTTTCTTTCCTTCTCCCCTTTCCATCTTTCTGTCTTTCTTTCCTGTTCCTTCCATTTCTTTCCCCTCTCCAATATTTAGCGATATTTAGATGCGGGTGTGAAAAAATAGTGTTAAAAACGGTAGCGATTGAAAATTCCATTACAAGTTAAAAGTTTAGAGGTACGTGGATATGACGTCACGACAGGAAGTCCTTAGTGAAACGTAGCGACAAGGAGAGAAATATCTTCTTCTTTACTCGGTGAACAGACAGGGGTCAGCGCATGCGAATTAATGCAAACAGAAAAATAATTGAAGGAAGATTAAAAACAAAGGAAATATAAATTGACGACATCATTTTCTCCATTCCTCTTCGTGTTATTGTCTTTCATTCTTACTTTTTTTTTCTTTCTTCTCTCTTTCCTTATTTTTTCTTTCTTTCTTTCTTTCTTTTTGTTCTTTCGGTTTTTACTAATACTTCACGATTTATCGAAGTCAAACACTACTCAAGGATAAGCGTTAATGAGATTGTCAATTGATTGATGCAACAGTACTATGAATGGATATGTACGGCATAATAACGTTGACACACGGATTCTCGTTAGGTCACCGATATTAAGCGATGTTGAGCCTGATCAGTATCAGATCTGTGACTATTTGAGAATACCAGGCGCTGTATGTCGGAGAACGGCCCACTTTCATGCAAGAAAATAAAAATAACTAAAAAAAAAACAAAAAAAACTAACCTCGTTAAAATGATCTCGCTTGAACGAGATACACATGTGACTGGGTATTTACTCCCTTCAAACCACAAGAAGATGTGGCGCAAGACCGGTAGATGGGGAGAATCAATCCAGCGCCCCTAATAAAGGAGCACTCTGGTCTCCTAAAAATAGCCTGTGCAACCTCGTCAGAATCCCCCGATCGGGGCGTCTCAGGCAGTTTGCAATAAAGTAACTCCACCCTAAAATGGGGAGACAAGGTCTGCGAGGATAGACCTCCTCGGACTACACAGGAGCAATAACTTAGCCCGACAGATAAAAAGGGCACCGAAATGGCCCAGTTTCTGTCGGACTGATTGTCGAGAACGGATCCCCGACTGGTATCTTCCAGTTAAGAGTCTCTGAGCAACAGAAGCTGCCCCGACTGGGGGCCGCATGTGAATTTGCTATCCCCTCGAAACTTCTTTCATTCAGAGTAAGTCGACTGAACCCGCACAGGGGGCGTGGCACAACAAAACACGGCTATGAAAGGATTGAGAACAATGTCTGATAAATTCAAAGGACGACTCGACAGATATTTGTTGTCATTGGACTTGAAAATGCCCATGTTGTAATCTGTATGGAAGTAGTCCCGCGGTAACGTGTTTCGCTGGTGGGAAGTTCTTGGGGAAGAAACTCATAGAAGTTCAATTTGATTTAAGAAGAAAAGAGAGTTCTTTGCAGTGTTGGTAAGAAGATGAGTTCTTGTTGTGAAGGGCAGTACCTTCCATGGAAATCAAACATGAATTAACTGTTAAATGAAGAATGACAGTATAGCGCCATGGAAAATAGTGGCATGTTCTTTAATAATCATAGTTAGAAGAGGGAGACAATAAAGTCAGGAGGGAAAGAGAACAAGTGAAAGAAAGAAGGAAGGATATAAGGGAGGAAAGGATGTGATAAATGAATGACTGAATGAATGTAGGAAAGAAACGAGGGGGGGGGGGTAAAGAGAGAAGAAAAAGAGAGAGGAAAGTAGAGAATGAATGAATGAAAGAAAAACAATGAAAGTGGGGAAGAGAAAAGAGGGTGGTTAATGAATGAAGAAGGCAACGAGGGGGGACAGAGAAAGGGAATGACTGGAATGAAGGAATGGAGGAAATAAAAGAGGAAAAGAGAGAGAAGGTGAAAAGGGGAAGAGAGGAATGAAGCAGATGAATGGATAAAGAATGGAATGGAAATGAGAGATAGAAGGAGAGAGGAAGTGAAGGGAGTCAGGGGAATAAATAAATTAAAGAAATAAGGGAGAGAGGGTAAGAGAAGAAGAAAGGACGAATGAAGGAAATAAACGAGGGGGAGAAAAAGGGGAAGGAGGAAGAAAATGAACGAAGAAAGAATGGAAATAAGAGAAGAAGGGAGAGAGAAAGTTAGGGTAAGAAGAAAGGAATAAATTAACGAAAGAAACGAAGGAAGAAAGAAGAGAAAAGAGGAATGGGGGAAGGAAGGGAATGAATGAACGAAGTAAGAAAATAAGCGGGGAAAGGGAAATGAAAGGGGGGAATGAATGAAGGAATGAAAGAAGGAGAAAAGGAGATAAAGAACAAAGAAGGAAAGAGGTTATTGATGGAGAAAAGATGCAAATAATGGAAGGAAGGAGAGAAAGTGAAAGGAAGAAGGGAGGAATGAAGAATGAATAATAGGAGGGCACGAAGGTCAGGGGAAAAGAGAAGGGGAAGGAGGAAAAGAATTTATGAATAAATTAAGGAATAGAGAGAAGCGAAAGAAAAGGAGGCAACGAGAAAGAGAAAGGATGGAAGAGAGAGAAATGAGTAAGCGGGAGTGAGGTACGAAAGAAAAAGGGGGAAGATGGGTGGTGAAAGGTGGGGGGAGTGATGTAATTTTTGCAAGAAAGCCAAACAAAAGGTGAACCCTAAAAACAATGAAAATTCGTTGCGATCGTCGGAGATCGAATTAAACCAAACAAGGTTTCCATCAAACTAACACAAACGAAACTAAAGTGAAAATATTTTGGCCGCCGTAAGGGGGGGGGGGGGGATTTTTGACGTGAATTCAGACAGAAAATAGCGTGAAAAAAAAAAGACTCGTGAGATTCACTCGAGATCAGAAGTAGCAAACAAAAAATCTCTCTCTATATATAAAACTAAATGTCTGTGTGTATGTGTGTGTTTGTGGGTTCCCTAGAAAGAAAGGTTGGGGAATCTACATAAAATCTAAACGAGTATTATTATGTAAAACTAACAGGGGAAGACAATAGAAGTATTCTCGAATCTCTAAGTGCAATCCTAAGGGAGCTTTAAGCGCACAACCCCCTTAAAGGTTAAAATATACCATAGCTTTTATGAAATTTAAATCATATGTATAAAATTTTCTGGTATATACAATGTAAGAGGTCCCGAATCTCTAAGTGCCTTTCTAAGCTACAAGAGCTATAGGTATCAAAGCATCTTTTAAACTTCAAATACATCTTATTTTGATGTAATTTATATCATATATATATAATTTTCTGGGGAAGACAATGGCAGTGGACCTGAATCTCTAAGTGCCCTAACCTAAGTGAGCTATGGAGGCTGACCCTTCTTTTAAAATTTTAAACATATGCTATGTTGATAAAATTTATATCATGTGTCTAAAATTATCCGGGAAGTCGATAGAAGTGGTCCCTAACCTCTACGTCACCCTCTATGTGTCTAATATCTCTGTGCTTTATCTTCTACGTGACCCATATAGACAAAACCCCTTAAAACTTCAAATACGTATATCTGATTTTAATGAAATATATGAATATGACACAAAGTCAGATTATTTTCCAATATTTCAGCTTCTTTTAACTCTATTAGGGGGCGAAACTAAAAGAGGGGGTCAGTAAAACAAGTAATATAGTGTAGTGTCATAAGCATAGTGAAAAATTACATAGTAGTGATCCCGGGAAACGTCGAGTATTCCTGTCAGTAAATAAATAAAAAACAAAACGAACGTAAGCAATATTGAATCCCTGCACTCTGTGCTAATTCTCCTAAAAATAATCAAGAGATTTTACCTTTTTTAGGCAATTACATGTAAACAACCCAGAAAAAGTTCGTGGTACCCCCCCCCCTTAAAAAAAACACCCAATATTTTTTACTTTAGAACGAGAGATCACTTTCGCGTATACATTTAACTAAAATAATCGCCCAATTACGGACCAGATAGCGTTTAAAGGACATGCCCTTTAAAAGCTATTTGGTTTGAAACGGGTTTTCATTACCGTACATTGGCCCGGAGGAGGGTGATTATTTTACGTTAAATTTCCATGCCAAGGTGAGCCCCGCACTAAAGTGTAAGATTTTCTTTTCGTATTTCTTTTTACCGTTAACTTATTCATATGGTTTACGCCTAAAAAAGAAAAAAAAAGTTTTTGATAATTAAATAGATACGTTTAATTTTAAAACTTAATTTTTATTTAATAAATATTTATTTTATTTAGCATTAATAACAATTATTATTTTTTTTCTAGAAAATACAAACATTTGTTAAATAAATAAAAACAAATAATAGTTAATTAATAAAATGTCCTTTTTAAAATCCAATATGCAAATATCAGGACGTTTCATCGGATGTTCTTCTGGCATTGCAGGCCGAGAGCAGGTTCAATGCGTTTTTACGAGTAGTGGCGATGAAGAGGCGCTCATAAAGCCAAGTCAATTCACGATTCTTTTTCCGTTTTTGAACCTGCTCTAAAATGTGTTATTTCAAGCGAGAGGAATGTTATTACTACTGCGTGGTCATTACAAGTATTTTTGTTATTTGTATTTATCTTCAGTTAAAATTTAATTGAATAATAAGTATAAAAAGCTATGGTAGTTTTCTTAAAGCATTGCTGGTAAATAAGTATATATATAAGTAAAATATTTCATGATAAATATTCTGCTGAACTAAATAGTTTCTGCAAACCTGACATTCATTATATAACAGACATTTTGTCTGTTTCTTTGTAAGCCGAAAAAACGGTTGTTTTTGTTTTTTTAGAAGGGTTTTTCTCCCGAAATATCAAAAATATTTTCCACCTCCCAGGTTCTATTAACAATAAACGAAAAACATTTACTGCAACAGTTTGTAAAAGATTTACTGAAAAATAAATAGATACAAATTTTGAAGAAAAATATCGCGTATATTGTCTCCAATTAATTGTGTATTTTCATCTCCTCTTTTACGGTTCCGGCTTTTTTGCTTTGTATACAGACCTGTTAAGTTCCTAAATAATTACCATTTGTGATAACAAACTAAATAATTACTATTTGTGATAACAAACTACTTTTATATTAACTAAGTTAGTAAAAAAGAGGTAAGAAAAAAAAACAAGGATAAAAAAACGCGTGATGTTAACAAAATTGTTGTATTTTAATTACTTAAAAGAACCAAAAAGAAGATTAAAAAGAATATTTAAGTTTTCACCCTTACGTAACGCATACATTTTTTTTCTTTTCCTCAATTTATTTCATTTTTTATTCAAAATTGATAAATATAGAAATCGAAAAAATACAAGCAGTTATAAGGAGTTTATGGCCAAGAGCAGGAGGTAAACAATTAAAAGAATGAAAATAAAAATAATTGTATGAGATACAGGCTTGACTGGCTTGACTGTACCAACACACATGAGTTTAAATGTAATGTGAACAACCCACACTTAGGATGCTTCCAATTCACAGCAACCCTTTACGTCTCAGTAGCATTGTGCCTTGTTTGGGGGTGAACAAAAGTTTTTAAAAAAGATGGTGGTTCTGCATTATGACAACGAACCAACTTTTCTTCCTTATTTCCAGAAGAGTGATTCGAAAGGGGAGATAATTTGAATTTTTTACGGGGGCTCATAACGAAACGATTATATTCGAATTTGTTTCGTATAGGAAACCGTAACACATATTGATCAGCAAGCGAATGTGTAAGAATATACCAGACTAAAATAATAACGTTATAATTAACAAACCCATTCTTAACCTGGGGAGGTGGAAATTGAGTAACTATTCTCTACTTTCAGCTAACAATGTAATAAACAAAAAAATACCGTAAAAATTAAAAACGAATTAAGGCACAGTTTAAATTATCTTCCCTTCTGAAAAATTCAAATTATCTTCCCTTTCGATTCACTCTTATAGAAAGAAAGAATGAAATTTGGTTCGTTGCAATAATACAGAACCACCAAACGAATACTTTTTTCAAGACATCTTTTCAAATCTAAATTTGAGCAGTGTGTTCAGTAAAATAACTTAAGGTTAGGTGTCTATATATGCGTCTCCGAGTTAGCTTCCTCCATAATATTTTTAAATGTATATCAAATATCACGCATTTTACCTCAATATAGAACAGCAGTTTAAAAAGCAAATAAAAAAGAGACAAAAACAAAAGCAGTTAAATCAGACGAACTGGAAATGAAAAGTTGACGTTTAAATTTGCTAAATACTTATTCTACTTTTCTAACAAAATGACCATGTTTCAATGTCCGCTTGAAGCACTCGCATGTCTAGTCACACTGAAAGCTGTAATATAGCGAAACGGTCTGTCTGTGTATAACTATATACCCTCCCAAAACACCTCATGGGTTTAGCACTGTGAGAAGAGAAATCGCTGGCTGTTATTATCGATAATGCAAAGTTCTTCCTAAAAATGAATAGATCACTCTTTAGTTTCTGATATTGTTTATATATGCGGTAAGACTTCTCGCTTGTGCCGATTGCACAGTTATGAAAAACTCAGAATGTCGAAAAACGATGGGGTTTCAATCTCTACCTGAAGCATTCGTATGTATTGTCACACTGAAGACCTGTGATAAAGAAATACAGTATTTCTGTGGATGAATATATGTATACTAGCTTTCCCTGCCCGGCGTAGCCATGGAGTACACCTAATGTTGTTATAATAATACATGGAAATAGCAAATAGATATAAAACCAGAAAAAAAGAATTTCGCGAAGTATTTTCATTAAAATGGCTAGCTTATTTTCTAGGAAACGCAAATGCATTCTAGGTACTAAGGCAATGCAATATTGCGAAAATGACGAAAAAAACTCGAGCGACAGCAAAAACTCAGACGAAGAGATATACAAAATGGCTGCCATTGACGAAAAGACATTCATTAAGAGAACGGTCTGAAATAATTAGACAGTCAACGCACGCGCAAATTAACAACACAATTAAATATGGTCACAGTTACACAAGTGAACATGATACTTAAAAACATTTTTATTCGAACAAAAATAACTTAATAAAAAACATGGATTATTTCGATTATTCAGACTTCTATCGTCACCTATTTAGTTTAAATAGAATTATACTTTCGCGAAGTAATTCAATAAAAGTGCTGACTTATTTTCTAAGAAACGAAATGCATTATGGATGATTTAATAGAGTATTTTGTAAAAAAAAATTTTTTTCTAAAATATTATTTTATTTCACGAACTAATTCATTGAAATGGCTGAATTTTTTTATAATGAATCGAAATGAATTATTGTGGATGTAAGGTGTCGAAAGACATTATGATGTATTTGATATAATCCGTAAATTATTTTTAAAAATAAATAATCCTTTCTAAATACGATGATAATCCCACGAAGAATGTCATAAAATTGATAATTTGTTCTTAAAAGTATCGAAATGTTTTCTACTTGATTAAAAAAAAATGTAATTTTGTAATATTGTTTTATAAATAAACCGAAATGCATTATAGTAGATTTAATGTAATTAGTAAATTGATTTTTGTAAATAAATTATTTTTTCCAAAAAGTATTTTTATTTCAAGAAGTAATCCATTGAAATGGTTCACTTATTTCATAAGAAACCGAAATGCACTATGATGGAATGCATATCTGAATGAAATCATGTAAGTGTTCAACCAAGTTGAAATCGAACCAGCAACCTATCAATTACCAGACAAACGCGTAAACAAAGCGTTCGTGAACGCAAATCGTGAAAACTGTACATTAAATGGATAAGAAACTCAGTTGACAATATTATATTCGCTGTCATTGTGTACGTGTGTGCGTTTATGAGCATAGTGCAGAAGCACTTAAATCTAATTCAAAATGATTGATGAATAAGACGTGAAGTTGTGTAGTTATATTGCTCTAGCGACCATAGGACCAGATAAGAGTGCTACTGTTTCGCGCGGGGAGGCTAGAACGTCAATAATTAAATATATTTAATGTGTCTTGTAAGAAAACGGAACACTTTATAAACGAACGATTATGAAGTGCCAGAATGAATGATCTAGAATAGTTAAACGAAGCCGACGCTGTTTTTTTTATTGAAGCGATCGAGTATAAAAAATCTCCCATCTGCATAAAAGTAAATAAATTTAAATATAGCCCACATAACAACCCCTTACGCCTAGCAGCTGTGTTCCAAAATTTATAATGATCGGTTAATTAATTTAGGAGTGAACACCGTACGTACACATATATAGACATACACACATATTTATTTATAAATAAATTAACAGATCATAGTTATATCACACTGTGATTTAATGTCAGTTTCGAAGCAAAGAAAAACTAACACGTTTTCTAGGAGATTTCTAAACATACTTGAACATATTCAAGCAGTAACACAAACATATCGTCATCATATATTTATTCATATATAAATAAAGTATTACATTCAATATTATATAATTATATAATTTGCACGATTGTTGATTTTCAAAATATTTCTCTTTAATACATTATAATCCGTGCTTCTAAGATGTTGATCTCCTTACTTTAAAAAGCGCCAAATCAGCGTATACAACATCGCCAGGACTAAAAAAAAAATAACGTCGTAAGATCATGACGTGTTTTCGACCCCTCAGGGTTAATACCACCAATATAAGGAGGAGGAAGAATAGAAGGAAAAAAAACACTATAGGACAGTCTCGCTTGAGAAGGTTGTATGTTACAACGAAAATTCGCGAAAAACAAAAATTAAATAAATGACTTTTCCATTTAAAATTTGCACGATTGTTGATTTTCAAAATATTTCACTTTAATACATTATAATCCGTGCTTCTAAGATGTTGACTTCCTTTCCTTACTATATAATTGTATGATTTAATAACATTTTCGGGACGAATTAATATTTACACATGTTTCTAAAGAAGACGGAACCTAACATCGGTAATCCAGACTGCTTACCACAACAACCACCTCTTCATCAGAAAGTCGAAACAAAAAGGTACACCCAAAGGAAATCCGTAGAAGAAATAAGAAAAATGTCACATAGATGATCTGAAATTTCAAATCGTAAGACGTGAAAAGTTAAAACAGAGGAAACGTCCATAAAAAAAATAGTTAAATTCAGTTAAAAGAAAAATAATAATTTATATATAGATATAATTATGTACAGGCACAGATACAAATGTATATTTGTGTCTATGTGTTTAAACGAGTAGATAAGATCTGACACACATAGATAACTCACAACTAGAGATGACGAGTTACGTGTCGACTCACTGAGACGATTTTATGGACTGGCGACTTATTTTATTTTGTTTTAATCAAGACGGCATTCGTGATGTCCCGAGAATCACGTACGGGCACACAAATCAGAGAGAGAGAGAGAGAGAGAGAGAGAGAGAGAGAGAGAGAGAGAGAGAGAGAGAGAGAGAGAGAAAGCGGAAAAACTAGTTTACTTTTTATCTTTTGTGAAGGCAAATGTTTAGATTCTCATGTAGAAAGAGGACAAACATCGAAGCAGAAATGTGCACTTTTACTCAGTGCGCGCGTTTCTTTCTTGGTCTGTCGTGAGCTGTTTACAATCGCCATTCCCTTAGCAGCAAACCGGATACTGTTAATTGACGTGACCTTCATCTTTCCTCCCTGGTTGAGACCACCAAATATAGCACCCCTCGTTGAGCATAGATTTACCAGCTGGTGTTGGCAGTTCCGTTCGGTTGTAAGAAGACCCATCCCCAGGCATTACCTTTTATTTTGGAAGGTCATTGTAGTCCGAAGGGTGAATTGCAGTTATTCGCTGATAACCAGGCCACGCTCAGAAACCTGCCTTGTTATAGAGACTTTTCACTTCCTAGAAAGGTACTATATGAGGATTTAGTAGAGAGTTCCACTTTAGATCCGCTTGGGAAGCACTGGCGTGCTGAGGACACGACTCGTAGATAAGAATGATAGTTCAGTTTGGTCCTAGTATGAACGTGTTCTGCGTGCGTGTTCTGCACAAGCCGTGATCGTACCCTCGTTGTGTCGGTTCAAAGCTGCAGTAACAATTTAGTCTCAGTCAGTGCTACAATAAAATTATTTTTTCTCTTAATAAAATGTTAACTGTTTAAAACAACTAACACAGTTTTTATTCCTTTGGGGGTTACAATGATGCTCGTTTTCTTCTATTGAATAACAGACTCGCAAATCAGAAATCATAACCCAACCAAATCAAAACACAAGTCTAAAAAACACAAAGACCCATTTGCTAAGCTCACAGATCCATCTTGCTCAGAGAGGCACACAAACCTCAACCTGACCACAGAAAACTAAACTGACTCTCAGACTCAAGAGGGCCAACTCTGACTGACCTCCCCTACCCATCTTCTCAATATATCTACTTTCGACCGGAAATCCTAGATGGCTGGTCTTTTTCTCAGTCACTTTCAGCTGGTTACCGTAACTGACTACATCCGGCTCTTCTTTTCAGATCATCGCTCTCCGGCCACCTAGAAACTGACCATTTAAGATAATGGCCAGCCAGGTCCACTTGAAAAACATGAACTAAAAACACTCACTGACCATTGGTTCCTGTATCGAAGTTGAAATAATTTTTGAAACGTTTCAACTGGGTTATGATAACAACAGAGAAACTCGTGTATGATGAAACATGTAGACAAATGGAATTCCGGATGGCCCAAACTATAGATCAGATGTATTTCTTATTTCCTGTGTGGTCTATTTTGTCTCTGTTTAATATTAATCACTTGCAGCAAGTCGTATTTTCGCATGCATCGTCTTATGCGTGTTTATACCAGAGAAGGAAATGACTGGAGGATGAACTCCTCTTTTTGAGGGTGTGAGTTATTGCCGATAGCCTAGGGCGGCCTTAACGGGGAATGCTGACGAGTAAGCTCACAGTGATTTTTGTACCAGCCTGAGTGACCCTTTCGGGGGAGTTAGTTTTCCCACCCTTCGGGTGCTGTGCAACATTTTGCTGCAGTTTGAAGCAAATACCAGCTACTTCGCACTGGATCGTTGAGGGCTCAACCCGTAGATCGGAATGATGTTTCTGTACGGTCAGAGGAAGTCATCCTAAAACCCTTACGTCTTTCTTTAAGAGGAGATTTTGATTATCGCAAGTCACCTGAGCCCCACCCCAGAGTGCTTACTATTTGATAGAGCAGAATTCCCTTTCTAACGTTAAACTGATTCATATCTAAACTTGCTAAAGTATGAAGCCGGTAAATCACCTTAGCATTATTGTAAGGATCAACATGATAGATACGATTGCGTGGACCCTGCGGTCAAGCGTGCCTTTCCTGAACTCATCCTCAACCTTTCAGTGGAGGGCCACCATAGACCGAAGTGGGAATCACAGTTTTTCACAAAGTACCAAGTTACGCTCAGAAAACTTCTTGGTCCAATGATCTTTCACGGTATTTAATGGAGTGTTCCGCTTCACATCCGCTTGGGGAGCAGCTGAATAATCGATGGAGGAGGTCCGCTTTAAATGAAGTTGGGTTCCAGGTTAAGGATATCTCATTAATTCTGTGTACCTTCTGACTTGATGATTGATCATGAAGCGTTACTCCACAGTGGCTTACTTTTTACCTCAAGCTTAACGGACGTCGCTGATTGTGATTTAGTTATCGACCTCGAAGAAAAAAAACCCTAAACACGCCTTCTTCAACTATAGCAAACTTCGATTGTTCCAGAAGTATGTATACCATCCCGAGCAGTTGGTACTGCTGGATTTTGCTCACGTGATTGACAATGTCGATCTGCCGTAGGCTAGGGAGAAACGAATGGTGTTTCTCGCCTTTTTGACCATATCTAGAATGGTGGTGTGGACGACGCGGCTGATGGGATTTTGTGGGGTTGGATCTGGGTATCATAAGAATCCGCTGTTATTCTACAAGCATCAGCTTAGGGTTAAAATTAGATGCGGTAGGGAAAGATTACATTCAATAGAATTAAAAAAGGCTAAGTACAAGTTGCGAGCTTGTGCGTACGAACAGGGGATCAGGTATGAGTATGAGTTCCCTGCCTGAACATGGCGCACACGGGTACTGGGTATTTTTTGAACTTCGGCAAACGTAGCTTCTTAGCTAGTTAAGTGATTGAATGCTGCCCGCTTTTTATTTTTGTTAATATAGCTTGTCTAAGATGCCCACTCTGCACTTTTATTGCGTTCTTGGCCTTTTGGCTAAGATCAAAGTGTAGTATCTGTTCCGATGGATACTGCACCCCATAGACTGGTATTGTCTTGGCCTTCGGGGCTTGATTTACGCCGGTCTATGGGTCTGTCCTGTGCAGTTCTAGGAGGTCCACCCTCCCAGGCTTCGCCTCCCCTCTTTGGGGAGGAGTAAGTTTATTGCTTACTGCCTAAGGCGCCTCTACCGGGGAATGCCGACGGGGCTACCCAGGCAATTTTTAAACCCAACTTTCACGACCCGACCTTGGGTCACATCTTACTTGTGGGAGTAAGATTAAAACTGGCCTTGTGCCTAACTCCTGCAAAGGAGTAAATCAATACACAAATTGTATTCATCTTGGAAAGATACAATCGATTCCCAAACCCCATTCCTATTTCTTTTTTCCCCTACTTAACCCTTAAATGCTTTAATTTTAGGTTTGTTTGAAAAAAGTTAAAACCGTTTCATAGGGGTAATATAAAGTAGCATAAATGATTTTTGGGGAAACATATATATATATATATATATATATATATATTGAAAAAAAACAACTGATGTTGCAAACAAATGTCTTAAAATTTTACATGTATATCAAAACACTGCAATATATGCATGAAAATAATTACAACACACTCTGAATACTAAAATAAATTTTAGCTACTATTATAATGACCAGATTTAAAAGTTTAAAATGACACACCGATATATCGAAGATATTGATTACCTACTTAGCGGGTGTGCTGATGCAACATCATACTAATACCTACTCACACTTTCCAACAGGCTTATTGCAGATGTGAAACAAGTTGCAGTTTTACACATTTTCGTTGAATATTATATTAAATAGACATTTTGTTGGGATGTGTCATATTTGAAACAAAACGCATTTCAGGGTATAGTCCCACTCCCACTTAGAGAGTGACCTGCCTATTTTCGGTGCTAAACCAACCGGAAAACAGCAGGTGGTCGGTCTACTATTAAAAAGTGTTGTGTGGATCTTTATTAACCTGCCCCTTTTGGTTTCTTAGATTTTTCTCCCCCTTTTGTGTCTTATTTAATGAAATTGTAAATATCCTTTGTAAATTAAATTAATTTTGAACTATTGGGGATATATTAAATAGTCAATAGATGTGGTATTGTGGTTACAAAATGTGAACGAGAGAAAAGAGTGCTTGGAGGAATCGGTCAAATTGCATCGTTAAGAGTAAGATAGACAGAGTATGACCAACGAACTCCACTCCCACATGTTTGATGTTAACCTTTTTTTGTAAATACATAATTCAAAATGTAGTATCTGTTCCTGACACTCCCTATTCCAGCTCTCAGAAACTTCGTCAATTCCATTTCATATATCGACTTGTATCTGATTCCTTGCCCTGGAACCGTATTAAATTACTTGTCAGATTTATTTTTCTATCTGACAACACATCAACACATCTTTACAAGAGGCTTTGCATGCTCGTCGGTCGGTTAAATATCACTAGAAAATAAAGATAAGTTTAACCCGTTGGCTGACCTATTAAGCTTCTATTAGATTGTTTGAATGAGAACAAAAAAAAATCACAACAAAAACTCGTCGAGCTACAACCACTGTCAATAATTTCCCTGCGCCTAAAACTAAACGAAACTTCCATGAACAAAGTTTATTTCATGTGAAACTCAATACCGCGTAGCTGCTTCCCAAGTGACTACAACATTGTCGTTTTCAAGTTCAATTTAAACAAATTCTTGTTAATCCGTCCTCCTAAATAATCAAATTCTGCCAGACTTCCACCATCTTTACCAATCATCCAGGTGTTGTCTCACCGTCCACCTGACACTCATTAACCCTTATCCTCGAGTGGCTTTTGGGCCTTGATAAGTGATGAATCTTTACTCAAAAAAAGTAAGTTTGCAAAACCAGTTACATATATTGAAAAGAAAAAGACAAAATTGACAATTGTCTCTTTCTGCTCGCTATTTTTCCTGATATCTTTTTCTCTCTTTCGCTCTCAAGCTACAGGTTAAATAGAATTACTGATTGTGGTGATATTACCTTTTGTTTATTGTCGACTATTTCAATAGTTTTATTCTTTCCTATATTATTACTTTCAACTGTTAAGAGAGAGAGAGAGAGAGAGAGAGAGAGAGAGAGTATGTGTGTGTGTGACGGAAACGAAAGTGATAGATACATAATAAATAAGAGTAGAGGAGGGGCAAACATCATGCATGGAAAGTGAGAGTGACAGATAGAAACTTGGTAAGAAATGGGTAACTTGGTGATTTTATTGCAAATTGCGGCTAATTAGAACAATCAAAATGGAAGGGTTTTTTCAAATATGACCGAATCTCTTTAAAAATGAACAGTTTAGCATGTATTTTTCGGGATTACAATATATAAGAAAACAGCCTTAGGGAAACAAACGTTGATTAACTCAGCCTTAGTATCTATATAGTAATAGGCTAAGTCATTTCATGTATGTACGTATGTTATCACCTTTCACACATATTTATGTATTTTGGGAGATTAAAATATATAAGAAAACAGCCGTAGGGAAACAAACGTTGATTTACTCAGCCTTAGTATCTATATAGTAATAGGCTAAGTGATTTCATGTTTGTACGTACGTTATCACCTTTCACACATATTTATGTATTTTGGTAGATTAAAATATATAAGAAAACAGCCTTAGGGAAACAAAAGTTGTTAACTCAGACTTAGTATCTACATAGTAATACGCTAATGGAATTCATGTTTGTACGTACGTTATCACCTTTCACACATATTTATGTATTTTGGGAAATTAAGATATATAAGAAAACAGCCTTAAGGAAACAAACGTTGATTAACTCAGCCTTAATATCTATATAGTAATAAGCTAAGTCATTTCCTGTTTGTACGTACGTTATCATCTTTCACACATATTTATGTATTTTAGGGTATCCAAATATATAAGAAACAACCCTTAGGGAAACAAACGTTGGTTAACTCAGCCTTAGTACCTATATAGTAATAGGCTAAGTCATTTCATGTTTGTACGCCCGTTATCACCTTTCACACGTATTTAATATATGTGATTATTCGATCGGAAAAGATTGGTCATAAATCTAATGCCGCTAAGGTAAAAAAATCAATTATCCCAAAATCAAATTATGTCGACTAGAACAGTAATCTTTTAAATGAATACGTTTCAAAAAGTGACATTCGTTTTTTAAGAATATTTAGTTAGCAATTATTTTTACAGTGAGAAGACAGAGAATATTAAAAAAAAGTAAATTGCTACAATTTTAACTAAATACAAAAAAAATGCATTCGTTTTATTTATCTAAATAATATTTAGCTTACAGTGACAATTTATTTATTTATCAAAATAATATTTAGCTTACAGTGACCATTTATTTATTTATTTAAATAATATTTAGCTTACAGTGACAATTTATTTATTTATCTAAATAATATTTAGCTTACAGTGACAATTTATTTATTTATCTAAATAATATTTAGCTTACAGTGACAATTCATTTATTCATCTACATAATATTTAGCTTACAGTGACAATTCATTTATTTATCTAAATAATATTTAGCTTACAGTGACATTTCATTTATTTATCTAAATAATATTTAGCTTACAGTGACAATTCATTTATTTATCTAACTAATATTTAGCTTACAGTGACAATTTATTTATCTAACTAATATTAAGCTTACAGTGACAATTCATTTATTTATATAAATAATATTTAGCTTACGGTAACAATTTATTTATTTATCTAACTAATATTTAGCTTACAGTGACAATTTATTTATTTATCTTAATAATATTTAGATAACAGTGACAATTTATTTATTTATCTAAATAATATTTACCTTACAGTGACAATTCATTTATTCATCTAAATAATATTTAGCTTACAGTGACAATTCATTTATTTATCTAAATAATATTTAGCTCCCAGTGACAATTTATTTATTTATCTTAATAATATTTAACTTGCAGTGACAATTTATTTTTTATCTAAATAATATTAAGCTTACAGTGACAATTTATTTATTCATCTAAATAATACTTAGCTTACAGTGACAATTCATTTATTTATCTAACTCATATTTAGCTTACAGTGACAATTTATTTATTTATCTAAATAATATTAAGCTTACAGTTACAATTTATTTTTTATCTAAATAATATTTAGCTTACAGTGACAATTTATTTATTTATCTAACTAATATTTAGCTTACAGTGACAATTTATTTATCTAACTAATATTTAGCTTACAGTGCCAATTCATTTATTTATCTAACAGATGTTTAGCTTACAGTGACAATTTATTTATTTATCTAAATAATATTTAGCTTACAGTGACAATTTATTTATTTATCTTAATAATATTTAACTTGCAGTGACAATTTATTTTTTATCTAAATAATATTAAGCTTACAGTGACAATTTATTTATTCATCTAAATAATACTTAGCTTACAGTGACAATTTATTTATTTATCTAACTAATATTTAGCTTACAGTGACAATTTATTTATTTATCTAAATAATATTTAGCTTACAGTGACAATTTATTTTTTATCTAAATAATATTTAGCTTACAGTGACAATTTATTTATTTATCTAAATAATATTTAGCTTACAGTGACAATTTATTGTGTCTTCTAAATAATATTTAGCTTACAGTGACAATTTATTTATTTATCTAAATAATATTTAGCTTACAGTGAAAATTTATTTATCTAAATGATATTTAGCTTACAGTGACAATTTATTTATCTAAATAATATTTAGCTTACAGTGACAATTTATTTATTCATCTAAATAATATTTAGCTTACAGTGACAATTTATTTATTTATCTGAATAATATTAAGCTTACAGTGACAATTTATTTATTTATCAAAATAATATTTAGCTTACAGTGACAATTTATTTATCTAAATAATATTTAGCTTACAGTGACAATTTATTTTTTATCTAAATAATATTTAGCTTACAGTGTACATTTATTTATTTTTCAAAATAATATTTAGCTTACAGTGACAATTTATTTATTTATTTAAATAATATTTAGCTTACAGTGACAATTTATTTGTTTATCTAAATAATATTTAGCTTACAGTGACAATTCATTTATTTATCTAACTAATATTTAGCTTACAGTGACAATTCCTTTATTCATCTAATATTAAGCTTACAGTGACAATTCATTTATTTATCTAAATAATATTTAGCTTACAGTGCCAATTTATTTATTTATCTAACTAATATTTAGCTTACAGTGACACTTTATTTATCTAACTAATATTTAGCTTACAGTGCCAATTCATTTATTTATCTAACAAATATTTAGCTTACAGTGACAATTTTTTATTTATCTAAATAATATTTAGCTTACAGTGATAATTTATTTATTTATCTTAATAATATTTAACTTGCAGTGACAATTTATTTTTTATCTAAATAATATTAAGCTTACAGTGACAATTTATTTATTCATCTAAATAATACTTAGCTTACAGTGACAATTTATTTATTTATCTAACTAATATTTAGCTTACAGTGACAATTTATTTATTTATCTAAATAATATTTAGCTTACAGTGACAATTTATTTATTTATCTAAATAATATTTAGCTTACAGTGACAATTTATTTATTTATCTAAATAATATTTAGCTTACAGTGACAATTTATTGATTCCTCTAAATAATATTTAGCTTACAGTGACAATTGATTTATTTATCTAAATAATATTTAGTTTACAGTGACAATTTATTTATTGATCTAAATGATATTTAGCTTACAGTGACAATTTATTTATTTATCTAAATAATATTAAGCTTACAGTGACAATTTATTTATTTATGTAAATAATATTAAGCTTACAGTGACAATTTATTTATTTATCTAAATAATATTTAGCTTACAGTGACAATTTATTTATCTAAATAATATTTAGCTTACAGTGACAATTTATTTATTTATCTAAATAATATTTAGCTTACAGTGTACATTTATTTATTTTTCAAAATAATTTTTAGCTTACAGTGACAATTTATTTATTTATCTAAATAATATTTAGCTTACAGTGACAATTTATTTATTTATCTAAATAATATTTAGCTTACAGTAACAATTTATTTTTATCTAAATAATATTTAGCTTACAGTGACAATTTATTTATTTATCTAAATAATATTTAGCTTACAGTGACAATTTATTTATTTATCATAATAATATTTAGCTTACAGTGACAATTCCTTTATTCATCTAAATAATACTTAGCTTACAGTGACAATTTATCAATTTATCTAAATAATATTTAGCTTACAGTGACAATTTATTTATTCATCTAAATAATATTTAGCTTACAGTGACAATTTATTTATCTAAATAATATTTTGCTTACAGTGACAATTTATTTATTCATCTAAATAATACTTAGCTTACAGTGACAATTAATTTATTTATCTAACTAATATTTAGCTTACAGTGACAATTTATTTATCTAAATAATATTTAGCTTACAGTGACAATTTATTTTTTATCTAAATAATATTTAGCTTACAGTGACAATTTATTTATTTATCTAAATAATATTTTGCTTACAGTGACAATTTATTGTGTCCTCTAAATAATATTTAGCTTACAGTGACAATTTATTTATTTATCTAAATAATATTTAGCTTACAGTGAAAATTTATTTATCTAAATAATATTTAGCTTACAGTGACAATTTATTTATTTATCTAAATAATATTATGCTTACAGTGACAATTTATTTATTCATCTAAATAATATTTAGCTTACAGTGACAATTTATTTATTTATCTAAATAATATTAAGCTTACAGTGACGATTTATTTATTTATCAAAATAATATTTAGCTTACAGTGACAATTTATTTATCTAAATAATATTTAGCTTACAGTGACAATTTATTTTTTATCTAAATAATATTTAGCTTACAGTGTACATTTATTTATTTTTCAAAATAATATTTAGCTTACAGTGACAATTTATTTATTTATCTAAATAATATTTAGCTTACAGTGACAATTTATTTATCTAACTAATATTAAGCTTACAGTGACAATTCATTTATTTATCTAAATAATATTTAGCTTACAGTAACAATTTATTTATTTATTTAAATAATATTTAGCTTACAGTGACAATTTATTTATTCATCTTAATAATATTTAGCTTACAGTAACAATTTAGTTATTTATCTAAATAATATTTAGCTTACAGTGACAATTCCTTTGTTCATCTAAATAATATTTAGCTTACAGTGACAATTCATTTATTTATCTAAATAATATTTAGCTTACAGTGCCAATTTATTTATTTATCTAACTAATATTTAGCTTACAGTGACAATTTATTTATCTAACTAATATTTAGCTTACAGTGCCAATTCATTTATTTATCTAACAAATATTTAGCTTACAGTGACAATTTTTTATTTATCTAAATAATATTTAGCTTACAGTGTACATTTATTTATTTTTCAAAATAATTTTTAGCTTACAGTGACAATTTATTTATTTATCTAAATAATATTTAGCTTACAGTGACAATTTATTTATTTATCTAAATAATATTTAGCTTACAGTAACAATTTATTTTTATCTAAATAATATTTAGCTTACAGTGACAATTTATTTATTTATCTAAATAATATTTAGCTTACAGTGACAATTTATTTATTTATCATAATAATATTTAGCTTACAGTGACAATTCCTTTATTCATCTAAATAATACTTAGCTTACAGTGACAATTTATTTATTTATCTAAATAATATTTTGCTTACAGTGACAATTTATAAATTTATCTAAATAATATTTAGCTTACAGTGACAATTTATTTATTTATCTAAATAATATTTAGCTTACAGTGACAATTTCTTTATTTATCTAAATAATATTTAGCTTACAGTGACAATTTATTTATCTAAATAATATTTTGCTTACAGTGACAATTTATTTATTCATCTAAATAATACTTAGCTTACAGTGACAATTAATTTATTTATCTAACTAATATTTAGCTTACAGTGACAATTTATTTATCTAAATAATATTTAGCTTACAGTGACAATTTATTTTTTATCTAAATAATATTTAGCTTACAGTGACAATTTATTTATTTATCTAAATAATATTTTGCTTACAGTGACAATTTATTGTGTCCTCTAAATAATATTTAGCTTACAGTGACAATTTATTTATTTATCTAAATAATATTTAGCTTACAGTGAAAATTTATTTATCTAAATAATATTTAGCTTACAGTGACAATTTATTTATTTATCTAAATAATATTATGCTTACAGTGACAATTTATTTATTCATCTAAATAATATTTAGCTTACAGTGACAATTTATTTATTTATCTAAATAATATTAAGCTTACAGTGACGATTTATTTATTTATCAAAATAATATTTAGCTTACAGTGACAATTTATTTATCTAAATAATATTTAGCTTACAGTGACAATTTATTTTTTATCTAAATAATATTTAGCTTACAGTGTACATTTATTTATTTTTCAAAATAATATTTAGCTTACAGTGACAATTTATTTATTTATCTAAATAATATTTAGCTTACAGTGACAATTTATTTATCTAACTAATATTAAGCTTACAGTGACAATTCATTTATTTATCTAAATAATATTTAGCTTACAGTAACAATTTATTTATTTATTTAAATAATATTTAGCTTACAGTGACAATTTATTTATTCATCTTAATAATATTTAGCTTACAGTAACAATTTAGTTATGTATCTAAATAATATTTAGCTTACAGTGACAATTCCTTTGTTCATCTAAATAATATTTAGCTTACAGTGACAATTCATTTATTTATCTAAATAATATTTAGCTTACAGTGCCAATTTATTTATTTATCTAACTAATATTTAGCTTACAGTGACAATTTATTTATCTAACTAATATTTAGCTTACAGTGCCAATTCATTTATTTATCTAACAAATATTTAGCTTACAGTGACAATTTTTTATTTATCTAAATAATATTTAGCTTACAGTGACAATTTTTTTTTTTATTTTAATAATATTTAACTTGCAGTGACAATTTATTTTTTATCTAAATAATATTAAGCTTACAGTGACAATTTATTTATTCATCTAAATAATACTTAGCTTACAGTGGCAATTTATTTATTTATCTAACTAATATTTAGCTTACAGTGACAATTTATTTATTTATCTAAATAATATTTAGCTTACAGTGACAATTTATTTTTTATCTAAATAATATTTAGCTTACAGTGACAATTTATTTATTTATCTAAATAATATTTAGCTTACAGTGACAATTTATTGATTTCTCTAAATAATATTTAGCTTACAGTGACAATTGATTTATTTATCAAAATAATATGTAGCTTACAGTGAAAATTTATTTATCTAAATGATATTTAGCTTACAGTGAGAATTTATTTATGTATCTAAATAATATTTAGCTTACAGTGACAATTTATTTATTCATCTTAATAATATTTAGCTTACAGTGACAATTTATTTATTTATCAAAATAATATTTAGCTTACAGTGACAATTTATTTATTTATGTAAATAATATTAAGCTTACAGTGACAATTTATTTATTTATCTAAATAATATTTAGCTTACAGTGACAATTTATTTATCTAAATAATATTTAGCTTACAGTGACAATTTATTTAGCTAAATAATATTCAGCTTACAGTGACAATTTATTAATTTTTCTAAATAATATTTAGCTTACAGTGTACATTTATTTATTTTTCAAAATAATGTTTAGCTTACAGTGACAATTTATTTATTCATCTAAATAATATTTAGCTTACAGTGACAATTTATTTTTTATCTAAATAATATTTAGCTTACAGTGACAATTTATTTATTTATCTAACTAATATTTAGCTTACAGTGACAATTTATTTATCTAACTAATATTTTGCTTACAGTGCCAATTCATTTATTTATCTAACAAATGTTTAGCTTACAGTGACAATTTATTTATTTATCTAAATAATATTTAGCTTACAGTGACAATTTATTTATTTATCTTGATAATATTTAACTTGCAGTGACAATTTATTTTTTATCTAAATAATATTAAGCTTACAGTGACAATTTATTTATTCATCTAAATAATACTTAGCTTACAGTGACAATTTATTTATTTATCTAACTAATATTTAGCTTACAGTGACAATTTATTTATTTATCTAAATAATATTTAGCTTACAGTGACAATTTATTTTTGATCTAAATAATATTTAGCTTACAGTGACAATTTATTTATTTATCTAAATAATATTTAGCTTACAGTGACAATTTATTGTGTCCTCTAAATAATATTTAGCTTACAGTGACAATTTATTTATTTATCTAAATAATATTTAGCTTACAGTGAAAATTTATTTATCTAAATGATATTTAGCTTACAGTGACAATTTATTTATCTAAATAATATTTAGCTTACAGTGACAATTTATTTATTCATCTAAATAATATTTAGCTTACAGTGACAATTTATTTATTTATCTGAATAATATTAAGCTTACAGTGACAATTTATTTATTTATCAAAATAATATTTAGCTTACAGTGACAATTTATTTATCTAAATAATATTTAGCTTACAGTGACAATTTATTTTTATCTAAATAACATTTAGCTTACAGTGTACATTTATTTATTTTTCAAAATAATATTTAGCTTACAGTGACAATTTATTTATTTATCTAAATAATATTTAGCTTACAGTGACAATTTATTTGTTTATCTAAATAATATTTAGCTTACAGTGACAATTCATTTATTTATCTAACTAATATTTAGCTTACAGTGACAATTTATTTATCTAACTAATATTAAGCTTACAGTGACAATTCATTTATTTATCTAAATAATATTTAGCTTACAGTGAAAATTTATTTATCTAAATAATATTTAGCTTACAGTGACAATTTATTTATTTATCTAAATAATATTATGCTTACAGTGACAATTTATTTATTCATCTAAATAATATTTAGCTTACAGTGACAATTTATTTATTTATCTAAATAATATTAAGCTTACAGTGACGATTTATTTATTTATCAAAATAATATTTAGCTTACAGTGACAATTTATTTATCTAAAAAATATTTAGCTTACAGTGACAATTTATTTTTTATCTAAATAATATTTAGCTTACAGTGTACATTTATTTATTTTTCAAAATAATATTTAGCTTACAGTGACAATTTATTTATTTATCGAAATAATATTTAGCTTACAGTGACAATTTATTGATCTAACTAATATTAAGCTTACAGTGACAATTCGTTTATTTATCTAAATAATATTTAGCTTACAGTTACAATTTATTTATTTATTTAAATAATATTTAGCTTACAGTGACAATTTTTTTATTCATCTTAATAATATTTAGCTTACAGTAACAATTTAGTTATTTATCTAAATAATATTTAGCTTACAGTGACAATTCCTTTGTTCATCTAAATAATATTTAGCTTACAGTGACAATTCATTTATTTATCTAAATAATATTTAGCTTACAGTGCCAATTTATTTATTTATCTAACTAATATTTAGCTTACAGTGACAATTTATTTATCTAACTAATATTTAGCTTACAGTGCCAATTCATTTATTTATCTAACAAATATTTAGCTTACAGTGACAATTTTTTATTTATCTAAATAATATTTAGCTTACAGTGACAATTTTTTTATTTATTTTAATAATATTTAACTTGCAGTGACAATTTATTTTTTATCTAAATAATATTAAGCTTACAGTTACAATTTATTTATTCATCTAAATAATACTTAGCTTACAGTGGCAATTTATTTATTTATATAACTAATATTTAGCTTACAGTGACAATTTATTTATTTATCTAAATAATATTTAGCTTACAGTGACAATTTATTTTTTATCTAAATAATATTTAGCTTACAGTGACAATTTATTTATTTATCTAAATAATATTCAGCTTACAGTGACAATTTATTGATTTCTCTAAATAATATTTAGCTTACAGTGACAATTGATTTATTTATCAAAATAATATGTAGCTTACAGTGAAAATTTATTTATCTAAATGATATTTAGCTTACAGTGACAATTTATTTATGTATCTAAATAATATTTAGCTTACAGTGACAATTTATTTATTCATCTTAATAATATTTAGCTTACAGTGACAATTTATTTATTTATCAAAATAATATTTAGCTTACAGTGACAATTTATTTATTTATGTAAATAATATTAAGCTTACAGTGACAATTTATTTATTTATCTAAATAATATTTAGCTTACAGTGACAATTTATTTATCTAAATAATATTTAGCTTACAGTGACAATTTATTTAGCTAAATAATATTCAGCTTACAGTGACAATTTATTAATTTTTCTAAATAATATTTAGCTTACAGTGTACATTTATTTATTTTTCAAAATAATTTTTAGCTTACAGTGACAATTTATTTATTCATCTAAATAATATTTAGCTTACAGTGACAATTTATTTTTTATCTAAATAATATTTAGCTTACAGTGACAATTTATTTATTTATCTAACTAATATTTAGCTTACAGTGACAATTTATTTATCTAACTAATATTTTGCTTACAGTGCCAATTCATTTATTTATCTAACAAATGTTTAGCTTACAGTGACAATTTATTTATTTATCTAAATAATATTTAGCTTACAGTGACAATTTATTTATTTATCTTGATAATATTTAACTTGCAGTGACAATTTATTTTTTATCTAAATAATATTAAGCTTACAGTGACAATTTATTTATTCATCTAAATAATACTTAGCTTACAGTGACAATTTATTTATTTATCTAACTAATATTTAGCTTACAGTGACAATTTATTTTTTATCTAAATAACATTTAGCTTACAGTGTACATTTATTTATTTTTCAAAATAATATTTAGCTTACAGTGACAATTTATTTATTTATCTAAATAATATTTAGCTTACAGTGACAATTTATTTGTTTATCTAAATAATATTTAGCCCTCAGTGACAATTCATTTATTTATCTAACTAATATTTAGCTTACAGTGACAATTTATTTATCTAACTAATATTAAGCTTACAGTGACAATTCATTTATTTATCTAAATAATATTTAGCTTACAGTGAAAATTTATTTATCTAAATAATATTTAGCTTACAGTGACAATTTATTTATTTATCTAAATAATATTATGCTTACAGTGACAATTTATTTATTCATCTAAATAATATTTAGCTTACAGTGACAATTTATTTATTTATCTAAATAATATTAAGCTTACAGTGCCAATTCATTTATTTATCTAAATAATATTTAGCTTACAGTGACAATTTATTTATCTAAAAAATATTTAGCTTACAGTGACAATTTATTTTTTATCTAAATAATATTTAGCTTACAGTGTACATTTATTTATTTTTCAAAATAATATTTAGCTTACAGTGACAATTTATTTATTTATCTAAATAATATTTAGCTTACAGTGACAATTTATTTATCTAACTAATATTAAGCTTACAGTGACAATTCGTTTATTTATCTAAATAATATTTAGCTTACAGTAACAATTTATTTATTTATTTAAATAATATTTAGCTTACAGTGACAATTTATTTATTCATCTTAATAATATTTAGCTTACAGTAACAATTTAGTTATTTATCTAAATAATATTTAGCTTACAGTGACAATTCCTTTGTTCATCTAAATAATATTTAGCTTACAGTGACAATTCATTTATTTATCTAAATAATATTTAGCTTACAGTGCCAATTTATTTATTTATCTAACTAATATTAAGCTTACAGTGACAATTTATTTATCTAACTAATATTTAGTTTACAGTGCCAATTCATTTATTTATCGCACAAATATTTAGCTTACAGTGACAATTTTTTATTTATCTAAATAATATTTAGCTTACAGTGACAATTTTTTTATTTATTTTAATAATATTTAACTTGCAGTGACAATTTATTTTTTATCTAAATAATATTAAGCTTACAGTGACAATTTATTTATTCATCTAAATAATACTTAGCTTACAGTGGCAATTTATTTATTTATATAACTAATATTTAGCTTACAGTGACAATTTATTTATTTATCTAAATAATATTTAGCTTACAGTGACAATTTATTTTTTATCTAAATAATATTTAGCTTACAGTGACAATTTATTTATTTATCTAAATAATATTCAGCTTACAGTGACAATTTATTGATTTCTCTAAATAATATTTAGCTTACAGTGACAATTGATTTATTTATCAAAATAATATGTAGCTTACAGTGAAAATTTATTTATCTAAATGATATTTAGCTTACAGTGACAATTTATTTATGTATCTAAATAATATTTAGCTTACAGTGACAATTTATTTATTCATCTTAATAATATTTAGCTTACAGTGACAATTTATTTATTTATCAAAATAATATTTAGCTTACAGTGACAATTTATTTATTTATGTAAATAATATTAAGCTTACAGTTACAATTTATTTATTTATCTAAATAATATTTAGCTTACAGTGACAATTTATTTATCTAAATAATATTTAGCTTACAGTGACAATTTATTTAGCTAAATAATATTCAGCTTACAGTGACAATTTATTAATTTTTCTAAATAATATTTAGCTTACAGTGTACATTTATTTATTTTTCAAAATAATTTTTAGCTTACAGTGACAATTTATTTATTCATCTAAATAATATTTAGCTTACAGTGACAATTTATTTTTTATCTAAATAATATTTAGCTTACAGTGACAATTTATTTATTTATCTAACTAATATTTAGCTTACAGTGACAATTTATTTATCTAACTAATATTTTGCTTACAGTGCCAATTCATTTATTTATCTAACAAATGTTTAGCTTACAGTGACAATTTATTTATTTATCTAAATAATATTTAGCTTACAGTGACAATTTATTTATTTATCTTGATAATATTTAACTTGCAGTGACAATTTATTTTTTATCTAAATAATATTAAGCTTACAGTGACAATTTATTTATTCATCTAAATAATACTTAGCTTACAGTGACAATTTATTTATTTATCTAACTAATATTTAGCTTACAGTGACAATTTATTTATTTATCTAAATAATATTTAGCTTACAGTGACAATTTATTTTTTATCTAAATAATATTTAGCTTACAGTGACAATTTATTTATTTATCTAAATAATATTTAGCTTACAGTGACAATTTATTGTGTCCTCTAAATAATATTTAGCTTACAGTGACAATTTATTTATTTATCTAAATAATATTTAGCTTACAGTGAAAATTTATTTATCTAAATGATATTTAGCTTACAGTGACAATTTATTTATCTAAATAATATTTAGCTTACAGTGACAATTTATTTATTCATCTAAATAATATTTAGCTTACAGTGACAATTTATTTATTTATCTGAATAATATTAAGCTTACAGTGACAATTTATTTATTTATCAAAATAATATTTAGCTTACAGTGACAATTTATTTATCTAAATAATATTTAGCTTACAGTGACAATTTATTTTTTATCTAAATAACATTTAGCTTACAGTGTACATTTATTTATTTTTCAAAATAATATTTAGCTTACAGTGACAATTTATTTATTTATCTAAATAATATTTAGCTTACAGTGACAATTTATTTGTTTATCTAAATAATATTTAGCTTACAGTGACAATTCATTTATTTATCTAACTAATATTTAGCTTACAGTGACAATTTATTTATCTAACTAATATTAAGCTTACAGTGACAATTCATTTATTTATCTAAATAATATTTAGCTTACAGTAACAATTTATTTATTTATTTAAATAATATTTAGCTTACAGTGACAATTTATTTATTTATCTAAATAATATTTAGCTTACAGTGACAATTTATTTATCTAAATAATATTTAGCTTACAGTGACAATTCCTTTATTCATCTAAATAATATTTAGCTTACAGTGACAATTCATTTATTTATCTAAATAATATTTAGCTTACAGTGCCAATTTATTTATTTATCTAACTAATATTTAGCTTACAGTGACAATTTATTTATCTAACTAATATTTAGCTTACAGTGCTAATTCATTTATTTATCTAACAAATATTTAGCTTACAGTGACAATTTTTTATTTATCTAAATTATATTTAGCTTACAGTGATAATTTATTGATGTATCTTAATAATATTTAACTTGCAGTGACAATTTATTTTTTATCTAAATAATATTAAGCTTACAGGGACAATTTATTTATTCATCTAAATAATACTTAGCTTACAGTGACAATTTATTTATTTATCTAACTAATATTTAGCTTACAGTGACAATTTATTTATTTATCTAAATAATATTTAGCTTACAGTGACAATTTATTTATTTATCTAAATAATATTTAGCTTACAGTGACAATTTATTTATTTATCTAAATAATATTTAGCTTACAGTGACAATTTATTTATTTATCTAAATAATATTTAGCTTACAGTGACAATTTATTTATCTAAATAATATTTAGCTTACAGTGACAATTTATTTATCTAAATAATATTTAGCTTACAGTGTACATTTATTTATTTTTCAAAATAATTTTTAGCTTACAGTGACAATTGATTTATTTATCTAAATAATATTTAGCTTACAGTGAAAATTTATTTATCTAAATGATATTTAGCTTACAGTTACAATTTATTTATTTATCTAAATAATATTTAGCTTACAGTGACAATTTATTTATTGATCTAAATAATATTTAGCTTACAGTGACAATTTATTTATTTATCTAAATAATATTAAGCTTACAGTGACAATTTATTTATCTATGTAAATAATATTAAGCTTACAGTGACAATTTATTTATTTATCTAAATAATATTTAGCTTACAGTGACAATTTATTTATCTAAATAATATTTAGCTTACAGTGACAATTTATTTATCTAAATAATATTTAGCTTACAGTGTACATTTATTTATTTTTCAAAATAATTTTTAGCTTACAGTGACAATTTATTTATTTATCTAAATAATATTTAGCTGACAGTGACAATTTATTTGTTTATCTAAATAATATTTAGCTTACAGTGACAATTTATTTATTTATCTAAATAATATTTAGCTTACAGTAACAATTTATTTTTATCTAAATAATATTTAGCTTACAGTGACAATTTATTTATTTATCTAAATAATATTTAGCCTACAGTGACAATTTATTTATTTATCATAATAATATTTAGCTTACAGTGACAATTCCTTTATTCATCTAAATAATACTTAGCTTACAGTGACAATTTATTTATTTATCTAAATAATATTTTGCTTACAGTGACAATTTATTAATTTATCTAAATAATATTTAGCTTACAGTGACAATTTATTTATTTATCAAAATAATATTTAGCTTACAGTGACAATTTATTTATTTATCTTAATAATATTTAGCTTACAGTTACAATTTCTTTATTTATCTAAATAATATTTAGCTTACAGTGACAATTTATTTATCTAAATAATATTTTGCTTACAGTGACAATTTATTGTGTCCTCTAAATAATATTTAGCTTACAGTGACAATTTATTTATTTATCTAAATAATATTTAGCTTACAGTGAAAATTTATTTATCTAAATGATATTTAGCTTACAGTGACAATTTATTTATTTATCTAAATAATATTATGCTTACAGTGACAATTTATTTATTCATCTAAATAATATTTAGCTTACAGTGACAATTTATTTATTTATCTAAATAATATTAAGCTTACAGTGACAATTTATTTATTTATCAAAATAATATTTAGCTTACAGTGACAATTTATTTATCTAAATAATATTTAGCTTACAGTGACAATTTATTTTTTATCTGAATAATATTTAGCTTACAGTGTACATTTATTTATTTTTCAAAATAATATTTAGCTTACAGTGACAATTTATTTATTTATCTAAATAATATTTAGCTTACAGTGACAATTTCTTTATCTAACTAATATTAAGCTTACAGTGACAATTCATTTATTTATCTAAATAATATTAAGCTTACAGTAACAATTTATTTATTTATTTAAATAATATTTAGCTTACAGTGACAATTTATTTATTCATATTAATAATATTTAGCTTACAGTAACAATTTATTTATTTATCTAAATAATATTTAGCTTATAGTGACAATTCCTTTGTTCATCTAAATAATATTTAGCTTACAGTGACAATTCATTTATTTATCTAAATAATATTTAGCTTACAGTGCCAATTTATTTATTTATCTAACTAATATTTAGCTTACAGTGACAATTTATTTATCTAACTAATATTTAGCTTACAGTGCCAATTCATTTATTTATCTAACAAATATTTAGCTTACAGTGACAATTTTTTATTTATCTAAATAATATTTAGCTTACAGTGACAATTTTTTATTTATTTTAATAATATTTAACTTGCAGTGACAATTTATTTTTTATCTAAATAATATTAAGCTTACAGTTACAATTTATTTATTCATCTAAATAATACTTAGCTTACAGTGGCAATTTATTTATTTATCTAACTAATTTTTAGCTTACAGTTACAATTTATTTATTCATCTAAATAATATTTAGCTTACAGTGACAATTTATTTTTTATCTAAATAATATTTAGCTTACAGTGACAAATTATTTATTTATCTAAATAATATTTAGCTTACAGTGAAAATTTATTTATTCATCTTAATAATATTTAGCTTACAGTGACAATTTATTTATTTATCTAAATAATATTTAGCTTACAGTGACAATTGATTTATTTATCTAAATAATATTTAGCTTACAGTGAAAATTTATTTATCTAAATGATATTTAGCTTACAGTGACAATTTATTTATTTATCTAAATAATATTTAGCTTACAGTGACAATTTATTTATTCATCTTAATAATATTTAGCTTACAGTGACAATTTATTTATTTATCTAAATAATATTAAGCTTACAGTGACAATTTATTTATTTATGTAAATATTATTAAGCTTACAGTGACAATTTATTTATTTATCTGAATAATATTTAGCTTACAGTGACAATTTATTTATCTAAATAATATTTAGCTTACAGTGACAATTCATTTATCTAAATAATATTCAGCTTACAGTGACAATTTATTTATTTATCTAAATAATATTTAGCTTACAGTGTACATTTATTTATTTTTCAAAATAATTTTTAGCTTACAGTTACAATATATTTATTTATCTAAATAATATTTAGCTTACAGTGACAATTTATTTGTTTATCTAAATAATATTTAGCTTACAGTTACAATTTCTTTATTTATCTAAATAATATTCAGCTTACAGTGACAATTTATTTATTTATCTAAATAATATTTAGCTTACAGTTGCAATTTATTTATTTATCTAAATAATATTTAGCTTACAGTGACAATTTATTTATTTATCTAAATAATATTTAGCTTACAGTTAAAATTTATTTATTTATCTAAATAATATTTAGCTTACAGTGTCAATTTATTTATTTATCTAAATAATATTTAGCTTACAGTGACAATTTATTCATTTATCTAAATAATATTTAGCTTACAGTGACAATTTATTTATTCATCTGAATAATACTAGCTTTCAGTGACAATTTATTTATTTATCTAAATAATATTTAGCTTACAGTGACAATTTATTTATCTAAATAATATTTAGCTTACAGTGACAATTTATTTATTCATTTAAATAATATTTAGCTCACAGTGACCATTTTTCTTATTTATCTAAATAATATTTAGCTTACAGTGACAATTTATTTATTTATCTAAATAATATTTAGCTTACAGTGACAATTCATCTTAAGGAAGTAATTTTCTTCTTAATAGTATTGCCCTCTGACAGACATTCGAAAAGAATATTTTTATCTACAGTAAACTATACAGATTGATGTAGAAAACACCATGGAATATACACGGGAGATTGCTTGTAATAACAGATTTTCATCGCTAAACGCGTAGATTGAATGGACGTATCTTCAGAATTTTTTTTTTTACACATTTCGTCAACTCAGGTGCTTGTCTGGTCGGGCGGGTCATGGAGGGTATTCAGTCGTCGAGCAGGTAGGGAATCTGTTTTGCTGGGAAACAGACACGTAATTGACATATTTCTTTCTACCCGGTTTACTTGTTTTGAATCGGGTGGCTGGCTTTGAGTCACGGTGGAAATGCGGCTCGAAATCAGACGTGAAAGAAAATCAAGAACACTAACTTGGGGACAAAGAAAGAGAGAAAGAAGGAGAGAGAGATGGATACATAGGGAGAGAGTGAGAGAACTGAGAATGAACGAAAAATAAAGGGTGAGGAAAGAATGAGCCAAAAAGAACAAACATAAAGGGGTATGAGGTTTAAACTGGTGCTGGTGGGAAGAAAAACAATAAAAAACAAAATCGAAAGATACCCCCGCCACAAAAACAAAAAACAAAAACAAATAAAAACAGACAAAATGCTTTTTCTACGTCAAGTAATGAGGTTTAAAAAAATTAATTCTATTACTTACTCAAGAGGCTGGAATACATTGATGCCATAACGTATTTGCATAAAATAATATCGTTTTCTCTTATATTTCTGCCTCCACATAAACTCACACAGATAGCTGTTCGTCATTCCGCAATACGTTCCACAGTGGCGTTTATTCTGAATTTTGTACCTCGATAATTGTGTCTTTCATCGATCTCAAAGGGCAGATCTGAACTTTAACCCGATACTTAATTTTAACATGACCCATACCGATCTCAATGTGGAGATCTGAATTCTAACCCTAGAATAATCCTAACCCTAACCCGACACATGTCTACACATAGTTTACAGAAGTAGGCGAAAGACATGTGATCGCACACTGCCAATGCAAAACTTAGTTTTCTATTAGTAGCGGATTTCTTCTAAATATTTGCGGTAAAAAGAGAGTGTTAGGCGTTTTATTTATCTTCCTCCCACAAGGTAAGATGTGACACAAGGCCGAGAAAGTGGGATTTGAAAAGCCAACGCCCGAGAAGGTGAGCACTCTGGCCTACAAAAAATGCCTGGGCAGCCCCGTCGGAATTCCCCGGTAGGGGCGTCTCATGCAGTAAGCGATAAACTTACTCCATCCCAAAGAGGGGAGGCAAAGCCTGGGAGGGTGGACCTCCTAGAACTGCACAGGGCCGTCCCATAGACCAGCGTAAATCAAGATCCGAAGGCCAAGACGATATCGGTCTATGGGGTGCAGTATCCATCGGAACAGAGGCGTATTTGTGTAAGAAGGGAAAAAGGAAAAAAGCTACACGCGTACGCTCAAGTTTCACATGAAACATATATGATGTTGATGTATCTAGATAACATCAAGTTGACAATTGTAATACATTGGCATTAAAATACTACTACTACTACTACTACTACTACTGATAATAGTAATAGTAATAGTAATAGTAGTAATAATAATAGAAGAAGAAAAGGTAAGACTAAGATGATAGAGATACAAATCGTAACAGGACTTTTGGAAATAATGAAAGCCAGTTTTTTCAAAACGTAAACGTAGGGAGAACAAAAAGCGAACATCCAGAACCGACAGAAACAAAACACTTCTGGGGCAAGATATGGGAAAAGCGACAGGACCAAAACAAAAAATGCTGAATGGCTGAAAAACACGAAGGAAGAAAATTGAAGAAGGGATATAAACCGAAATTACTGAAGTCACACCCAAGACAACCATCAGAAAGATGGCAAACTTGAAAACACCAGACCACAATGGAATACATGCATATAAGTTTTAGAAATTCACGAGCCTACATGAAAGACTAGCGCAAAATCTGTGAAACAAACATACACGATTGAGCAAAGGAAAACCTACGTTAATAAAAAAAAAACACTGAAACAAAGAACGATCCAGAACAACTACATGCAAATAACCTGTTTATCAATCATGTGGGAAATCCTAACGGCACAATTTAGAGTACAGAACTATCACTCCGTAAATAACTGTTGACTTCTCCCCGAGGAACAAACAGTATGCCGGAAAGAAACGCATGATCTATGTATAGATCAGAAAATCCTGAAGGAGGTAAAAAGCAGAAAAAAGAACATATCCATGGCATGGATTGACTACAAGAAAGCTTATGAATAATTTAATGCTTAAAAATATACAAGATACCCAACAGGATTATTAATTTCATTAAAAAAGCAATGAAAACATGGAGACTAGAACCGACAGCTAAGGACAACAGCTTACTCAGATAAGAATACAGAGAGGCATTTTCCAAGGAGAGCGACGTACATAAAATAAATACATGTGTAATATAAAGAGAATTCCTGAAAAGTAAATTACGTGAAACTAGAATAGAAAAGAAAAACGTAATAAAAGGAATACACACCTGGACAAAGCCATAGAAAGATTCTGGACTCTTCATAAGCTGCACAAAAAGGAATTAAGAAATTAAAAATAAATAACTATGCACAAGACACTAAACCCGATGGATGTAAAGAGGTGTAATAATATGACTTGATAAAGTTCCCTGTTTGTAGGTCTCGTTTAGGTAAAAAAGAAAGAAAGAAAGAGGTTACCGAAAGCTTGATTATAGAAATAAACTCTGTTACATTTTAAAGAAGTTTTATTTATACATAGTTTCATCAACAACACATCCAGGGATCAAGAAAAAGTTACGTAACAAGACTAGAAATACAAAAGAACAATGAGTCGGCGGGCGCACGTCCATCCGTAAAATTGATGTGCACCTGCGTCCACATGTCTCGCGCGCATCAACTCTTCGTTTGGGGCGAGACAGAAACATAGTTTTCTCTTCAGCTGACGTAAAAAAAAACTCTGACTGGTAGAAAAGCGGAAAAACGACGTAAAAACAGTTCAGCAGAAATGCCTCTTACGCAAAGTATTCTGATTGGATAATGTTATTAATCACTCCGCGTTGAATGATACACTTGCTCAAAAGAAAATAGATCGTGAGCGTATAACTGCTACATGAGACGAGAACGTTACAGAAGAAGCGTAAAGATTGAAGATTACATAGAAAACGCAATTAAAAGACTAGAAAATGCATAATTCAAAACAGAGAGAGGCTGATTACCGCCACCTAAAACAGAGCAACTGTGAACATTATTGAAAACAGTAACACGGGAAACGAAAAGGCGAGAAAATAAAAATGAAAAGTGAAACAACAAAGTGAACGATTCATACGACTTAAAAGAATTGTGCATGGACTAACAAATCACCGCTTATCAAGGCCCAAAGGCCACTCGAGGATAACGGTTAATGAAACAACACCGTGAGGATTGGTAACGATGGTTAAAATTGGGCAGAATGTGATTATTTAAGAGGACGACTCAACAAGAACTTGTTAATATTTGACTTCAAAACGACCATTGATATTGTGTCGTTCTTGGAAAGAAACTTTGCTCATGGAAGTTTCGTTTAATTTTAGGTACACAGAGGAAGAAAAGAAAAATTATTTACAGTTGTTGTAGCGAGACGAGTTTTTGTTGTGAATGTTTTACATGACCAAACCTTAGATTGGTGCTCAGTCGAACACTTGCCATGAAAATAAGGATAGAGCAGAGAAAGACTAGCAACCTGTCTTCTGTGAGAAAGAGGATGTAGGAAAGTGAAGAGGACATCCTGCACTAAATTTCGAGGTCGGTTTTGTACTCTGTCAAGGCAGGAAAGGGTGATCTGAGCGGCACCTCCCCAGATGTGGCAACAGTACCTCCCCATCTTAGGACGTATTTGACTCTTATACAGGTAGAGGATTGTTTAAGCGCTTGAAATAGAACTCGTGTTGGTCTGTCACTCATAAGTTGGAAATAGCAGTTTCCATAGTCTGTTACGGTTAATTCTGAAATATCATTTTCATCGCAAATCGCGCAGAACGAATGGACGCATCTTAAAAATGTACGTGTTTGCTCGAATAAAAGTGCATATATCAATTAGTATATCAATTTCTATATATCAATAGCTTCGTTTTGTGTTACGATGACGTCACAAAGTGATGACGTCACAAACAAAGAAGCCATTCCCTATTAATACGCTTGTCCATGTGGCGTCAGTGTCAAAGTGACAGTATTTCCGTGTATTCCATTACAGTGTAATATGCACACGTGAATACACGAATGGGTGGAAGCGTAAAGGCGGTGGTGTGAGTTGAAATAGACATCCCATGAGAAAGGGTATCTTGTTTTCTTTTGAACATTTACCCGGCGTGGGAGTCTCAGGTGAATCGAACCTTCGTCCGTTTGTCGCCACGCTAATTATACCCTCATTAGACAATGAGCAACAAATGTGTCCACCCCTTTCAACGCACGCAATACTTTATATATAAATATAGTCATCCACAGAGAGTCTTTTCGCTGTATCACAGCAATGTCTGTCTATCTATCTATCTATCTATCTATCTATCTATCTAAGTCTGTTTCTATCTACCTATGTATTAAAAGGTTGTTGTATTTTGGGAGTTCGTCTGTTCGTATGCAAATAGTAACGTGATTGGTTAATAAAAAAGGAATAGGCAGAGTACACGTTACTAAAGCAGTAGTGTTTACAATGGCAATACCCGAGTTCGAATCTAATGTATATCTAAAACATTCTTTAAAAACTAGATACGTGTTTTATTGATTCAAAGAAATTGACATAACATAATTATATAAAAAAACATTGCATAAAGACATTTTTAAAAAAATAAGTGACCTTTTTATTTTTAAATAATCCGCAAAAAAAGTAGATATAAATAGCATTTGGCATTAGTAAAATGCGAATTATATTTTTTTTACAATATAATTTCGAATATGTTTCTGCCAATAAAAATGATACGTAAATACATCATCGTAGTTACTTACTCTCTCATGCAAATAGTAAGGAGCTATTTTTTACACAAAATTTCACAAATATTTTTCTTTGTACTAGCTATACAGCGATAGAAGCTAGATAATGATGGATATATATATATATATATATATATATATATATATATATATATATATATATATATATATATATATAATCAAGACACGGTAAACATTCACAAGATAGGAATCCTAAGAATTTAAACCGGGTTTACAAAAGTGCTCAATATAAAATAGAGCTTTCATATGTATGAGTATTTTTATTCATACAGACAAGTGCAAAATCTGCGACATAGGCATGTCGATGTTATGGATCAACAGCTTTTATAAAATGAGATCTCATCAGGGAGAGTTAGAATTCGTTCTTTACCTCAGATCATATTTGGAATTAAATATGGTCTCTCCTTCCCACTCCCCCTTTCTCTTCTCGCTTCTGCTTCGCCGGTAAGGTCGTCAGTGAGCGCATGGAGTTAAAACTTAAGGTGTTAGAGATATTTTTCCGATTTATTTATTAAATAACTTTAATTAATTACTGTAAATATAAAGGAAACTATTGCATATGGATAGCCAACATAAGCCAATATAATTTCAAAATAATAATACTAAACATTAATTAATTATGAACGGTTTAAAAAATAGTTATGCTAATTAGGCAGTCAAAAGATTCTGTCTTAATCTGTTATCTCTACTATATATACAGAATATCAAGATTTTATGTTGTATTATTGATTTAAATGACAGTAATCCGATTTGATTATAATATAGGAGTGATAAATGAAAAATAAATTTCGCGTTTATTTATAATATATATATATATATATATATTAAATTCACGAAACAGTTTTATAAATTCTTTGTGAAATAGTAGGAAAATACAAGTAGAGTGCTCAATCAATTAAGGGAATCAGAATTAAAAGATTAATATTTATTTATTAATACAGAAATTTAATACAACATATGGACCAATGGTTTCAAGCACAGAAGGTTAAATTTCGGGATCTCATCAGCATGGAAAGCAATTACTTTCTATGCTTATGAGAGCCAGAGGTGTTGCCTTCTGCGCTCGAAACCATTGGTCCATATGTTGTATAAAATTGCTGTATCAACATATATATATATATATATATATATATATATATATATATATATATATATATAAGTAAATGTCCAGGTAATGTAAATGTCTACGGGATAGGAATCCAATGAATTTCAACCGAGCTTATAAAACATGCTCAATATCAAATAGAGCTTTTTGTATATGATTGCTTTTATTCAAACAGACATGTACAAAATCTGCGACACTGACATGTCTATGATATCGATCTAATTTGATTTACATATCTGATGAGAGCGGACCACCACTTAAAACGCGTTATATAAAATTATAAAATGATAAAATAACAAAATAATAAATAAATGTTGAAAAAAACATTTTACAAATGTTGGTAGCCTTACTCCTTTACATATATACTTTTCTCTCGTTGAAACTGCACTAGATTAATTATTGAGGGGGGGGGTAGGCTCTCTTTGCCCCCCCCCCCTCAATAATTAATCTCACTGGCGTCTCTGGTTCGCTTGCTCGGATCTTGGCCTTTTGTCCCTGATCAAAGTATTGTATCTGTTCTGATGGATGCTAGTATTGTCCTGTACAGTTCTAGGTGATCACCCTCCCAGGATTGCCTTCTCTTTGACAAGGGATTAGTTTATTCCTGATCGCCTGAGGCGTTCCTGTCGGGGAATGCCGACGAGGCTGTTCGTGCATTTTTTGTAGGTCGGAGTGCGCTAATTCTAGTGTGCTGGCTAACCACATCTGAACTTTGGCTTAGCCTCCGGGAGAGGAGGAAAAACGATACTTTGACCTTGTATCAAACCTCTTTGAGGTAAATAACTTCGCTTGCTTGGAAGGAAGTGCCGACTGGACTACACAATTATTTTTGTTTGTATTCGCAATTCTCTTTTTGGAGAGCTGCATTTTCACATTAAAAAACAATCTGCTGCAAGTAAGTATTAATCTCTGTATGTATGTATGTATGTATGTATGTATGTATGTATGTATGTGTGTATGTGTGTATGTATGTATGTATGTATGTATTTATGTGTGTATGTATGTATGTATGTATGTATGTGTGTGTATGTATGTATGTATGTATGTATGTGTGTGTGTATGTATGTATGTATGTGTGTATGTATGTGTGTATGTGTGTATGTATGTATGTATGTATGTATTTATGTGTGTATGTATGTATGTATGTATGTATGTGTGTGTATGTATGTATGTATGTATGTATGTGTGTGTGTATGTATGTATGTATGTATGTATGTATGTGTGTGTGTATGTATGTATGTATGTATGTGTGTATGTATGTATGTATGTGTGTTTATCTGTCAGTCTGTCTCCTTGTCTCTTATTTTCTCTCTTTCAAAATGATACCGTTTTGTAAAATGCAAACTTTTTTCAATTATGAACAAAACGCAACTCATATTTTTAATTGATTAATATAAAATGAGTTGTCTCCCCTTACAACTCAACATTCCTGCATACAGAAGAAACTAGCTGAAATGTTATCCATAAAGTCACCAGATACACGTCACGTGATTAGTAAAGGTCATTTTATGTCAGAAAAGCTTAATTTCACAACAAAAAATAGAAAAGTTGTCACACATTTTGATTTCAACAATCGAGGAACACGTTTTGCCTCCATCATAAGTCGTTGCGAGTATTTTCGGAAGTCAGCTCAAATTGAAGGCACGTGGTTCGCGAACAAGCGAGATCACGTGCTGTCTAGAATTTCTGTAAAAGATCACGTATAAAAGAATACCAAAATTCGCTTAATCGGAGCCAAGAGACTTCTAAACAAACGTAACCATCCAGGATCATTTTCATTATCAGATTACACTAAACATTTCTCCTCTTAGCTACTCAGATCTCAATCTTCTGGACTACTATGTATGGAGCGTAGTTGAGAAAAAAGTAAATGAGACTCAGCATAACATTAATAACCCTCAAAACTCTGCATAGAGCAATGCCCAATGTGAAGAAAGACCACCTGATCCTAGCATGTAGGTAATTCATACCTAACATAAACGCCGGTATCGGAGCCGAAGGATGATTTTATTAATACAATTACAAATATATATTGTTATCTTCATGCTCAAAACGTTTTTCAGTAAAAAGACATTTTCTTTTTTACAAGTCATTTTTCTGTACCCATAAATCTGTCCTCACTTATACTACAAACAATATATTATTATTATTATTATTATTATTATTATTATTATTATTATTATTATTATTATTATTATTATTATTATTATTATTATTATTATTATTATTATTATAACTCCGAAGAATACAAAATTTATGAAATAATACATATATATATATCATTAATTTTAATTTTAAATAAATAATATTCAATTATTTTTACCTACATACGCTATCGTTTCGAACTTTCGCTCTCATCAGTGCAGGGATGATAATCTCGGATGGTCGCACAGTTCGAACCCCTGCCACAGAGTCAACCTAGACTTATTATTCTTGCAGTCAACCTAGACTCTGTAAGCAAGCGCTGTAACCATTAGACCGCGGGACATTAATCACGTATACAGGCCTGGTCAGTACTAGATGGGTATTGATTTACTCCTCTCCAGGAGTTAGGCACAAGGCCAGTTTTTATCTTACTCCCACAAGTAAGATGTGACCCAAGGTCGGGTCGTGAAAGTGGGGTTTAAAAATTGCCTGGGCAGCCCAGTCGGCATTCTCCGGTAGGGGCGCCTCAGGCAGTAAGCAATAAACTTACTCCTCCCCAAAGAGGGGAGGCGAAGCCTGGGAGGGTGGACCTCCTAGAACTGCACAGGACAGATCCATTGACCGGCGTAAATCAATACCCGAAGGCCAAGACAATACCAGTATGGGGTGCAGTATCCATCGGAACAGATACTGCACTTTGATCTTAGCCAAAAGGTCAAGTGAGAATACCATGTGTTGTATGTGGGCACCAAGCTATGCGTGGCGACTAGGGCACACAAAACACATGAATGACAGTGTAAAGATAATTATTCAAGCCGGTCGCAGGATTCGAAACCCCGGAACGCGTTATGTTTATAACTAAAATTCCGACGTCTAAACCCTCACGTCCTTCATGAACAACTACGTAAACGCTGAAAGTTTTAAACCTATTTTAGGCAGTCGACGTCAAGAGTGTTCAACTTATAAAGGAAAATGATTAAGTGTGTGTTTATATATATATATATATATATATATATATATATATATATATATATATATATATATATATATAATGAAACCAATTTGTTATCTTGTTCATACAATCACAATGATGTGCGTATTGTTTCAAAGGACTTCGTGACGTGTGCTATCGTACGAGATTTCGCGTGACTTGACGTGACGAACAAGAGATTGATTTTCACACAATAATCGACCGTGTCTCCTGCGCATGCGTCGATCGAAGTCGAAAAGTGTCAGATGAAAGAGACGAGTCGGGAGGTGGGGGTCGGAAGGTTTCCACCACTCTCATTCTTTTGTGGGTAGCAGGGTATGTGCCAATGATATATATAAAAAAGCTTTTGCTTTTTGGAAATGGTCATCGCTAATCGCAATAAGGAATCACGACTAAAAAATAAGAAGTGTGTGCATACATAAGTCTATGTATGTGTGTGTATCCGTGTGCTTGTATATGTAGACATATGCATACACGTTTATCTACATATGCGCACACACACGCACTCTCTATTTCTCTCCATATATATATATATATATATATATATAAATGTATATATATTTAAGATATTTTTTGTTTTTTAACGTGTTTGTTTATACATCTGAGGAGACCTAATTAAAGGGTCGAAATAATTTATAATGTATACAACCTTACTGTGTGTATAGTTTTTCCTTTTTATAATTATGTTTTGCTCTGTTTAAAGGTACATTGAGCTCTTTTATTCGGATTCTCAACGCAATATTGCAATACACACACACACTATATATATATATATATATATATATATATATATATATATATATATATATATATATATATATTAATTTTAAATAAATAATATTAAATTATTTTTAAAAAAATATTTTCACCTATCTATATATATATTTTTATATATATATATATATAAATAATTATTTTAAAAAATAACATTTTCGAATAAACCCATATACAAATGTGTTTCATACCAAACCTGCATCATCAGTATGTGAGGAGACAACACTGTCCGAAACCCAATACGAAAGTCATATTTGACTTAGTAGTTGGAGCGCGTACTGATGTGCTCACCATGCATGAAAATAGGAGAGTGAATTAACATCTAAATTGCAAATTCGGCGGATATCTAACAAGTTGTTCAGAGAACTCAATAGGCGGGGGCTAGAGTATCACATTACGATATAAATAACGGCTTGTTGTTAACTTAATTGCTCAATCTAGCGAGACCTTTGAATAATTATTTATAATTAATATTTTTTAAATAATCCATATACACATGTGTTTCATGCAAAACCTGCAATCATCAGTATGAGAGGAGACTATCCCTTCCGATCATACGGTTTGAACCCCAATACGAAAGTCATATTTGACTTCGTAGACGGAGCGCCCACCGATGTGCCCAACACGCATATATATATCTTTACTTATTTATTTATTCATATATATAAATATATGTATATATATAGAAAATTAAACATTTATATATATATGTATATATATATACATATATATATGTGTGTGTATATATATATATATGTATATATATATATATGTTTATATATATATAGAGAGAGAGAAAGAGAAAGAGAGAGAGAGAGAAAATTAAACATATATATATATATATATATATATATATATATATATATATATATATATATATATATATATAGTGTGTGTTATAACGAAATAAATTCCAGAAGGAAATCCGGGTATGAGAGCTCAATGTAATAAATAGAGCAAGAATAAAATAAAATATAGTAACACGAAATTACATAATCATCGATGCAATAATTTATTTCAACCTTGTGGTATTGTCAAGCATCACAGCGAGATGACTACATTTTTGAAAATGAGAAAAGAGAAATTTACACTTTACCATTCAAATATATATATATATATATATAGAGAGAGAGAGAGAGAGAAATAGAGAGAGAGAGAGAGTGACAACATATCTAATACATATTTAGAGAGAGGGGGACATGTGAGGTATATTTAATCTATAATGTTAGAGGGGGATATAGTAACGCTAAATTATATATTCTTCAGAAAACACGTTTTACTTGTGGATTAGTGTGGACTGTATAAATGTGTGTGTTTCTATATATATATATATATATTGCTTGTTTCTTTCTTTCTTTTCTCCTACCGTGTTTGAGAACACGAGTTTCGCCGGACGCATTTTGTCTTGGCTAGAGATGTATGAATAAAAGTTGTGTATGTGATTATGCTTGGTTATGGTAATGTGCGAGTGAGATTATGTATGTGCGTGCGCATAGGATGTGTGCGTATTTAGTTTTGTGTATGCGCGTGAGTAAAGTTGTCTATATGTATGATATCGTCAAGTCGCATGTGTCATAATTTTGACACGGCAGTTTTTAGTTGATTAACTTAAAGATCCCCCCCCCCCTTCGATCGCCATAGTTAAATATAAGTTTTAAATTTCCCCCTCTCTATAAAAGATGTATCAAATTGGTTGCTACCACCACTCTCTCTGGTTGTGTTTGAATTGTCGTAGGGAAATTCAATTTTTTATCAGTCTCAAAAATGTAATTGTCTGAGTGATGCTTGAAAAAACCGCACGGTTGAAATAAATTATTGCATCGACAATTATGTGATTTCGTGTTATTATATATTTATATATATATATATATATATATATATATATATGTATATATATGTGTGTGTATATGTATATATGTGTGTATGTATGTATGCATATATGTGTGAGTGTACGTGTGTATACATGCCTGTGTATGTGTATATATGTGACATGGTCTCTGACCTTTGATGTCTGTTGTCTGTTTTGAAATCTTTCCTTTTCTTATGTATCTCCCTAGCTAGAGATGTTTCTTTGGTCGTCAGACAGTGGTCTTTGACTTCCATGTTTCAGAGGCGGTTTTGAGGTTAGTGACATCTAGACACGCTGAACTGGTTTCTTGAGAGACATTGAATACCCTCCCTGCTTCTTTACAATTCCATCCTCTCTCTATATATATATGACCTTTTCTTCCCTCTCTATATTGCCTTCCGTCATAAATCATGTAATCCCCCCTATTAAATTATAGATTAAATATGCTTCAAATTTCCCCCTTTTCTCAAAACATGTATTAGATATGTTCTCTCTCTCTCTCTCTCTCTCTCTCTCTCTCTCTCTCTATATATATATATATATATATATATATATATATATATATATATATTTGAATTGTCGAGTGTTAATTTCTCTTTTCTCATTTTCAAAAATGTAGTCATCTCGCTGTGATGCGTGACAATACCACAAGGTTGAAATAAATTATTGCATCGATGATTATGTAATTTCGTGTTACTATATTTTATTATATATATATATATATATATATATATATATATATATATATATATATATATATATATATATATCGGAAAGGAATACGGACGTTTGGGACATTTTTGGGAGGGTAGAATGAGATTAAACAAATATAAAAACGAGAGAAAACGATTAAAAAGACATTAATTAATGTACTGAACCGGTTTTCGTCCACACTCATCAGAGTAAAACGTGGAAGTGATTAAATACGACTAAAACCTAAAAAAATATTGTAATGAAAACTAGTGACAAATTTAGGAGAAAAAAAAATGGGGAGGAGAGTCACAAGTTGATCACATTAAGTCCTAAAAGCCACTCCTTTTGTTTACAAAAGGAGGGTTTGATTGACATGATATATATGGCTTCCAGGACTTTGAGGTGGAATAGAGAATGCGATCTATTTATGACAGAAAACCAGTCACTAGTGTACGTCGACGCACATTCAGTGCTATTTATAAGATGGTCAGCAATAGCAGACCCGGATGTATTGACTAAATTATTTAAATTATTTAGTCGGCCCTGGCGTATGGCAGGGGGGATGTGTTGTTTGATTCTGGATTCAAACCTTTGCACTGTTCTTCCCACGTATACGGCATCGCACCGACATAAGGGTGTTCTCCCACCCCAGCATATCAGTAATATTATTTATTAATTTAAATGTAACCTGACCAAAGTTACAACTTCATGAAAAATTTCAGAGAAATTTAATAGATGGTTGCGGAGAAAAATCCGGACGGACAGACGGACGGACGGACGGACAAACGGACGGACGGACGGACAAACGGACGGACGGAAATGGTCCCCCGATTTATAAAATCGGGGGACTAATTAACGCTTTTGTTTAGCTATGAGCAGCCATAAATTGCATTCTACTTTATACTAGAGAAATACCCATGCTTTTGTCAGCCACATAAACACTTTAAGTTTAACTTTTAGTTAACCATTTTTTTCATTAATGATAAACAACTTTATAATTATATAATGTTGACAATTCTTTTAATTTCAATACCATTTGTTATATTAATTTCGATAAACAATGTTTGTTCTCCCTGGGTAAACACATCTTTTCTTTTTGGTATACGTACTGACGTCTGTGAGTCACAAGCTAATTCCGAAACTCGTGTTGCGTCGTGATTAATGGAAGATTATTGGTGTTTTTAAAAATGTTATAGTACAGTACAACTCATACGCTAGCATAGGATTGGACATAGCAAAAAACAATCTTCATTAAAAGATATAGAAAATGAGTATAGCTTTGGCCAACCAGAGTAATAACCAATTTCATAGCCTATGTAGTTCATAGCATAGGAGTTTTACTGCAATGTTTTATCAATTGTTTTGTGCCATTAAATCAGAGATAATACGTACCTAATTGTTTTCATATCCCTTTAGTTTATTAACATGCCGTGGTTCTTCTTTTCGAAAGTGATCCCACACGTAAATGTTTACTCTTTTATTTTTTATGCTTACTATTTCTCTTTTGATCGTTTCTATTTACTGACGGATAACAGCTTATCAAGGCCGGAGGGCCACTGAAGGAGAAGGGTTAAAATAATTGTTGCTTGACCGATTATTGCAGTCACGTGAAGATTGGAAACAGTGTGTGGAATGAGCAGGAGATTGCTTATGAGGAATTGATTATCCAAGAGGACGGCCCAACAAGTATTTGTTTACATTAGACTTGAAGACGACGATGCTGATGTCGATTGGAAGGCAGACTCGTGATACCTTGTTCAACAGATGGGATATTCTTGGGAAGAAACTTTGTTCATGGCAGTTCTGCTTGGATTTTTGAGAGAGAGTGAGAAAGAGAGAAAGAGAGACAGAGAGAAAGAGAGAGGGATATATATATCTATATAGAGAGGGGGGTTTCTGTGGTCGTAGCCAAACGAGTTCCTACGGTGAATATTTGACAGGGGTCGAGAGATTGGGGCACAGTCGAGCACCTACCATAAACATGACGATACGATAGATAGAGTCTAGCAACATCTCTTCTATGTGAAAGAGGCTGTATTGACGAGATCATTCTTCACCAGATTGCAAACTCAATTTTCTACTTTGTTAAGACAGAAAAGAATGCTTTGAACGCCCCCACCCCCCGATCTGTCATCAGTACTCCATCTTAGGACAAGTATGGCTTTTATACAGATTTCTCTTTCATTTCAACTGATTTGATGGCGTTCGATTCTAGAACTCCCAGATATTTCCAGGTATCATGTTCGCCAAGTGCCCTCATCACCCCTCGAATTAGGCAGCTTTAAGTGTTCTGCTGTTTCCAGTTTTCCCTTCTTTATTTCAAGTAGTGCACACTTTTTCCATTATGAATTTCATTCGAATCTCCTTACTGAAGATTCTGGCTGATTAATGTTTTTAGCTCTTTCTTGTTTTTATTTATTTATTTATTTATTTATTTATTATTGCAGCTAGTTTCAAATCATCCACGTAGATGAGATAAGTGTTTTCTTTGTGTCTGTGAATTTGTGTTCGACGTTGCGCTTCCTATGTTTGTTTTTAGGTTGCATCATCACTATATTGAAAAGTGTAGTCTTTCTGGAAAATGCATTTCTGTATTTGTATCTCTGCTGGTGTTCAGATGTTTCCTTCCAGCTGTCAATTCTAATTGCCATGTTTACATAGTTTTCTGCAAGACGTTGTGTACATACAAGCATTGAATTATTATCTTTTTCTCACTAGGAGTTCTCACACAGACCATAACCAGCAATCGCTCACTGTGAATAACCAGTTGTTTTCTCTGGAGTCCGAGTGGCAACAAGTCTCTCCAGATTACTTCTTTCGATAACTATTGCAAATGACTTTGCGTTATCGCAACAGCCCCTTACTATTAATTTTTCGTTGGTATTTCCTGGGGTTTGGTTAGCAAAACGCCTCCCCAAGATCACAGTGTTCTCGGCACTCTTTCAATTGTGGTCTGGTTAATGCTCTATCTTCTCGGTCTCTCCATCCTCCTTGACCCTTAACGTCTATTTGGTCACGAGAAGATTCGAAAACAGTGTGAAATGGGCAGACACCATGTATTATCATTATTATTATCTGTACTCACTAGGAGTTCTCACACAGATAATCGTCAGTGATTGCTCACCGACAACAACCAGTGGTATTTCCTGGAGTCTGAGTGACAACAAGTCTCCCCAGACTTCCAGTGTTCTTCACCTCTTTTCGATAACGATGCGGTATCGCAACAGTCTCTTACCATTGATTTCTCGCCGGTAAGGCCACTTGATCTTCTCTGGGATTTGGGTGGCAACAAGCCTCCCCAAGATCTCAGCACTCTCTGCACTTTTCCAGTGGAGGTCTGGTTTGTACTGTCCCTCCTCGGTCTTCTCATCCTCCTCGACCCTCTACAAATATGTTGTCTGGTGTCAGCCTAGGCCGGCACCAGTTAAAAAAAAAAAAAATAAATAAAATAAATAGAATAATATTTTTTCAAATTTTTTAATTTTTTCCCTTCAATTCATTTTTTTCCCCTTCCTTTTCTCTTCCATTATTATTATTATTATTATTATTATTATTATTATTATTATTATTATTATTATTATTATTATTATTATTATTATGGAAATTTGACATCTGTCTGTTTTACTCTGAAACTATACTATCATTTTTATTAATGTACTACTGTATGTAAAAAGACCAAGGCTATTGGTATGACGAAAAGAGTGATGAAGAAGAGAGTTCAACAATCCAGATATGCTCGGAAAGAGACAACTTGAATAGGAGACTGTCTCATAACGATCTATCAAAACAGCGAATTAATGGAAACCAATAGAAAAACGAATCAAACGAGCTCTAACAAATAAAGCAGGAAATATTTTATCTTACTCCCACAAGTAACATGTGACCCAAGGTCGGGTCGGGAAAGTGGGGTTTAAAAATTGCCTGGGCAGCCCTGTCGGCATTCCCCGGTAGGGGCGCCTCAGGCAGTAAGCAATAAACTTACTCCTCTTCAAAGAGGGGAGGCGAAGCCTGGGAGGGTGGACCTCCTAGAACTGCACAGGACAGACCCATAGACCGGCGTAAATCAATACCCGAAGGCCAAGACAATACCAGTCTATGGGGTGAAGTATCCATCGGAATAGATACTACACTTTGATCTTAGCCAAAAGGCAAAAAGCAGGAAGTAGATACGACAATTCTGACGAACATATGTAATAATAGTATTTATAGAAGAGACTTAGGCTAGCAACACCACGTCTGTGAAAGAGAGGTTGCAGAGATTGGGGCCAATCAAATTACAGACACTTCTGAACCTTATCAAGAACATTCAAATGGGACAGAGATTTACCAGCCACAATATGACAATAGTACTTCATACAAGGTCTGATAGTATGTTGCAATCTTTTAATGCTCAGTTCAGTTGACTATACTTGTTCAGACTAATGCACTATATTTTAATGCTCAGTTCAGTTGACTATACTTGTTCAGACTAATGCACTATCTTTTAATGCTCAGTTCAGTTGACTATACTTGTTCAGACTAATGCACTATATTTTAATGCTCAGTTCAGTTGACTATACTTGTTCAGACTAATGCACTATCTTTTAATGCTCAGTTCAGTTGACTATACTTGTTCAGACTAATGCACTATCTTTTAATGCTCAGTTCAGTTGACTATACTTGTTCAGACTAATGCACTATCTTTTAATGCTCAGTTCAGTTGACTATACTTGTTCAGACTAATGCACTATCTTTTAATGCTCAGTTCAGTTGACTATACTTGTTCAGACTAATGCACTATATTTTAATGCTCAGTTCAGTTGACTATACTTGTTCAGACTAATGCACTATCTTTTAATGCTCAGTTCAGTTGACGATACTTGTTCAGACTAATGCACTATATTTTAATGCTCAGTTCAGTTGACTATACTTGTTCAGACTAATGCACTATCTTTTAATGCTCAGTTCAGTTGACTATACTTGTTCAGACTAATGCACTATCTTTTAATGCTCAGTTCAGTTGACTATACTTGTTCAGACTAATGCACTATCTTTTAATGCTCAGTTCAGTTGACTATACTTGTTCAGACTAATGCACTATCTTTTAATGCTCAGTTCAGTTGACTATACTTGTTCAGACTAATGCACTATCTTTTAATGCTCAGTTCAGTTGACTATACTTGTTCAGACTAATGCACTATATTTTAATGCTCAGTTCAGTTGACTATACTTGTTCAGACTAATGCACTATCTTTTAATGCTCAGTTCAGTTGACTATACTTGTTCAGACTAATGCACTATCTTTTAATGCTCAGTTCAGTTGACTATACTTGTTCAGACTAATGCACTATCTTTTAATGCTCAGTTCAGTTGACTATACTTGTTCAGACTAATGCACTATCTTTTAATGCTCAGTTCAGTTGACTATACTTGTTCAGACTAATGCACTATCTTTTAATGCTCAGTTCAGTTGACTATACTTGTTCAGACTAATGCACTATATTTTAATGCTCAGTTCAGTTGACTATACTTGTTCAGACTAATGCACTATCTTTTAATGCTCAGTTCAGTTGACTATACTTGTTCAGACTAATGCACTATCTTATCAATTCTAAATTCAGGAGGAGGATAATGTAGTATATGTTCTTTTGTCGTTATACTATCTTCCCAGGAATAAACTCCTCTTTTTAGGGAGGTAGATTGATGAATATTATCAGTTTCACATTTATAAAGTAGGAGCAGGTACACTGCACACTCCAAATACGTACTCAGACACACTTACTTTTATACACTAACTTATACATATATAATTTGTGCTCCAATATACGATTTTCTCTTCCTTAACCGTTTCCATCCTTTCCCCGCACCTAATTTTCTTTAAAGTTTTCCAAAAACTCATGTAATTGTCGCCAAGTTTCCAACGAAGAACGGCTTCCTTCGCCGCCCAAATGACAGCCGCTGTTATCGCCTTTACCCATTTTAAAAAACTTCTTCTTCCCTTCCGAGGTCATCACGTTTGCATTTTGGTCGTTGCATACAGCAAGAATTCAAAGAATTGCTTCCAAGAATCACTTTACGTGTAAATGAGCGGGAATCATGCAGGATTTATCTACCATGTCCCTACCCCTTTCGTTGACAGGATAAAAAGAAACAGTTCCTGTTTAAAGGGTTTTCTTTCTTTCCTTATTTATTGAGTGGGCTGAATACTTTTTGAGTAGCACGTAACGCCTTCAACTCACTCTGGCAATAGATGAAGAAGAAAAAAGCACGAAATCCACTCATCGTCCATATTGGTTTTATTTTAGGTATTTTCAATCGTTCAGGCTCAAACACGTCATGATAGAAAGGAATTCGAGTTCGAGACTATCGCTCAAATTTAAGAGCACATTTTAGTTAATCTAATAATCAATAATGAATGAGTTGATGGTCCTAATAATCCGTAACGAATAAGTTGGTTGTCCTAATATTTCGTAGTAAAATCTCCTAATCCAATTTCTACCCTAAAATCAATCTTTCACAGCTTTTTTTTTTTACCATTTTTAGATTGTATTCTTCTGCCTACATTACAGCACAACTCTGTTAATTACCCAAACTCCGTCTACCCCAAACCCAGTCTTATTTTGTATTCGTTATTCTAGTCAATTGAAGCTTTTAGAATCCGTTGCGATTCCCCAACTTAAACCTTCTCTTTGTCACAATAAAAAGTTCATGAGATTTCTCAATTTGTTTGGAGACCATTAAAATATTTTCTCCGTTTTATTTTTACACTTTTAAAACGAATAATTAAACCCTTTCTTCACCTTGTTTTAGATTATAAAAATTCCATCGAGTCTTTAAACAATTTGGTTAATTATTAAGTTATAATATAATCATTTTATATCATTGACAATTTAATTTTTTTTTAATTTTGAAAATATTTTTAAACAAACTATCAAATCAAACATTTTTTCATGATTGGGATGTTTTTTTAATTTTATATTGTAGTAACCTAATATATGTTTCATCTTAAACAGGAATCATCATTGTTGCTAGGTTTAAGTGTACCACCTATCGTCGGATTCAAACCACGGACTAAAGTCACCTGTAACTTCTATCTTCTATCCGACATTGTCATTGCGGTTGTAGACGATCACTTAATTGTCCTTAGAATTTTCAACATTGTGCAATTTCGAGAATTTTTTACAAAATTCATCGAAGTTGTAAATTGTTTATATGAATATTGACGCTTTTCAATATTTATAACAATTCTCAATGTGAAAATTTAAAACAATTACAAAAATATTTACTTTACGTATAAAAAATAAATAACAATACATGTCCTTATTCACTATACCTTGACACATAAGTTAAAACATAAATAAGGATAAATGTTCATCCGTAATTTTTCATAATTAAAACTGTTGCAATTGGGGTGTGTGTTGTGTGTTTGCAACTAAGAAAGGTGGGCACAGACAAATTACGACAATGGTAAAGAAGAGAGGACAAACGCAGATGAACAGTTTTAAAAAGAGAGGCATTTATTTACCATAAGAGGTAATAACTGTTTGAGAAGGAAAATGTAAGAATAACAGGGGTGACGTCATTGGTAAACAGGAAAGGCTGGAATGTCGTCACTAGAAAAGGTGATGCTGTGATGATGAGGAAGTAGGACGACGGAGTGTGCTGCAGAGCGGCTGGGCAGCCGCTGGAGCTGTCCCTTGCCAGGGATCGCGGGGTCTGCTCAGGACTGCTGGATATTGTTGCAGAGAGCTGGAGTCTGCTCAGGCTTGCTAGTGTAGCGGGAGCCGAGTGAGATAGAGCAGGTGCCGCTGGTGTCGAAGCAGGAACAGGAGAGGCAGATTGGAGTTCAGGGGATGGAGCAGGCAGGAAAGTGTTAATCGCATTAGTAGTTTGAATTTAGTCATGAAAAGGGCTGTTTGATTGTTGCGTCTGTCTGCTTCCTGGCTCGACGACTGGTCCACCCAGTCGGATGTGGGGGTCCTCTAAGCCCCAGGCTGAACCGCCTTCTATTTATCTTCCCCACACAAGGTAAGATGTGACACAAATTTGGGAAAGTGGGATTTGAGCACTCTGGCTTACAAAAAATAAACTTACTCCTCTCCAAAGAGGGGAGGCAAATCCTGGGAGGGTGGACCTCCTAGAACTGCACAGGATAAACCCACAGACTGGCGGAGTGAAGGCACGAAGGCCAAGGCGATATCGGTCTATAGGGTGTAGTATCCATCGGAACAGATACTACACTTTGATCTTTGCCAAAAGGCGTTATTTAACCCCTACCCACAATAGGAATATGTGACACAAGGTCGGAAAGTGGGATTTGAAAAGCCAGCGCTCGAGAAGGTGAACACTCTGGCCATTAAAAATTGCCTGGACAGCCCCGTCGGCATTCCCCGGTAGGGGCGCTTCAGGCAGTAAGCAATAAACTTACTCCACCCCCAAAGAGGGGAGGCAAAGCCTGGGAGGGTGCACCTCCTAGAACTGCACAGGCGTTAATCAAGCATCGAAGAGAGTGTGTCATGACAGTCGCTGGTTTTGTTGAATGGTTAGATTACGACAAATAATTCCTGTGGGAATCATTCGTCGCCCAATCCAATCCAGAAGTTGCTGGACTGTATAAGTAATATAGTTTGCTATCCCAACAAACTATATTTTTAATCTGTCCATCCAGAAAGATAGAAGATACGGGTGAAACTCTGTTTGTTGTAATATTTCTTCTAGAATGTTCGGTGAAGCCCAGTTTTTTCCATTTGCCAGACGAAGAGTTAATAAGAGCATCCGCGACGGCAAAATACAAGCAGCAGCCAGTAGTTTTCCGTCTTACGTAACATGCAAGGGGTTAAAAAACTGCTGCTACTGTCATCTTTTCTAAGATGGCGTCTGATCCAAAAGTAAACAAACATAGCGGTACAGACCGCGACAAAACAACAAACAAAATGACGATAGATATGTGTCATTTTAATAATTCAAATTATATAGTAAAAGAAATCACATATTTAAGACTATTTTCAAGTGATACTAAGTGTTGACGTAAAAATGACGTCACAAATCGCGTTTCATCTTCTGTTACTAAAGGAAATAAAAGTGGGTTAGGTAAGGTTGGGGTTAGTTAAGGATTAGTGTAAAAAAAAAAACGGTTCGTCTTTTTTTCTGGTTTTAAAAGCTAGACCAGTAGCGAAATTTTGTTTAAATTTAGCTTTTTCATTAAAAAAAATTGTTTTTCGTCAAAAAATAAATAATTTTTCATAAAAATAAACATACAGTAAGTGTTTTTTTTGTTGCTTTAAATGTTTTATTATTTTTTTTATTTTGACGCCGGTTCATTTTACATCGGCTTGTTCCGTAAATTATCGTTTGTTTCTGCTTCAAAAGCTGGACCAGTACGTTTTATTCAAATGTTTAAGCACGTTTTGGCACCAGCCGTAAAACTGAAGTAAAGTGTATGTTTAATTGAAAATGAATAGGATTTGTTCAATAGATAACAACAGATAATAGTTAATTCATGAAATTCTCTTTTCAAAACCAATTTGCAAACATCAGGAAGTTTAATGGAGAGCAGGCTCAAGGCATTTCCACGAGTAGTGACGATGGAGAGGCGCTCGTAAAGCCAAGTCAAGTCTCGATGGTCTCCAGTGTGGCGCATCATTAACAGACCAAGGCTGTTGAGGAAGTCCCGCGTGGCAGAGTCTATCGCTCAACTTGGCTCGGCTGGAACAAAAATCTGTCGAGAAAACCGACATATTTTGATTGATTGCGGTTCTCTGCTGACACTGCTGAACATCTATGGGTTGTCGCTGATTCTGGTACTGACGAGGGCGCAAACTCATTAACCCTTATCCTCGAGTAGCCTTTGGGCCTTGACAAGCGGTTACTTATTAGTACATAAAATAAATGTTTACAACAACTGAGAGTGCTCTATCTTGTACACACACATGAAAACAGAGAAAGATGGAGAGAGAAAGAGAGAGCGAAAGAGAGAGTATATATATATATATATATATATATATATATAGAGAGAGAGAGAGATAGATAGATAGATAGATAGATAGATAGATAGATAGATAGATAGATAGATAGATAGATAGATAGGGAGAGAGAGCGAGAGAGAGAGAGAGAGAGAGAGAGTTAAGAAAAAAGAAGTAGGATGTTTGTGTGTCTAGTGTTTCATTTTTAAATTTCCCTTCTCCAAACATTCAAAACTATTACAAAGTCTTATTCTCAGTTGATGGTTGAATGCCGCTCGTAATTTATACATTGTTTTCCGATCAGACAAAAGCCGACAACACATTTTTATAATTTGAAAAAGAAAAAAAAGTACAGAAAAAAAATAAATGCAATTTTATTTGTATTTTAATCTCTACAAAACGACACGAAATAGTGTTGTATAATCGAATAAACATTCCTTCTCGAAAATTGCATTTTATCACACAATATAAAACATCACTCAATAAGTTCTAATTAAACCACAACGTTCAAGTAAAATTCGCTTTTATTCATCAACATAGTCTCCCTCGGGGGTGCTGCACTGATTCCAACACTTCTCTAACAATTCGATGCCTTTTTGTAGAAGGATTAATCTTTTGTCTCAAAATATGTCTCAGTTTCCGATATCACTTCTTCATTGGAGCCAACTCTCTTTTCTTAGAGCGTTCTTTTGAGGTCTACATAAAGCTGGGGCCTGATCTTGAGAATGGAGCCGGTGTCGAAGCAATTTAAAGTGCCATCGTTGCTATCGACTTGTGACATTGTGCCTTTTTTGGTGAAAGAGCACTTTTTTTCTTCTTCTTCATTTGTGGCCGTTTTCTGGCGATTTGATCATTTAAACGCACCAAGAATGCTATCTAATATTCGCTATCGATGGTTCTTCGTTTCTCAAGGTAATCGACGTACAAAATACCTTTTTTTTTATCAGTAGCGCCATCTATGTTAGGCCCGGAACTTATTGGGTTAAGTTTATTGTAAACTAATATAAAGAAAGTATTACACTAACCTTGGACAAACCATGTGTTAAATATTGGCGGATATGTTTACTAGTATAAATATTAACTAAATATATTTGCCCAAATAGATTTGACGTTATGTTGTAGACAGGGTATATTCTAGAGGCTAGACTTGTGGTACTATTGACTGCCTCAACCCACACACACAGCCGGCACCGCCAAGAAATGATAAGTATGTGAGATAAATGGACGGAAGTAGGGAGGTTGGTGAATCTATTGAACTCTCCAGACGAGATGGTGCCCTAACAGTTTGTTATTAGTTCCTGGGTAGCCAGATAGCGATACGTTAGAAAAAAGCGGATATAGCCAGTTCTGATTACCAGCTGAGTGTGACTGAGAGAAAGACAGACATTGAGGATTTTCGGTCGAGAGTAGATGTATTTAGGAAACAAAGCAGACTAGGGGTCAGTTAGAGTTCGGTTGGAGGAGATAGTTGAGAGTCAACAAATCGGCGTCTGAAAAAAAAATTGTCACTGGGGCCGAAACGACCGGACAACAATCAGCAGATAGTATTTGGGTTTATAGCCATGAAGAAGATACTACACACACACACACACACGCACACACGCACACACACACACACACACACACACACACACACAAATGAGTTATAACAAAAACTTGTTTTGTGTTGTTTTTATCATACCGCGACGAAATATAGCTACAGAGTTAACTATTTGAACGCACCCTTTATTGCAAATTAGTAGAGTCACGTAAAGCTAACCGTACATCAAGGCATTCAAATATCAACTAAACGGCTTGCTAACAGCGAAACGATCTCATACTTGTTCAGAGAGGTAACGGTAGCTAAGTAGTTAACGACACAGACTGGCAACCTGTGTGTTCAAAGTTCGAATCAAGTGCGTTCCACAAAAATACATTCACTTAGGATTTTGGTAACTTTCACGTGGCCCCTCTTGTGAGTACCCGATGTCTTTCTAGAAAGAATTCTAACTAGAAATATATCAGGGAAACCAATGCTAACAATAGAACCATCTGGTTCGTACGAAATCAATAAATGAATACATGTTCAAAACACATAGTTCAGTTCTAAATTGGCACAAATCTTTGCCCCTCGCCTTTAATGTATGAACCTGAATCGAACTACTCTATTTCTATTCGATACTAACTGAATAGTCAGATTTAAGCTGATGATTTAGCGGGCCGGTCGAAAACTACTCGAGGACCGTATGCGGCTCGTCGGCTGGGGGGGATGATGCCCTTTTACTTTAAACAAACATCACGAGAAGGTTACTGGGTGACTCTACCTGGAAATTAGGTTTGATCCCTGAGAAAGGAAGCCATAAAAAAATTAAGCAGAATGACGTCATGCATACGATTGAGAGAGTGTCGATTGCCAATTCTTGGATGAAACAAGACGCATGAATGAAATAATAATAAGCGAACCAATCGCTTAAGAAATTAATTAATTCTCTCTCTCTCTTTCTCTCTCTCTCTCTCTCTCTTTGTATTCTCTTCCTCTTTTTGATTTTGCAGCTGACTGGGCGATCAAATGCGACCGATATGAATAAATCATTCACTTTTTGAAAGATCCCATGTTAAATTAATTGAACAACTAATGTGATGAACATGTCATATGGCTTTTTATTACTGTTACCGACAGTAATCATCGTCTCGACATGATAACAACACTGGCGAGAAGACAATGTATTATTTGATTATTTTGTTTAAAGTAATTATTAAATGACTTTTGTAAGTGGATGATCATGTTATACATCACATCACCGTTTTCATGGTTTATCAATTTACTAGCCACAGAAAACGGTTCAATAACCTGGGGCTACATGACAGAGAAGTTTGCGTGTTCAAATCACGTCAGGGTCACAATTTTATAGGAGCTATTCTTAGCATAGATTGTAAGACAAACTCATATAACATTTTTTGTAACAAAATTGTCGTCAAACGAAAGAAAACAAAGCCTTTTTATAAAGACCAATGATATATTTATTTGAGTGACCTACGCCGTTGGGTGTAGGTTGCCGGAAGTTTAGACTGTCACAGTGAAGGAAGTGAGAGTGAAGTAAGAAACTATGAAAGAGTCGGCCGCCGAAGTTCTTCAAGTAGTATATATCCCAGTGTGTGTGTGGGGGGGAGTAGCCTTGCTAAGTATCAAGTTGACCGGGGCGAGGAGGAGCCGTCTTCCTTCCTTGGTGTATAGGAGCTCTCTGACAAAAGGGCTGGAAGAAGTCCTTCAAATTTTCGGTTGAAATTAATGCGCTCTGGAGGCTGATTGGTTATCGTGTGACTAAATCACCTCACAGGGGCTGCTTTTCGCAAGCTGAAATAAATGTAAATGTTTATGACTGCTACACATATCCCTCTCCTAACAATACCTTCCGACTAACTACGAGCAGTTTAATCCTACACAGATTCACACACAGAGGCAGAGTCAACCAGAGAGCGACGGATACTGATGTTGACTCCTCCTGAATTTTCATCAGAACCATGATGAGATTATCACGTTGCTATCGCTCCTATCACAGCGAAGAAGGGATGGAGTTGAGAGTGCGCTTTATTTTCTGATGAGAATGATGTGAAAACGCTTAGAATATTATCAAATATTAATGTATCTCTAGTCTTGTCTCATGACGAGAAAATGTAAAGTTCACTTGTTGAGACGCTGTAGAAATAGATAGAGTTTGATGGTCTGCTGGCACAGAGACGGACGCAAACGGTTGAATAGAGAGAGAATTGCCGGAAACAGCGATGGTGATAATGTCAGCGGTGGCGGAAGAAGAAGAAGAAGAAGAAGAAGAAGAAGAAGAAGAAGAAGAAGAAGAAGAAGAAGAAGAAGAAGAACCAAAGTAGAAGAAAAAGTAGAAAAAAGAAGAAGAAGAAAACAAGAAGAAAGAGAAGAAGAAAGAGAAGAGGAGGAGAAGAAGAAGAAGAAAAAGAAGGAGAAAAACAGAAGAAGAAGAAGAAAGAAGAACCAAAGAAGAAGAAAAAGAAGAAAAAAAGAAGAAGAAGAAGAAGAAGAAGAAGAAAATAAAGAAAAAAGAAGAAGAAGAAGAATAAAAGAGGAGCCAAAGAAGAATAAGAAGAAAAAGCAAAGAAAGAAGTAAAAGAAGAAGAAAAAGAAGAAGAAGAAGAAGAAGAAGAAGAAAGAAAGAAATACCAAAGAAGTAGAAAAAGAAGAAGAAGAAGAAGAAGAAGAAGAAGAAAGAAAAGGAAGAAGAAAAAGAAGAAGAAAAAAAAAAGATGAAAAAGAAGAAGAAGAAGAAAGCGGAACCAAAGAAGAAACAGAAGAAGAAGAAAATGAAGAAAAAGAAGAAGAAGAAAAGGAAGAAGAAGAAGGAGAAAAAGAAGAAGAAAAAGAAGAAGAAAGAGAAGAAGGAAAAGAGGAGACAAAGGAGGAGGAGAAATTGAAGAAAAAAAGAAAAAGAAGACAATAAAGAAAAAAGAGAAGAAGAAGACGACGACACCGCCGTTGTTGTTTCCTCTACTCATGATGACCAAAGAGAATTTCAACTGGACAATGTATTCATGAACACAAAAATCGATACATCTTAGAAATATTGCAGATTATCTGACCTTTGTACGCAAATGAACTTTACTAAAGACCGTCTAGGTTTTTATCTCACAACAAAACTGACCCATATGTCAAGAGTCGGGGCTTTCAGAGACTGAAAAGATATTTTTAAATCTTCCGTTAGACAACAAAGGAAGAAATAATATTTTCTGACACGTTTTTTTTTATTGTGCGGCAAAAAAGATTTTGACCTTATTTTTGCTTTTTTTTAAGAAACAAAGATCAAATCTCATTGGCAATTAAAAATATCGATTTGATTTGTCATGAGTGAAAATGGACAAAAACAACGTAATTTGCCATGTTCTTAAGCGATGCATTCCATCGAGAAAGCTGAGAGGTTTAGCAGTCTAAACGTCTTCCTTCTTATCCAAAACAGGCGTGAACGGTCGAGTCCAACGAAGCCGTGAATTATGACGTGCGAGAACGTAGCGCTGTAGTCTGTCGTAGATCGGAGAAGTACATTCGAGAAGTCAAAAACCTGGAAGGCCGATCCCAGGAATCGACGCGTGAGATTTGTGAGGGGTTTCGGTCGCATTTTTCCGAATGTTTTACGCAGCTGTCCAGACTTCGGGCCGAGGAGTTTGACAGCTATTTGACTGATTCGCCCCGCCTGGAGGCGGCTCGAGCGGGTAGCTGTAATTGTTCGGTTACGGAGTGTTAGGTCCTTGCCGCGCTGAAGCAGGCTGGCTACCACACATCACCGGGACTCGATGGTCTTCCTTATGAATTCTATTTGAGGATGTCGCACATGTTCGTCCCTCTCCTGACGAGTGTAATCAACCACTGGGTTGAACAGGGTTCCATCCTCGGTCAAATCACCAGGGGCGTGATTACATTACTGAAGAAGAAGGATGGACATGGTGAGGGGCTAGATGATTATAGGCCCATAAGTCTGCTTAACACAGACTTAAAGATTTTGGTCAAAGTTCCTGCGTATCGTTTGCAGATTGTTATCACTGATTTGATCCAACCTGAGCAGACCTATGCTGTGGAGGGGAGATCAATTCAAAACAATTTTCACTTGATGCGCACGATCATAGAGGGATTAGAAGACGACACTGAAGCCGCGCTGATCAATTTAGATCAGTCCAAAGCGTTTGATAGGGTTGATCATCGTTTTCTGGGGTCTCTTCTAGAAGCCGCCGGTTTTACACAGGACTTCTGCAAATAGATCTCCGTTTTGTATCGCGGGCCGACGGCAGTGGTGCAAGTAAACGGGATGCGATCGGAATCGTTCGTTGTATCGCGGTCGGTGCGTCAGGGTTGTCCGCTGTCGCCTTTGCTCTACGTTCTTGCGTTGGAGCCTTTTCTCGGTAAACTCAGAGACGGGGCGACGAAACCAGCCCTTCGCGGAATTGCTCTGCCTGGTAGTGCGCGAGCCAGGGTTTCCGCATTTGCCGATGATGTCACTGTGTGTGTGTGTGTGTGTCGACATTACGAGACATATGCACTGTGGTTAAGGCACTCAAACAGTACGAAGATGTGACAGGGGCCGTAGTCAATTTCAGCAAATCCAATGGCCTGAGATTGGCTGCCTGGAGCAACGCGGTTGCGTTGCCGGGTCGTTTCAACTGGACAAATGGTCCGGTCCGGATCCTCGGCGTGTGGTTCGGTCCGGGTCTCCAGCTTAATAAGAACTGGTCTGAAGTACAGTCTGAGGTCGAAGCGTCTGTTAGGATTTGGCTTCGAAGGGGGCTTTCCCTTAGGGGTAGAGCTGAGGCGTGCGCCACTTACATCTTTCCGCTCATCCTCTACCGTTTGGCTGTACTACCCCTGCCTGACGACCGCTTGGCGGCTTTTATGCGTCTGCTCTTTTCACTTTTGTGGCAAGACAGAAAGCCGCTTGTCCGAAGGCAGGTCTGCACTCAACGTCTGTGTGAGAGGGTCTTGAGAATGTCGGACTTGGCAAGTCATCGACATGCCGAGAGATTATCATTCCTGAGTCGTACTCTGATGGAAGAGGCTGTGTGACGCACTGCGGTTGAGAAGGCTTTTCCCAACCTCATCCCCGACCACTTGGTCGAATGCCGACGTAGACCAAGAGGACAGACGCGTTTCTTCGCCGAATGCCGAGCTGCGCTCAGATTTCTGCCAGGGTCCAGTGATCTTGCACGGCTTAGAAAGACTCTCTATAGGGAGTTAGTGGAGGGGACCGCTTCTGATTCGCTGGGTGAGCGGCTGGGATGGTCGGAGGAGGAGATCCGCTCTCAGTGGTGTTGGGCGCAAGGCCGGGGTTATCTCAATAATTCTGAGTTCTCTCTGACCTGGCGATTGGTTAGGAACACTCTACCCCTCAATGGCAGGCTTCACAAAGCCAAATTAGTGCTTAGCCAATATTGTGTTCGCTGCGAAGAAGACGAAGAAGAAACGGCTGAGCACGCCTTCTTCACTTGCAGCAGGCTTTGTGAGTTTTGGAAATATGTCAACGAGGTGACGGCTCGCATCGTACCCGATGAGCTGGTTCGCCTGGATGTAGCATTTGTAATCTACAATGTGGTTCCTTTGTGGACCAGGGAGAAATGAATGTTGTTTCTCACGATCCTAGCCGTAGCTAGACTAGTAGTGTGGGTTTCACGCTTAGAGATAGGTCGTGAGGGTGCGTCGCCTTCTGATCGCGATTTAATTTCGTATTTTAAACATCAGCTTAAAATCAAAATTAAATCTGATAGGAGGAAATTGCATGCTTCGCAGTTTGGAAGAAGGTGGATACACACCGCTAGTTTATGTGTATTTAGTCGATCTGGATTTGAGTTCGTGTTCCCTGTCTGAGCATGGCGCACGCTGTTTTTAAGTCACACAAAGTTTTAAAAAGATAAGAAGCTTGACTTTAAAGTCCCTTAGCTAGTGGTATAACTGAGTCCTGTCCCTATATATATTTTTGGTATTAGTAAGCTTTCAGGATGCCCGTTCCCAAGATTTATTTTGTATCCCCGACCCGACCCAATTGGTACCTATCCTGAAAGACACCAACCGTCCTCAAAATCCACCCCACTTTTCTTTTTATCCATTAGGCAAATTCCCAATCCCACTTAGGAACTGTCTTTCTTGTTTTCAGTTTATACTGGAAAACAGCAAGCAGTTCACAATTAGACAGGTAAGGGGTTCTCTACTAACCCACTCCAATTTTTTAGTATTTTATTTAGTTCTTTTACTTTTAATTATTGTTATTTTTCTTTATTTTGGGTGTTTTAGGTTCCCGCTATCTTTCATTGAATTCTGTTGTAATCTACATGTTATCACAAAAAAAAAATGCAAAAATGTACATAACCAAAAAGAAACAAAAAATAAACACTTCTGTAAATACCTTTCCATTTTTTCAAAGACTCTTTGTACACATCCAAAAAACTCTTGCGTTCAAAAACGCGTTGCATATAATCATATGGGGAATTTTAAATAGATTAAGTCCATAGAGTGAATGCGGTATTGTGGTGACAGAAACTAGCATAGGGAATAGGAAGTGGACGACCCTCGACCCCCTTCCCAACCTTTTTTGTCCTTGTGCCACATCTTTTAAATTATAAATTTTGTAATTTTAAGATAAATAAACAAGCGTGAACGGTCGATCCCTTAAAAGGGCCTTAAAGCAAATAAACTTTGCAGTTCAACAAGTTTCGGGATTTTCTTTTGACTAATGAGTCACCACATATCAAGACCAATAACTATTCAAGGATAGGGGTTAATTAGATAGATTAGCAGTTAAATGGTGATGAATATTATAAGAAAATTTAAAATATTCACAAGTTAAAACAATACTTAACCCCAAAAACAGCAATTCTTTCCCCTTTAGGAAAACATTATTTGGATTTTTTCAATCAGGTATATGGTTTCAAATATATTGTGATGCATACGAAAGAAAAGGAAGACAATCACAATTTGAAGTTGTTGCAATAATTTGTAAGTGAAAGAAATGAAAGAAAGAGAAGCGTGCTTTGCAAATAATTGGTATTTGCGGGAACTTCTGGGATTGACCTTCATACCTGACCTGAAATGGAAGACTTACATCAAAACCGTTTCCAAGGTTATTGGAAAAATGGTTTGATAATTCTACCGCTCTAGAAGGTATCTCACTCCTGGTGCAATCCTCTACTCCGTATAAGAATCAATTACGTCTTAAGATGAGGAGGTACTGTGGCCACATCTGTGGAGGTGTCACTCAGAGCACCTTGCCTGTCTTGACAGAATACAAAACCGAATGCGAAATGTAGTAGGATGATGCCCTCTTCTCCTCCTTACATCCTCTTTCTCAGGAAAGAGAGGTTGCTAGTCTTTCTCTACTCTATCGTTATTTTCATGGCAGATGCTCGAATGAGCTTTAATCTATGGTCTCCCCTGTAAAATATTAAAAATAAAAACTCGTCTAACTACACCCACTGTCAATAATTTCTTTTTCTCCCTCTCTGTGCCAAAACTAAACAAACCTTCAATGAGTAAAGTTTCTTTCACATAACTATCCGTTTGTGGAACAAAATACCGCAGGGCATCTTTCCAGCTGACTACAACAGCTGACTTCACATTATTGTTGAGCAGTCCTCCTAAATAATCAAATTCTGCCAAACTTGCCCCCATCATTACCAATCATCACGATGTTGTCCCACCGTCCACCTGACACTCATTAATCCTTATCCTCGAGTGGCCTTTACTCTTTAGTAAAAACAAAATCTCCGTGAAGATTCGTCCTTTCAACAGTCTTTAAATATTCTTGCCCTCTGTGTTAATATATATGTAGTGTAAAAATAGGGAGCTCTTGCTTTTTTTGTGCTGCTAATGTTGACATAGAACCTCCGCCCGTGTTCTGTTGTGTTGTTTGGCGGTGATGGCAGAGGTCGTGTTCGCTTCACGGAGTTCCATAGCAAAATAGGAAGAAAGCTTGAAATATGACGGGCTCGTCGTCTTGGCAGAATTACTTAGCCGGCCAATGATTGGTTGTTTTTCGACCAACAATCGATCTCGTCAAAAATGGCCACTTAAAGCAAAGGAAATGTGGTGTAAATTCGTTTATAATCGCTACTGGTATGCAAGGACTAAATGACAAAATGCGTGGGAAGCGAGAGACTGCCGAAAGTAAAGCCGAAGTCCAATTTTTTAGTCTCCATTAGTATGTATAACCATTGGAGACCATGGAGCTTATTCGCCCTCACCTCATCAGACAATCAAAGGCCTACCTGATAGGAGTACCAGTTTAGCTGCCGACACCCCGACTATGGAACAGGTCGTACTCGTTTATTATTGGTCCCCCGATTTATAAAATCGGGGGACTTATGTTTTGAGGCATGTCCGTCCGTCCGGATTTTTCTCCGCAACCATCCACTCAATTTTTTACTGAAATTTTGCATGAAGTTGTAACTTTGGTCAGGTTAGAAAGTGAAATTCTCCGATTTTTGAAAAAAAATCTGGTTAGCCCCCTAGGTGTTGAAAAGACCCCGAAATGGCAAAAACTGACATTTTTTGCCCCATAACTTTTCATCCATCCATTCAATTTCTCTGAAACTTGGCCAAAATGTGGAGGTAATTGTTCCTAATAGAAAATAAGTATGGCTGACCTTGGAAAAAATCTGGTTCGCGCCCCCAGGGTGTCAAAAGCCTCCAAAATGGCAAAAAATTACCCTTTTCTCCCAAAGCGTTTGATCCATCCATACAATTTTTCTGAAACTTGGCCAAAATGTAGAGGCAATTGTTCTGGATATAAAACGAATATCCTTGACCTCAGAAAAATTCTGGTTCGCGCCTCAGGGGGTCAAAGGGGGGTCAAAAATGCCCTAAATTGCCAAAATTTATTGCATTTTACACTCGCCACATCGAGTCACATACAGAGGGGGACCACTCAAGCGCGGCTTGGTTGGATCTCGTCCTTATTTACTTGCTTTCCCACGACGGCAGTTTAGACACAAAGTCAGCTTTCAATGTGAGGGAATCTAGCACCCCCAAAATAGGGGTTTACGATTGGGACGAAAATAAAAATTGTCTCAGCCTAGAAGAATTTCACTGACAAACGTCAGAAAAGATGAAGTGTAGTATCAGAACTGATACTACACTTTTCTCCTAGCCAAAAGATCAAAGTGAATCGAACGTTTAAAATTCGCAAGAATGATCTTCTGGCTCGTGCGTGTGAGATTAAACCATGGTATTTGTAACGGAAATTAAATGTGTCGGACGCTCTCAAGTGAAGTTGACGGAAAACAACAAAAGATAAACATTTCTACGGTAATACATTCGACACACATCACGCTATAGACCATTAACAGACATAAAAGACACGGAGAAATATTCTTTGGTTCCAGACCAAGTAATCATTACTATTACCGACATAAAATATTTTAAAGGAAACACAGTTGGGAAATTAGTAAAAACAAAGTTATTCATTTTGTGTTACCTACTTTTTGGCTAAGATCAAAGTGTAGTATCTGTTCCGATGGATACTGCACCCCATAGACTTGTCTTGTCTTGGCCTTCGGGGCTTGATTTACGCCGGTCTATGGATTTGTCATGTGCAGTTCTAGGAGGTCCACCCTCCCAGGCTTCGCCTCCCCTCTTTGGGGAGGAGTAAGTTTATTGCTTACTGCCTGGGGCGCCCCTACCGGGGAATGCCGACGGGGCTGCCCAGGCAATTTTTAAACCCCACTTTCCCGACCCGACCTTGGGTCACATCTTACTTGTGGGAGTAAGATAAAAACTGGCCTTGTGCCTAACTCCTGGAGAGGAGTAAATCAATACACGTTTGTGGCCTATTTGCATTAAAAATGTTTATCTTTAATATAAGTTATACACCTTTTCAGTTCGCATAAATAGCGATTCTGAGCAAAGTAACCATCTTTGTTTTGTCAGTAAGTAATGTAAACAAAGATGGCAACTTCGATCAGAACCGGTATTTACGTAAACTTAAAAGGCTTATCACTTCTATTAAATATTAGTTTTTACGCAAATAGGTCACAAATGAGTTGGTAAAGAAACATATTTTGGTGTTGACTTATTTCCAAACGGTATTATCTATAAAATAATTTATGTCGGTAATAGTAATGATTACCCCAGACCGCAACAAAATATATTAAAAAAGGGTCACATGTTTATCCTACGCTAGGTGATCTTAAACTGACTTCTCACGCTAAACGTTGTGTTCTTGTTTTTTAAGGTTATATAAGAAAACCTATGCTTCATCAAAATAAAGTCCGTGTGCACTTAAAAAATGATAACTTTATTTGTATTAGAAATGTGTAAAAAATGGTATAAAGTTTCATGTATAGTTATTAAATGATTCTTTACCACAACATTTGCTCTGAGTGGTAGACAGTTTCTAAATCAGGAATTTTCTAAAAGATGGATCGGAAGGGGTGAACCATTTTATTGGTCTCCGTTCGCCATTTGACTCCATCAGATTTTATTTCATGGAGACATGTAAAAACAATTGTTTATGCAACTAAACTTAATTCATTAGAAGATTTGAAAGCTCAAATAACTAATGTGATTTCAGGCATTGCTGTAAATCAGTTGTCAAATGTTTTCGTATTACCCTAATTACTAATGGTGGGGGAGATGTTTATACTTTTATAAGATTTCAATACAACCTTAAAAACATAGATTTACTTCTTTCTAATCTTTTGAACAGATTATTTCTATCGTAAATATAAATTAAGTTATATTTTTCAAATGGACACCATGTATATATATTAACTCAGGGTGTGCAGTTGGCCTACTGAATTCCGCTGTAGCCTATGGGATCGGCTATTTTGGTAAATTGGGCATAAATATAGTTGCTAACATTATCAACACACACACCCCTTCGACATCTACAGGTAAAATATGGACTTTTGCTTAATTAATCGAACAAATTGATTTTTTTATACTTTTGTTCATCCACAAACAAAGCATGTGCCATTGAGACGTGGGGGGGGCTACTGTAATTAAGGGTCAGAATTATAAGAGGCATAATAAGTGTCGAGTTCTGCAGCAAAATGTTTGTTCACATTACATTTGAATTTCTGCATGTTGGTATAGTCGGGGAAGCAGGTAGCAGGAATGGAATTCGAAAGGCAAAAGAACGAGGAAATCTGCTATAAGAGTAGAAAGTTTTCTGGCATTTAGGAACCTGTACAGTGAAAGGGGTGGTATTTTGCTGCTAGTCAGATTTGTTAGGGTATTTACGTTGAGAGGGTGCAATTGCAGTAAGTTCATCGGAGCACATTCCGTGTAAATACTTGTAAAACAAGCACAGGAATACAACCTTGATTAGACAAGTGCTAGAGTTTGGATAGAGAATCCTTTCTGCACCCAGTCGAAGAGAGAGAGAGAGAGAGAGAGAGAGAGAGAGAGAAGTGGTTGGTGCATGTTATGTATAAGCGAATGGTGGCTTTATAGAGATATAGGATACTGAAAAGTGTGAGACATTTTCTAGCCCTTTAGAGGGAGCTGACCTTCTTTGCAGCAGACTTGGTAGTATTTTCTATGTATTTATTCCAATTCATGTTGCTGGTGAATGTTAGGCCGAGTAGTTTAAACGTTGGACATTCTGGAAGCTTCTTTCCAAGAAGCGCAGGCTCGTGGAACTGTCTCCCTGCTGAGTGTTATCCTCTTACCTATAACCTTCATCTTTTCAAGACTAAGGCCAATAGGCATCTCCTGTTTTTGCGATAATTATATTTGTTCTTATTAGCTCCTTACAGCAAGTGGTTTCATGCCTTGTCTGGAGCGATTTTCATATATATATATGTATATATATATATATATATATATATATATATATATATATATATAGAGAGAGAGAGAGAGAGAGAGAGAGAGAGAGAGAGAGAGAAAGAGAGAGAGTGTGTCTAGCTATACCAAAGTAATCCTCTTGCTTATACCTTGCGCAAATCACTTCCGCATGATTTCGTCATGTCGCCAAGGCAAAACATAACAGTTTTCGTGAATAAAAGCTATAAAAACAAATATATATATATATATATATATATATATATATATATATAGAGAGAGAGAGAGAGAGAGAGAGAGAGAGAGTGAGAGAGAGAGAGCGAGAGCGAGAGAGAGCGAGAGAGACTGCTTAGCCATACCAGAGAATTTATCTCACCATACTTTACGGAACCACTTCTCCATAATTTCGCCATGTCTCAACTGGAAGCGTATGATGACTATGATGAGGCTAATTGACACTCAGGTTTCTGGGAGAACCAACGGCCGTTATCATCGAGAACTCAATGATAAACGGTTGTTGCTAGAACGCAGAATGATTTGCAACGCTGGTCGGAAAACCGGTAGGTACTTGAAATGTTTCTTGCCATACTGTACGTGAACCACTTCCCCATAATTTCTGCAGATCGACATGGCAAAAAGAAATGATATTTTTGTAGCTAAAAGCTATAAGAAACAAAGTACTTTCCGATTAACTTCGAAGACCAAAACAGAAAGAAAGTCGTTTAATTTAAAATCGAAAAGAATAAAAGACTTATTATCATCGAAGGACAGAAATTCAAATTATGAACTTGAAAACGTTTTTCAATAATAAAAAAAGTAATTAAACATTTTCGTTTGAGATTCCAATTAATTTTCTTTCGTCGCCTCGAAGTGATTGTTATCATCAGTTGCCTCTGATGAGGCGCTTTAAGCCAAAATAGTGTGCAATTGAAATGAACACGCCACGAGGAAGATTTTCGTTTTATTTCCACATAATCATCATCTGTTTTGATCGCAAGAGTTGGGCAGATTAGTGACATGGGGGAAAAGATAAATGAACGGTTCCATTAATCATGCCCTAGGGTTGTGTAAAGAAAATACAGAGAATTCATTAAAATGCGTAATAGGCTGACCCCTATTAATAGGGTGATAAAGGCAAGAAGGAGGAAAATTATTAACATTTTACAAAAAAATGACAACATAAAATCATAAAATTTGACACCTTCAAAAATTATATAAAGAGTGAAAATTAATGAATATTAACAGTGTCGACATGGCAAAACATAACAGCTTTGTGACTAAAAGCTATATATATATATATATATACATATATATATATGTATGTATATACATATATATATATGTATATATATATATATATATATATGTATATATATATATATATATATATATATATATATATATATATATATATATATATATATATACGCTGATTTTTTTATTGTTTTTTTTTATTTTTCTTCTTCGCTATCCTGAGCGGTTTGTTGGTGTTTTAAGAATATGCAGAGGACCGCATTTTTTTTAAAAATTCGCCCTTCATCGGACGAGTCATAAATTTTTGTATATATAATTTAAAAAAAATTATTGTATACAGATTATTATAATTAATTTAAAAATTAATTTTAAAATTAATTTTGTGTGCACGCAAAACCTAATTTGTAAATTAATTATAAAAATCTGTATACAGTAAATAAATTTATAATCTATAAGTTTATTAATTTTATACGTACATAAAAGTAATCCACGGACACGTGTATGTGGTGCACAGTCATCATCAGTATGGCTATCTTAGACAAGGATCGAACCTTCGACTATAGTCCAGCGTCTTTACCATTAGACCAAACGCCCTGTCTAGAAGTATGTACGCTTTTTATCACCTATATATTTAATGTACTTTTATGTAATTATTTAATTATTTATTTCGATGTTCTAACTTCCTACGTGATTAAAATGAAGAAATTTGCATTATTAAGTCGTATTTTTTGTTAATATATATTTTTTATACGTACATGAAAGTAATCCACGAACACGTGTTTCGGGCTTACAGCCGTATCAGCATGTCTAACTTAGACAAGGATCGAACCTGAGAGAGCTATATCTATAATCCAGCATCTTTACCATAGACCAAGATTGTTATCACCTAAATATTTTATGTATTTTTATGTAATTATTTTTAGCGTCCGTTGTTTTTTTTTGCTTACTATTATTTCGATTGTCTTACTTCTTGATTTATATATTGATTAGGGAATTAAAAAAATATTTTTGCTTTAACGTTAAACCAAGTTAACTATCATCTCTTCTGGCAGTTTTTTTCTTGCTGTTGTGCGTATTTCTCCTTTCTTTACTTCGTAAAACAAGATTGCTGCATTTTTAGGGAGCGACTTCTAAGTCTATTCTTGAATGGAGATGTAATCAATGTGAGTTGTTTGTTTTTTGGATTTTTTTACTGTTTCACTATGGATCTTTTTACTGTTTCTACTATGGATTTTTTTTACTGTTTCTACTATGGATTTTTTTTACTGTTTCACTATGGATTTTTTTTACTGTTTCACTATGGATTTTTTACTATTTCACTACGGATTTTTTTTACTGTTTCACTATGGATTTTTTTACTGTTTCACTATGGATTTTTTTTACTGTTTCACTGTGGAATTTTTTTTACTGTTTCACTATGGATTTTTTACTGTTTCACTATGGATTTTTTTTACTGTTTCACTATGGATTTTTTTACTGTTTCACTATGGATTTTTTACTGTTTCACTATGGATTTTTTTTACTGTTTCACTATGGATTTTTTACTGTTTCACTATGGATTTTCTTTACTGTTTCACTATGGATTTTTTACTGTTTCACTATGGATTTTTTCTGAAGTTGAATTTGTGTTTTTTGATGAGTCCATAAAGGTAAAATCCGGGGTGGACATATAGGATATCGGATGTTTTTCTGTGACCAAAGGTTTTGTTTTAAAAGGATGATCAGTAAAGCAAATAAAATGATATTGTTTATATATGTAGGTGTGTATGTATGCATTTATATCTGTGTGCATATGTGTGTATGTATGTATGTATGTATGCATGTATTATTTATATCTGTGTGTATATGTATGTATGTATGTATGCATGTATGTATGTATGCATGTATGTATTTATATATGTGTGCATATGTATGTATGTATGTATGCATGTATTATTTATATATGTGTGTATATGTATGTATGTATGCATGTATGTATGTATGCATGTATGTATTTATATCTGTGTGCATATGTTTGTATGTATGTATGTATGCATGTATTATTTATATCTGTGTGTATATGTATGTATGTATGTATGTATGCATGTATGCATGTATGTATATATATCTGTTAGCATATGTATGTATGTATGTATGTATGTATGTATGTATGTATGCATGTATGTGTGTATGTATGTAGGTGTGTATGCATGTATGTATTTATATTTGTGGGCATATGTATGTATGTGCGTATGTATATATGTGTGTATGCATGTATGTATGTATGTGTGTATGTATATATGTGTGTGTACGTACAAAACTATTTTTTAATGAGATATGTATTTGCGCAGGCAAAATAATGTAAATAATGGGTGTATAGTAACTCTTGAAAATGGGTTCGAAATAAATTTATCAAATCAATTAATTGCTAAATAAATACCATAGAAATGAATTCATAAAATCTATTAATTGCAAAATAAAATACATAATAATGAATGTATCTACTGTATTTACTGAAAAATTAAACACATAGAAATGAATTTATCAAATCTATTAATTGCAAAAAATACATAGATATGAATTTATCCAATCTATTAAATACATAGAAATTAATTAATCAAATCTATTAATTGCAAAATAAAATATATAGAAATAAATTTATCAAATTACTTGATTGCAAAATAAAGTATATAGAAATGAAATTATCAAATCTATGAATTGCAAAATAAAATTCATTTAAACGAATTTATCATATTTATTAATTGCAAAATAAAATACATAGAAATGAATTCATCAAATGTGTTAATTGCAAAAACAATCATAGAATGAATTCATCAAATCAATTAATTGGTCAATTTAATACAGATAAATTAATTAATCTACTCTCTTTATTAAAAAATTAAATACATAACAATGTATTTGTCAAATGTATTAATTGCAAAATAAAATACATAGAAATGAATTTATCAAATATATTTATTGCAAAACAAAATACATAGAAATGTATTTATCAAAGCTATTAATTGCAAAATACCACACATGGAAATGTATTTGTCAAATCTATTAATTGTAAAACAAAATACATAAAAATCAATTTATCAAATCTATTAAATACATAGAATGGAAGTTATTAAATCTATCAATTGGAAAATAAAAAATATAGGAATGAATAAATCAAATCTATTAATAGCAAAATAAAATACAAAGAAATGTATTTATCAAATCTATTAATTGCTAAATAAATTGCATAGAAACAAATTTATCATTCTATAATACATAGATATTAATGAATCTAATCTATTAATTGCAAAATAAAATACATAGAATACATTAACAAATCATTTAATTGCATAATCAAATACATGGTTATAAATGAATCAAATCAAACAATTGCAACATAAAACACATATAAATTAATTCATCTAATCTCTTAATTGCTCAACAAATACATAGAAATGAATTCACCAAATGTATTTAATTAAAAATAAAATACAAAAAATACATTAATACATAGAAATGACTTCATAAAATTAATTAATTGCAAAATAAAATACACAAAAATTAATTAACTATATCTAGCAATTTCAAAAAAAATTACATAGAAATAAATTCATCAAATCAATTATCTGCAAAATAAAAACATTAAAATATATTTATCAAATCTATTGATTGCAAAATAAAATACATAGAAATTCATTTATCAAATCTACTCACTGCTTAATGAAATACAAAGGAATGAATTTATAAATTTATTTATTGCAAAAGGAACTACATAGAAATAGATTTATCAAATCTATTATTTGCAAAAATACATAGAAATAGATTCATTTAATCTAATAATTGCAAAATAAAATATATAGAAATAAATGCATCACATCCAATTATTGCTCAATAAATACATAAAATGAATTTATCAAATCTATTAATTAAAAATAAAATACGTAGAAATAAACTTATCTTATCTATTAATTTCAAAATAACATACACATAAATGTATTTATCAAATCTATTAATTGCTCGAAAACATATAGAAATGAATTCATCAAATCTATTAATTAAAAAAAATACATAAAAATGTATTTACCTGATATATTAATTGCAAAATACAATACATTGTAATGAGTTCATCTAATTTATTAATTGCAAAAGAAAATATATAGAAATAAATTTACAAAATCTGTTTATTGTGAAATAAAATACAGTAATGCATTTATCAAATCTATTAATTGCTTAATGAAATACATACAAATGAATTTATCAAACTAAGTAATCGCTAAGAAAATTACAATGCAATGAATCTATCAAATCTATTACTTGCAAAATAAAATCCATAGAAGTGAATTATTCAAATATATTAATTGAAAAATAAAATACATAGAAATGAATTCATCTAATCTATTAATTGAAAAAGAAAATACATAGAAAAAATTGATCTAATGTATTAATTGAAAAAGAAAATACATAGAAATTAATTTATAAAATCTATTTATTGCAAGATGAAATACACAGCCATACATTTATCAAATCTATTAATTAAAAATAGAATACATAGAAATGAATTCATCTAATCTATTTATTGAAAAATAAAATACATAGGAATTAATTTATCAAATCTATGTATTGCAAAATAAAATAAACAGCAATGAATTTATCAAATCAATTAATTAAAAAATAAAATACATCGAAATGAATTTATCTAATTTATAATTGAAAAAATACACACAAAAATGAATTGATCAAATCTATCAATTGGAAAAAATACATAGAAATAAATCTATCAAATCAATTAATTGCGCAATTAAATACATGATCCAATCTAATTATTCCAAATTAAAAATAGAAATAAATTAATCAAATTACCTGATTGCAAAATAAAATATGTAGAAATAAATTCATCAAATCAATAAATTGAAAAATCCAATGCATAGAAATTAATTGATCAAATCTATTAATTGCAAAAAACAATACATAGAAAAAATTTATGAAATGTATTAATTGCTAAAAGTATATAGAAATGAATTCATCAAATCAATAAACTGCAAAATAAAATACACCAAAATGAGTTAATCAAGTCTATTAATTGCAAAACAAAATACACATGAATGTATTTATCTAATCTATTTATAGCTCAATAAAATTTATTTAAAGTTATTTATTTTAAAATAAAATACATCAAATTGATTTATAAATATATTAATTGCAAAGTACAATACATTGTAAAGAAGTTATCAAATACATTAATAGAAAAATAAAATATATAGAAATGAATTCATTAAATATTTTAATGGCAAAATAAAATACCTAGAAATGAATTAATCAAATCTATTAATTGCAACATCAAATAAGCAGACATGTATTCTACAAATGTGTTTATTACAAAATAAAATATATAGTGTTCGGATCGAGGGTCGTGTTCCCCCGATTATAGACGTGTTCAGTAAATCAAGCAATTGTTGCATGCAAAGACAGAGTAATAATTAATAAACAAAATGAAGTAGTTCAAATAACGTTTATTGAACGTGTGTGTACGTGGAATGGTGAAGTATGTGATGTATGCATGTGTGTCGATGGAAAAACAGTTCTTGAAAAAGGTATGAGAAGAAATGAATCCGGCGTAGGAAAAGTCTTTGAAAGCCGCACACAAAGAAAACGAGTTGAGAACTCTTACCGTTGTTTGCCCACGTGTTGACGGAAGAAACGTGTGTTGGTAGTTGTTTTGCTGAGACCAGTTCAAGAGAAAAGCGTGAGACGAAGCGTTAGTGTATTAGCGTCGTTCTGCCGAGGCCAATCGACCTGAAGAGAAAAGTGAGACGGAACGCTAGTGTCAGCGTACTTCTGTCGAGGCTGGTGAAGAAGAGAGATGGATTTTTCGTTTGCAACGGTTTTTATAGTCAGAAGGGCAGATAACTCTGGTGTCGCTTTACAGTGCCACCTGTCGGTGAAAAAGCGACACCTACCGGCACACCGGTGTAGTTATGTTTTGAAAGGAGGAGGTAACTGCTACAATAGTAATGAATTCATCAAATCTTTTAATTGCAAAATAACATACATAGAAATGAATTAATAAAATCTATTTATTGGTAATAAAAATACATAGAAGTTAATTCATCAAATCTATTAATTGCTCAATAAAATACATAGAAATGAATTCAACAAATCTATTGATTTAAAAAATATATAGAAATGAATGTATCAAATCTATTGATTGGAAGATAAAATATATTTAAATACATTTATGAAATCTATTTATTGCAAAATAAAATACATAAAAATGAATCTTTCAAATCTATTAATTGCAAAATAAAAGACCTATGAATTTATTTATCAAATCTATTGATTCCAAAAAAAAAATACATAGAAAGTAATTCATCAAATCTATTAATTGCAAAATAAAATATACCGAAATGAATTTACAAAATCTTTTAATTGCAAAATAAAATATATAGAAATGAATGAATCAAATCTTGTAATCGCTAAATAAAATACAGTAATGTATTCATCAAATCTATTAATTGAAAAATTAAATACATAAAAATGAATTCATATAACTAAATAATTGCTAAAAAAGTACAATGTAATGAATTTATCAAATCTTTTAATGGCGAAATAAAATAAATAGAAATGAATTATTAAAATATATTAATTGAAAATAAAATACATAAAAATAAATTCATCAAATCTATTGATAGCAAAATAAAATATATAGCAATGAATTTATTAAGTCTATTAATTAAAAAATAAAATACATAGAAATGAATTCATAAAATATATTCATTGGAAAAAACTACATAGTAATGAACTAATAAAATCTAAGAATTGCTTAATACAATACATAGAAATCAAATTATCAAATCTATTATTTGCAAAGTAAAATACATAGAAATAAATTTATAAAATTCATTAATTGCAAAATAAAATATATAGAAATTTATCTATGAAATCTATTAATTGCTCAATAAAATACATTGAAATGAATTTATCAAATCTATTAACTGCTAAATAAAATAAATAGAAATTCATTTATAAAGTCTATTTATTTCAAAATAAAATGCATAGAAACGAATTTATTAAATCTATTAATTGCAAAATGAAATACATAGAAATGTATTTATCAAAAATATTAATTGCAAAATAAAACATATAGAAATTAATTTATCTAATCTATTAATTGCTTCATAAAATGAATATGAATGAATTTATCGAATGTATGTATTGCAAAATCAAATACCATAAACATTAATTAATTAAATCCATTTATTGAAATATTAAATACGTAGAAGTGAATTTATCAAATTACTGAATTGCGAAATAAAATATATAGATATGAATTTATCAAATCTATTTATTCCAAAATAAAATACATAAGAATAAATTCATCAAATATATTGATGGCAAAATACAATGCATAGAAAGGAATTCATAAACTCTATTAATTACAAAATAAAATACATAGAAAAAATCTATCAAATCTATTTACTAAAAAATAAAAAATATAGAAATGTATGAATCTAATCTTTTAATTGCAAAATAAAATACAGAAATATATTTGTTAAATCTATTAGATTATCAGTAAAATACATAAAAATTAATTTAACAAATCTATTTATTGCAAAATAAAATGCATAGAACATAATTTATAAAATCTGTTATTTGCTAACAAACGTACATAGAAATGAATTTAACAAAACTATTTATTGTTCAATAAAGGACATTAAAATAATTTATCAAATCTATTAATTGCACAATAAAATACATAGAAATCAATTCATCAAATTTATTAATTGCTAAATAAAATGCATGGAAATTAATTCATCAAATTTATTAATTGCAAAATACAATACATAGAAATGAATTTATCAAATCTATTAATTGCATAATAAAATACACAGAAATTAATTGATCAAATCTATTAATTGCATAATAAAATACACAGAAATTAATTAATAAAATCTATTAATTGCACCATGAAATACACATAAATTTATGTATCAAATCTATAAAACGTAAAATAAAAAATATAGAAATGAATTCATAAAATCTATTAATTGCACCATAAAATACACATAACTTTACGTATCAAATCTATAAATAGTAAAATAAAAAATATAGAAATGAATTCATAAAATCTATTAATTCTAAAATAACATACGTAAAAATTAATATATCAAATATATCATTTGCATAATACAATACATAGTAATTAATTTATCTAATTCATTAATTGAAAAATAAAATATATAGAAATTAATTCATCAAATCTATTAATTGCAAAATTAAATACATAGAAATTAATTCATCAAATCTATTTAGTGCAAAATAATATACATAGAAATAGATTCATCAAATCTATTGATTCTAAAAGAAAATTCATAAAAATTGATTCATCAAATCTATTAATTGCAAAATAAAATGCATAGAAATGAATGAATCAAATCTATTAATTGCAAAATAAAATACAGTAATGCATTCATTAAATCTATTAATTGCTTCATAAAATAAATAGAAATGAATGTATCAAACTTAGCAATTGCTAAATTAATTACAATGCAATGAATCTATCAAATCTATTAATTGTAAAATAAAATACTTAGAAATGAATTCATCAAATCTGTTGATTTCAAAATAAAATACTTAGAAATTAATTAATCAAATCTATTAATTGCAAAATAAAATACTTAGAAATGAGTTTATCAAATCTATTAATTGCAAAATTAAATACACAGAAATGAATTAATGAAAATTACTGTATTGTAAAATAAAATATATAGAAATGAATGTATCGAATCTACGAATTTCTCAATAAAATACATGGAAATAACTTAATCAAATCTATTAATTCTAAAATAAAATGCATAGAAATGAATATATCAAATCTATTAATTGCAAAATAAAATACGTAGAAATGAATTAATGAAAATTACTGTATTGTAAAATAAAATATATAGAAATGAATGTATCGAATCTACGAATTGCTCAATAAAATACATGGAAATAACTTAATCAAATCTATTAATTCCAAAATAAAATGCATAGAAATGAATATATAAAATCTATTAATTGCAAAATAAAATACGTAAAAATGAACATATATATATAATCTATTAATTGCAAAATAAAATACATAGAAATGAATATATCAAATCTATTAATTGCAAAATAAAATACTTAGAAATGATTTTATCAAATCTATTAATTGCAAAATTAAATACAGAGAAATGAATTAATGAAAATTACTGTATTGTAAAATAAAATATATAGAAATGAATGTATCGAATCTACGAATTGCTCAATAAAATACATGGAAATAACTTAATCAAATCTATTAATTGCATAATAAAATACATGTATGAGCTAAAACCAAAATAGTTGCCTCCGTGTTGATGAGGGAATTTTTACACTTACGTGTGTTTCTGAGAAAGTATTGAGAAATTAAATTTCACAAGGTCTGGTCTCAAAAGCATAACTGGTTATTAGAAAGGACTTCACTTGTGGAAAATAAAAGCCAGAAAACCCAACAACGAAATTGCTTGCAACACTAAAAACCAAAAAGAGAAATAATTCTTTTTAAAGAGAATGAGTGAACAAATGATGCGTGGTTCGTGTTGCTGCGGTAGTGTGACGGTTTTGATAGTCGCGCGTATCCATTGGCAACGGAGGAGAGTGATTCAAGGTCCGTTGAGCATTCGGATATTACCGTATTGTTAAAGACAGACGCCTTCTTCTCAAAGAAGACTGCCCAAAATAATGAAAAAAAAAGGAGTAAAGAAAAAGAAAGAAAAAGGAAAGCGAGAAATAAAAGAAAGAAATAGAAAAAAAAGAAAGAAAAGAGAGAAAGAAAAAGAAAGAAAAAAGAAAGAAAGAAATTGTAAGAAAAAGAAAGAAAAATGAAGAAAGAAAAAAATAACAAAGAAAGAGAGAAATAAAAGAAACGAAACGAAAAGGAAAAATGAAAAAAAAAGAAAGAAAAAAGAAAGAGAGAAATTTAATCAAATAAAGGAAGAGAGAGAAAATAAAGGAAAAAAAAACGAAAAAAATCAAAGAGCATAATAAAGAAAGACATGAAAATAGAGAAAGAAAAGAAAGTAAAAAGAAAAAAGAACAAGACAAATAGTAAATTTTAAAAAGAAAAAGAAAGAAGCGAAATAAAACAGAAAGAAGAAAAGGAAATTTTAAAAAGAAAAAAAGAAGTGAAAGAAAAAGGAGAAAGAAAAAGAAAGAAAAAGAAATAAAGAAAAAGAAAGAAAAAAGAAGTGAAAGAAAAAAGAGAAAGAAAAAGAAAGAAAGAAAAAGAAAAAAGAAAGAAAAAGAAAGAGAGAAATGAGAACAAATTAAGCAAAAGATAAATAAAATAAAGAAATAGAAAAAAAGAGAATGACAGAAAATAAAAGAAAGAAAGAAAAACAGAAAGAAACAAACGAAAAAAATGAAAAAGGAGAATTCTTAGAGCAAGAGAAATGGAAGGAAATAAAGAACTAAAAATTAAAGAAAAATATCTTAAAAGAAAGTAAAAGGAATTAAAAGAAATGAAAGAAAGAAGGCTAACAGGAGAAATAAAAAGAAAAAGATAAAAAAGAAAAGTAAAGAATAAACGAAAAAATATATCAAAAGAGAGAAATGAAATAAGAAAAAAAACTGAAAATAAAAATGAAAATAATGAATTGATAAAACAAAAAAAACAATTCAGAAAGAATGAATTAATTCTGTTTGCTTACAACCTGAAAATATTCCAGATCCGCCATTAACCGTTTCTTCTTCATTTATTTGTGCACGAAAGAAGGGTAAAACATGAAGAAGAAAAGGAAGAAAAAGGACGAAAATATAAAAGGAAAGAAAAAAAGTGACATCGAAATTGGTTTGGGGGACAAGTCGACTCTAACCCCCGCCCCTCAATAGTGTGTCATCTGATGCCAGACAACCTTTGATGTCGTGCCAAAACCGGTTCTCATTCTTGCCTTCATCAAAGACGCCGCACTGCTGCTGCTGCAACTGCTGCGGTCTTAACGTCTCTAATGAAGCGATTGGCACCTTCCATCAATGAGACATGCTTCGATTAGGTCGTCCGTTTTATGCAACGCCCGTTGGCACTTATGTCATTGCATTCCGTTTGATTTGTCCAGAAGAACCCGAACAGCAAATCAGAATTCTTTCGGATGTTGGCCCTCTTTAAAAATCATTACATTTCGATCGATGATGGCGCGCCATTTATCAAGAACCGCGTTGGTTCAAGCGCTAAGAATTAAAAAATAAACGCTATTTTTTTGCTTTATTTTGTTTGCCCCATAATTTTCATTTGATTCGCAATGCATGCACACAAAGATTAACACGTATGAATATCCTTAAGTAAATACCATAATATATTGATAAAATATCTATACAAACACAGATGATGCCACACTGTACAATTTGATTAATGTATAAATTATTGAAAACTTAAAAAATATAGGATAAACTCAGGAATGCTATCCATTAAATCGTAAATAGGATTCATAGTTCTTTCTGCAATCGAACCATATTTTATACACGTAATCTTCAGTCTATGCCTGACTTGTTCTCCAAGTTTCACTCATGAATGTCGAACTGTCTTTTTTATCGCCATTCAATGATCAGCATATCTGGAGACGACGTGCGAAAGTAGTAATAACTGATACTTTAGAAATAGATTGTTTTGACAGACATTATTTTTTAGATAACCCCACAGATGAAAAAACGGTTGATTACGGTCCGATAAGTGTACAGCTCCCTCAGTGTCACGCCTCCTACCGATTAGACAATGACAAAAGTGTCCCTGCATATCATTAAACGAATATAAAACAAAGACTGTTGGATATTCATTACTAGAAACTTAATGGGCAAGTAAGTCATAGGCTATATTTTATTTATACAAAATATAGTTGCAATATAGATGTGATACAATGGACTAATCCCACCCTCTACAGCCAAGACCGCCAGTTAATATGAAATAATAAATAGATCACAATACGAAAATACTTAGTAAGCAAGTCAGTCATATGCTAAAGTTTATTTGCAAATGTGATACTATGGATTGATTCCAGCCTCCATAGCCAAGGCCATCGGAAAGTTTTAAATAGTAACTGGATCAAAATACGAAAATGATAAGAACGTAGATAACAGTTTGGGTGAGACATATATATTGTGTTGTACAGACAGAATGACGCCATGAAAAATAGTTGTTACTTTCTGGGTGTCCGGATAATGACGGAAAGAGTACGCTAGGAAACCGGAGATATAGCCATTTCCTGTAGTTAGCTGAGAGCTACTGAGAAAAAGACTGGAGATTTAGGATTTCCGGTCGAAGGTAGATATATTTAGGAGACAGAGTTAGATTGATAGAGTAGACCGGCAGATCGGGTTGAGAGCGGATGACAATGACTGGTTTCGACAGGCAAATGATCTCAATTATTATCTTAGCTGATGGCCTGGACTTGCGACATGGGAGGCCTAATTCGTACATATCGATATGGCATAGCGACACACACACGCGTGTTCAACAAGTCGTCCTTACTAATTGCATAAGTCTGTTTTGTTATTACTTTTAATACAAATTGTAAACAATTGTTTGCACCATCGGCTTTTGCCAAGACTAGAGTCGACACAGCAAGAGAAAGAAGCTCACGGCACATGTATTTTGGTGGTCTACGGTGGTCGAAAGGCGGCATGTTGATACACAGAAACGATTGTGTATTGGATCTAGTTTTTAATCTTTCGCCAGTAAAACTTATTGCTGATTTAAATCTCGCCTTTTCCATACTGTTACACCGAAATTCTTAAAGAGCCATTTATTGTGAGTGTACTCAAGCAAACGTGTCCTGTTTATAGAAAATGAAGAAGCGTTGTGAATTGTATGAACAAAAGGTTGCTGACCTAAATGAACTCTAGAATTCAATTCTCTTTTTAGAACTAAATCCAGCCTGCCGAACAAACGTGCATTGCATCCTTGTGTTCTTGTGCCTGACTCTTATATTGTTAAAAAGTACTTCATGGAGTGTTAGAATGATCCCACCCAAACTGTTGAATCTTAACAAAATGATAAAAAACTAAAATGTTGTTTTCATATCGTGCAAACAAGCTTGAAAAGCTTTTATCAATATCGATTCAAAGAGAAGCAAGGCATCCTAAATGGAGTAGTTGAATGAATTCATTACGTCTGACGATCGCCCAGAGCGTGAAACGACTGATCATTACAAATAAAAACACGTAATTTATTCTATTACTATAATGCCCTGTCTGAAGTAACCAAGCACTGTATATAAGTTCAAATCCGAATCTTTGTGTCGATGTTCTTGGCCTTTTGGCTAAGATCAAAGTGTAGTATCTGTTCCGATGGATATTGTACCCCATAGACTGGTATTGTCTTGGCCTTCGGGGCTTGATTTACGCCGGTCTATGGGTCTGTCCTGTGCAGTTCTAAGAGGTCCACCCTTCAAGGCTTCGCCACCCCTCTTTGAGGAGGAGTAAGTTTATTGCTTACTGCCTGGGGCGCCCCTACCGGGGAATGCCGATGGGGCTGCTCAGGAAATTTTTAAACCAAACTTTCCCGACCCGACCTTGGGTCACATCTTACTTGTGGGAGTAAGATAAAAACTGGCCTTGTGCCTAACTCCTGGAGAGGAGTAAATCAAAAGTTACGCCAGGGTTTTTTACCCCGCCTAATAAACCGTTCGGGCCTTTGGGTCTGCATTTACGCCGGTCTATTGGGGGTTGTCTGGTCCTGTGCAGTTCTAGGAGGTGCACCCTCCCAGGATTTGCCTCCCCTCTTTGGGGAGGAGTAAGTTTATTGCTTACTGTCTGGGGCGCCCCTACCGGGGAATGCCGACGGGGCTGCCCAGGCAATTTTTAAATGGCCAGAGTGCTCACCTCTCGAGCGTTGGCTTATCTAATCCCACTTTCTCGACCTTGTGTCGCATCTTACCTTGTGGGAGGTAGATAAATAACTTCTTGGCCTTTTGGCTAAGATCAAATGTAGTATCTGTTCCGATGGATACTTCACCCCATACTGGTATTGTCTTGTCCATCGGGCTTGACTTACACCGGTCAATGGGTCTGTCCTGTGCAGTTCTAGGAGGTCCACCCTCCCAGGCTTTGCCTCCCTTCTTTAGAGAGGAGTAAGTTTATTGCTTACTGTCTGAGGCGCCCCTACCGGGGAATGCCGACGGGGCTGCCTAGGTAATTTTTAATGGCCAGAGTGCTCACCTCTCGGGCGCTGGCTTTTCAAACTCCACTTTCCCGACCCGACCTTGGGTCACATCTTACTTGTGGGAGTAGGATAAAAACTGGCCTTGTGCCTAACTCCTGGAGAGGAGTAAATCAATACCCTCTTCTTGGTAACGGAATTAGCCAACATCTTTGTTAGTTTTCATGAAGAAGGTCTGCTATCTGGTTCTGAAAGAGCAGACGTTTCTGTCCGCTACGTTGACGACACATTTTGTTTGTTCAACAATAAGATGAAAGCGGACGTTTTTTCACGTTTTTTAAACAATATCCATTTAGTTTTAAAGTTTACTTTAGATAAGGAAACCAATTCTTCACTTTCATTTCTGGATGTGTTAGTTAGCAAAGCTTCCTCCATCTTTTAACTACAGTATACCGGAAACTAACTTTCACTGGTCTCTACACACGTTGGGACTTATTTTTCCCACAAAACAAAAGTTTAATTTAATCAAGACCCTTACTCATAAGAGCTTAAATATCTATTCTGACCAGGAAGATTAATAAAATTGAGACATTTTCTTCAATTATGAAATTAAAAAGGAAAAATCAGCTTATATCATTAATAAAAAGGAATTTCATTGCTGCGCAGACTAAACTGGATGATGAAATCAAATTTATTACAAAGACTCTCTGTAACAATGGCTATTTATTAGACATTGTTGAATCCACTATCAACAATGACATTTCTAGTTTTTATAAAGTTAAAAAAGCTTCTGTTGATAGATGTCCTATTTACCTTCGCCAAACAATCTTTTTGTCTGTAAAGAATTGTTACTTTGCCGGGAATACATGTGTTGTTTTTTCCACCAGACCAATTCAAAAAGATATTCTTCCTCTCACCATAATAATTATATTATTTATTTATTTAAATGTAGTTGCACTTCGCACTACGTTGGCCGGACATCGCAAAGATTGGACATCCGATTAAACAACACGTGTCCACAAAAATTCGTCAGGAAAATTACTTACCAACTGATGTTTTGCATGGTACATATGGTTCTTCCATCGCCGAACATTTCATTAATAACCGTGCCTGTGCCTCAAAATTCAGTGTTGACTTATTCCCCATTCTCAGTAAGTCACACTCTCCCTTTTATCTGAAGATCCTAGAAACTATTTATATTAAGTATTTGAGAACTTCTCTTTGTAAACAAAAAGAAAATCTTCTCGGACTTAATATAGTTTCGATTTGATTCTGTGACAATAACGAGGAGCACTCAGCGTCAGGAAAAAATGAGGTGCTTCGCATATCGTGTCTGCAGATTAAAAAAGGGCTTCTCTGCATAGGTTTTTTATGGTGGTCTCTGACTTGCATATGTGGAGATAAGCTGATATTAATGAAGAGGGTAGCTGCGAAGGAACGGCTAAGTGATCTGGATTGGAGAGAGAAAGGCAGAGAGAAAGTGGGTTGCGCGAAATTTGGTTTGAAATTAAATTACCGCCAAAACTTTTTTGTTTTTTTATTTTTCTGATACGATTAGTTAACAGATTTAACTTGTTTTCTCCCCTTTTTCCCTCGCTATAATACCCATATTTTATCTTAATCTTAACCTCGGTCTAGCTTTGTTGAGAAACCGGTAAGCTTGCCCCTTCTTTCTCTTATCTTTTAATTTCATCAGGTTTAAGAATAAAGATGATCTTTATTTAGAAATAATAAAGTTTTGTAGCGCAAAGAAAACATATATATACACAGAGAAAGAGAGAGAGAGAGAGAGAGAGAAAGAGAGAGAGAGAGAGAGAGAGAGAGAGAGAGAGGGAGGGCTAAGTACGGTGGGGAGATGGAATATAAGGGTAAATTCGTTTTTCTCCCCTCTGGTCCCCTTCATCTTTCTCCATCCCCTTTTGAATGCTTTTAGTGTTTTTCTGATGGCACTTTGAGTGGAGAGGTTGTATCGATTACCCGATCACACGCCAGGAGGAGAAAAAGGGAAGGCAATTGATTTTCATGCTCGACACGTAGAAAATACAGATAGACACACACAGCGAAATAGAGAAAAAAGACCGAGGAGTCTTACTGCGAGAGAAGGAAAATATAAATGAATGATTCTCTTTCATAGAGTTCTGTATACTCGCACCTGGAAATAATAGACAACAACACAAATACATACATAGGATAAACACTCACGCACGCACCTATAGTAAATTCGACACCTAATTCGAATATAATGCTGTCTGAAGATCGTGCGCGTGCGTGAAACAATGGTTACTAATAATTTGTAATCTTTTTAAGCAATATTAAGTTCTGAGTGAGAAGCATCAAGTACTGTATACAAACTGCCTCCAAAATAGTTTATTCCCGGAGTAACAGTATATACATATATATATATATATATATATATATATATATATATATATATATATATATATATATATATATATATATATATATATCCGTTTTCTCCCATGCCTCTTCTTAAATTCCCTCATTTTCTTCAAACGCTCTCTGGGACTATGGCTTTCGCCCATCCACCGAGATCACAGCCCCCCCCCCTCCCTCTCTGCCCATCCCCATTTCCCTGCACACACCCCACACACACAAACGTTCCAACTCACTCTTCCCCTTCGTTCTCGACCGCAGCCATCTGGTCAGACACCCCCTCCCCCTTTTCCCCCAATCTCTCTCTGCCATCCATTTTACCCCTGCTCATCCCCCACCTCTTTCTCTCATCGCCAGCCACAGTAGTCCTTGCTCCCTCCACCCTTCCCCTTTTTTCTCCCACTCATTTTTCATTCTCTAACAAGTACGGACGTCCAGCTTAGACGCTGCTATTATTTTTCATTTTATTTTATTTTTCTTCCCAACATGTCTACCCTACATGTATCCGTGCTTGCATGATATCTTTTCCCTATATCATCATCCTGATGAAGTCTTATAAATAAAGACGAAACGTTGATGTACACATAAAAAAACATCCAGTTTTTTGGTTTTCCTTTTTCATTTTACCATCACGTCGGATTACCTTCATCCTTCTCTTCCCATATATATATATATATTAATGTATAAATATTATTTACTCTCTTTCCAGGAGGTTAGACACAACAATCTAGCGCACTTAGATAAACGTACTCTGGGCTTAGGCATAATAAAAATGCCTGAGCAGTTCCGCCGGCATTCTCCGGTATGAGCGCCTACGGCGATTAGCAATAAAGTATATCCTTCTCACAGAGAAGGTTAAGCCCGGAAGTGTAGACCTCCTAGGACTAAACAGAACAGCAGTCCGACAGCAACAAATAACTTTCGAACCGATTTGTATCATAATTATATGATACAACACACACACACACACACACACACACATATATATATATATATATATATATATATATATATATATATATATATATACAGAGCTTCCCAAAAGTCACTGACACCATTTACCAAACCTTGAAGACTCATAGCGAATTCCAGTCTTAGCTTATAATCCTGAGGCTGAAGCTGCTGGACAAGCTGAATTTTGTATGGAAACATGTCCATCTCATGCAACATCCTATGTAAGAAGGATCGTGAAACTCCCAACTGTCAGGATGTTCTTCTGATTGAAGCTGTTGGATCTTCTTCCAGACTTCGCTCAAATTCTTCCCGATTGTCTTCAGTTCTTACTGAACGAGATCTTCCGGGTCTCAGGAGGTCACATACTGCACCTTGTTTTTGAAAACGGCTTATTATTACTTCGATGACATTTACACTTGGCGCATCTCTAATGTTAAAATGTCGTCGGTAACACCGCTGGGTTTCTGAATTTGACCCATGTGACTCAAAGTACAATAGTGGTTTATTCCTCAATTCTGTATTTGCTCATAACGTCGGAAGGAAAGCCTCAACTACTCTGAAAAAAAGAAAAGAAAAATCTTTAAAAAAAAGCATTATGAATTTTTTTCAAGCATCAGTGACTTTTGGGGCGCATATATATATATATATATATATATATATATATATATATATATATCCCTTTGATTGGGTACTTTCGATGTGATTACCGGTACGAATTAGTATCAAAGTTGTACGTTCGAACCCGTTGTTATGTAGGCCAGTTGTTTTAATCTATGCTAATAAGTCTTCAGAAGTCAAAACAAGCTTGTCTATAGATAAATAAATATTATTTAATAATTTACTTATTGTAAACTTCCTTAATAAAGGGAATGCACTTTTATTGGGATAATTTAATTATATCGTCCGTGCAGTAACGCTATAGTTCCTCTTTTTCTTGGTGTATCACTTTAGCTGTAAGTGCGAGTACGCGTTTGTATTAAAACCGTATTTACACGTCTCAATTGCACAGCTGATCTGCTAGTAAATGGGATATACGACGTTGTGTTATAATACCCAGGTTTGTAAGTTCGAACCAATTGGTAGGTAAGCAAGTAGTGTGAATCAATACTGATGAGTCTTCAAAATACGAAACAAGCTTGTCTATGGATAAATTAATAAAATTAATTATATATATATATATATATATATATATATACATATATATATATATACGCACAGGATTTATATAGAAATTTTTTTTTTTATATCTCTTTAAATTTTCTCAGGTTTAAATCTCAACTGTTACTTTCAACCCTTCCCCTTTTTTTCAAACCTTATTAAACCTTCCTTAGACTAAATTTAAACAAACATACATAACACTCTAAGGAAATAACGCGTCGAAACGAGAGCGACACGTGACTTCACATTTCCGAAACAGATGACAACAGAAGCTGAAGAGAGCCGGATGGCTAAGTCCTTCTGTGCTTGAATCCGACGGTACGAATGTTGTACTAATTTTTCTGTACCAAAATAATATATATATATATATATATATATATATATATATATATATATATATATATATATATATATATATATATACATTTCTTTTGTTGTAATGATATCTACAGTGTTAGTTCTCTATCTTTTTATTTCACTTAGTTTTGTAAAAGTTACTGGGAGAATGTAACAATTAAACAATGCCAACAACATCCTTTCTGCACGTCATCAAATTATTTTCTTGCTCACGTTGGGGAATAACTGAGATAGAACTCCGAAAACAAAACCGTCTGAATCCGATCAGTCCGTAAGCCAAAAAGAAAGATTTTATAATCCACTTCACTATATAACTCTAGACTTTCTCTCACGTTACATCCTTGTAACGTTAGCGCTAGTTCCTACTCTTCGATTTCTAATTATTTAGTTTTCCGCTTAGTTTACTTCATCTAACTTTCATGTTTAAAATACCGTTTTGACATTATCTTAACATACCTACCTCTAAATACTACCACATAAATATATTTGGTCATGATGGAATAGAATACCTTTAACCCCTTGTTCTTATGTGGACTTTCCCATGGATGACTATGCATTGTGTAGCACCACACTAAACATTGCTCTTTGCTCCGGGCCCTATTAATTTTTCACTACAGTGTTTCTCTCCATTATTGCACCCCTATGACAATAAACCTTTCCTTACATTCATCACGTTGGTTATACCTTTACTGCTTTAATTACCACCTTATTAATTGCACCCCTATGACAATAAACCTTTCCTTTCATTCATCACGTTGGTTATTCCTTTACTGCTTGAATTAACACCTTATTAATTGCACCCCTATGACAATAAACCATTTCTGTCATTCATCACGTTGGTTATTCCTTTAATGCTTTAATTAACACCTTCTTAATTGCACCCCTATGACAATAAACCTTTCCTTTCATTCATCACGTTGCTTATTCCTTTACTGCTTGAATTAACACCTTATCATTTGCACCCCTATGACAATAAACCTTTCCTTTCATTCATCGCGTTGGTTATTCTTTTACTGGTTGAATTAACACCTTATTTATTGCACCCCTATGACAATGAACCTTTCCTTTCATTCATCACGTTGCTTATTCTTTTACTGCTTCAATTAACAACTTATTAATTGCAACCCTATGACAATAAACCCTTCCTTTCATTCATCACGTTGGTTATTCCTTTATTGCTTGAATAAACACCTTATTAATTGCACCCCTATGACAATAAACCTTTCCTTACATTCATCACGTTGGTTATGCTTTTACTGCTTGAATTAACACCTTCTTAATTGCACCCCTATGACAATAAACCTTTCCTTTCATTCATCACGTTGGTTATGCTTTTACTGCTTGAATTAACACCTTCTTAATTGCACCCCTATGACAATAAACCATTTCTTTCATTCATCACGTTGGTTATTCCTTTACTGCTTGAATTAACACCTTCTTAATGGCACCCCTATGACAATAAACCATTTCTTTCATTCATCACGTTGGTTATTCCTTTAGTGCTTTAATTAACACTTTCTTAATTGAACCCCTATGACAATAAACATTTCCTTTCATTCATCACGTTGGTTATTCCTTTACTGCTTTAATTAACACTTTCTTAATTGCACCCCTATGACAATAAACCATTTCTTTCATTCATCACGTTGGTTATTCCTTTACTGCTTGAATTAACACCTGATTAATTGCACCCCTATGACAATAAACCATTTCTTTCATTCATCACGTTGGTTATTCCTTTAGTGCTTTAATTAACACCTGATTAATTGCACCACTATGACAATAAACCATTTCTTTCATTTATCACGTTGGTTATTCCTTTACTGCTTTAATTAACACCTTCTTAATTGCACCCCTATGACAATAAACCTTTCCTTTCATTCATATCGTTGGTTATTCCTTTACTGCTTGAATTAACACTTTCTTAATTGAACCCCTATGACAATAAACCTTTCCTTTCATTCATCACGTTGGTTATTCTTTTACTGCTTCAATTAACAACTTATTAATTGCAACCCTATGACAATAAACATTTCCTTTCATTCATCACGTTGGTTATTCCTTTATTGCTTGAATAAACACCTTATTAATTGCACCCCTATGACAATAAACCTTTCCTTACATTCATCACGTTGGTTATGCTTTTACTGCTTGAATTAACACCTTCTTAATTGCACCCCTATGACAATAAACCATTTCTTTCATTCATCACGTTGGTTATTCCTTTACTGCTTGAATTAACACCTTCTTAATGGCACCCCTATGACAATAAACCATTTCTTTCATTCATCACGTTGGTTATTCCTTTAGTGCTTTAATTAACACCTGATTAATTGCACCACTATGACAATAAACCATTTCTTTCATTTATCACGTTGGTTATTCCTTTACTGCTTGAATTAACACCTTCTTAATTGCACCCCTATGACAATAAACCATTTCTTTCATTCATCACGTTGGTTATTCCTTTAGTGCTTTAATTAACACCTGATTAATTGCACCCCTATGACAATAAACCTTTCCTTTCATTCATCACGTTGCTTATTCCTTTACTGCTTGAATTAACAACTTATTAATTGCACCCCTATGACAATAAACCCTTCCTTTCATTCATCACGTTGGTTATTCTTTTACTAGTTGAATTAACACCTTATTTATTGCACCCCTATGACAATGAACCTTTCCTTTCATTCATCACGTTGGTTATTCTATTACTGCTTGAATTAACACCTTATTAATTGCACCCCTATGACAATAAACATTTCCTTTCATTCATCACGTTGGTTATTCCTTTATTGCTTGAATAAACACCTTATTAATTGCACCCCTATTACAATAAACCTTTCTTTTAATTCATCACGTTGGTTATTCCTTTACTGCTTGAATTAACACCTTATAAATTGCACCCCTTTTGAAGGATACAACAGTGTCCTTGACGACGATTTAAAGGTTTCAACAGTTTATTTTTCTAATTAAGAGTTTCGGTGATTATTTCCCACCAACATACAGAGAGCCGGTATTCAAACAAACGTGTTTTTTAATGAGAATTAAACCCTTTATATATCGTGGTGTTCGCCAGGCAAGGTTTATTTTATAATTGCGGTACACGACACCATTATGGCGTGTCGATTGTATTTATTCATTTTTGTTTAGTAGAAATAAATTAACTAATAGTTAGAAGAACTTGTTTGCTTAGAAAACATGCTTTCAAAACCACTGACTTTGACCCGGACCCTTTTTACGAAATTGTTAATCGCGCATCACGCCTAAGCTAATTGTGAGGACAGGCATTTTTCGCACCGGTTTATTCTGACCCAAGCCTTGAAAACGACGACTTTTGAAGGAAGACTTGAAAGCGACGGTAGAATGAAAACATTAATGCGACGGCGGTAGAAGGGAGACTTCAAAGTGAAAGAAGCGATGACAGTTGTTGGAGGTGTATTTGTGAATATTACAGGGTGTCGACTCCCTCACACATACATAAACTGGTATTCAAAGACGGCCAGTTATTCGCACTGGCCCATTTACGAACACGGCGTTAAAAGCAACGACATTCGGGGAAGACTTGAAAGCGACGACAGTTGAAAGAAAACTTGAAAGCAGCGTCGATTGAAGGAAGACTTGAAAGCCTTGAAGACTTAAAAGCGATGAAAGTTGAAGGAAGACTTAAAAGCAACGTCGATTGAAGGAAAGACTTGAAAGCGAGAAAGTTGAAGGAAGACTTGAAAGCAACGTCGATTGAAGGAAGACTTGAAAGCGACGAAAGTTGAAGGAAGACTTGAAAGCAACGTAGATTGAAGGAAAGACTTCAAAGCGACGACAGTTGAAGGAAGACTTGAAAGCAACGTAGATTGAAGGAAAGAATGCGACGTCGGTTGAAAGAGGTGTATTCGTGAATATTACAGGGTGTTATCGCCATCCGACATACATCCACGTTGTATTAAAAAATCGTCACCCATTTAGTACTGACCAAACCGAACGTTGCTTAACTCTGGTGATACTCACGGGAACTGGTGTATTAATGTGTTTATGTAATGTCTAGATATTAGGTTTAAGATATTTGAAGATCGGAAAATATTTTGTAACTTGTTTGTTATTATTTAGATTATTCAGACTACTGTTCTCATCTCGTATATTATTATCACAACGTTTCTGCTGATGTACACTCCGACCTTTCTTAAGTGTGTCTTGATAAATTCAGGAATCTGTACAGAATTTCGAACGGAACCCTTTATTTAATCCACGGATGTACCTTGCTCTTGTTCCGTCAGTCATCACCGGGTAGAAGTCTTAAGTAATTCGTAATTGTATTCTTAACACTTTTATCTGTTGCACCAAAGACCCGTGGCGCAACGGATAAAAGTGCTAAGTAATAAACAGTCTTCTGGAGGTTGAAGGTTCAATCCTCAGTACGGGCGATGCTAAGAATACAATTAATAATTACTTAAGACTTCTACCTAGTCATACCTGACGCAACGAAAGCAGGCTCCCGAGTTCGACAAGACGCACCTTAAGAAGGTCGTAGGTTACATCGGCCGAAACGTTGTGAGAATAGCATCGAATATGAGAAGAGTAGTCCGATGATACAAAAAAAAAATGCGAATTATCAACCTTCGTTCAAAAAATCTCTAAACAAAGTTTTTTTTTATTTTCGCAATTGATAATTTTTTAAACAAAACTCGAAAATCAATAATATCTCGTATCCTCTTCTCCAACACTCTCACGGGGGACAATCATTGAAATACGAGTTTTCACTCTCCGTCAAAAATGACAGGGGAAATTATGCTTCGTCAGTGTTTGTACTTATATTCATATTCATATAAAATAACGCCTCAATCGATTAATGTATACAAATAAATGAGAAAGAAAGAAAAAAGATCGTATGAATCGATATAGAAATAGATTCTCATTATTGAAATAGAGTGGGAGGATTTCTTTCTGAATTTATTTAAGACTGCGTTTCGCACGTGCTATTTGCTTTCTCGCTTTCCATAAAGACTTCAAATGGATTCGTTCGGTAGGTTTTTTTTTGTTGCTAATTTTTGTGTGACGGTGTGATGCTATGGACATAGCCCAGAACAGTGATGGAAAATGATTTATGGGAGGGGGTGGGCAGCCGTGGGGGGTAGGATGAGATGAAAGACAATGGGGTTAAATAATTCACCAACTCACACAAAGACGATCGCAAATAAATATTTTTTTAAATCTCTTTTTCGCTTTACTTTAAAATTTTAACTTTTTTCTACGTTGTGGTTTTTATTTTTAAAGGATGAACATTTTTCATCACAAACTTAAAATTTCGAGGAAAATGTAAAAATAAGAATTTGAATATAAAAAAAATAATCAATATAATATTATGCTAAGACAATTTAATATTCGTAATCAAAATTAAACAAGTAGAAATGGAAAACATTTTCGCTAAAACTTGAATCGATTAAAAAGGTTATACTTTTTTTTCAATCTCCATTTTTCATAAAGATGGTCATAGCCTGAAGCGATCTCGATATCTCAACTCGGTAATTATCCCCTTCCACTCCAGTATTCCTTGTTTATATCCAGCCCCGCATACTATATAAATCACTTGTTTAGAATTATTACACGTGTGATACTATGAACTTAGGTTTGGGCGGGGTATGTAAGGCCCTAACGGTAATTGGAAATAGGAATGGTGCGAGTGGCCGAAGACAAAAAGGGCGGCTATAGGATTTCCGCTATGACTAAAGATGTTTTTTTTGGGGGGGAGGGGGTGAGTTTTGTAAGACATTTGAGAAGTACGTTAGTTTACGGCAATTAAAGTTAGTTTTACGGGAGGTGAAGGTTTACGGGACAGTTGACGAGTTGGCGACTCGGAGAGAAGACGGTCAATTTGGAATGAACTTTGAGTGACAGCAGATCGGGCAGACACGAGATAATGTGACGAACAGAAGAACCATGGAGTTGGCGACGATTGTCGAGGAACGCACGTGGTTCTAGAACGGGATGGATATGTATATTTATACTAGCGGGACACGTGGAAATTCGACAGTTGTGTCCTTCATATGCTGTATATTGTTGACGTGCTTAAACATATTCCCATTCTCTTCACGACAGTATTGTACCAGCTTTGTAGAAACTGAAACATACCTAAGTACTTTGGTTAATGTAGTTTCAAAACTTGTTTTAATTATGAGAGCCTATCTCCAAAACCTTGTATTAGTTTGTGACATATTTCCATTCTATGAACGTCAGGTGCTAACGAAGACCCTGCGATATCATTGTACCCCCTTTGGACAGAATAGATATTACATTTTGATCCTAGTTCAAAGGTCAAGAAAGTGTTTCACGTTAGTATTTACCTCCCCTCCTCACTGCGGGAAGATGTGACACAAGGTCGGAAAATGGGGATCAAAAAGCCAGCGCTCAAGAGTCAGAGCACTCTGGCTTACAAAAAATGTCCGAGCAGCCCTTTCGGCATTCCCCGATAGGAGGAGCCTCAGGCGATCAACAATAAACTAACCCATTCTCAAACAGAGAAGGTGATGCCTAGAACTTCACAGAACCATATCCCATACCGACAGAAAAAAAGGCCACCTATCTCAAATGGCCCAGACTCTGTCGAACTAATTGTCGGGGACGTATCTTAAACTTGGTATGAAAACCAACAGCACCCTTAAAGTCAGGTGAACCCATGGATGAGTTGGTAAAGTGTTTCATGTTCAAAACAAAAGCGACATCGGATTAAATTTAAAAATTACATTGCATCTTCGGCGATCGGGCGATGCCATCTTTTAAAATAGGGGTGGAGTGTGATAACGTACGTACGGACATAGAATTGCCTTAGCGTATAATAATATACAAATAAATACACATTGGTATTTATTATACAGTGGAGGATACATTAAGCGTCATTACTTTTTACGAGGGTGGGGGCGTGTTTCGTTGGAATAATCCGTTGACAATTGACTCCTGGGTGTGAATCAAAAAGCATTGAAATCAAAATTAAACAAGTAGAAATGGAAGACATTTTCGCTAAAACTTGAATCGATAAAAAAGGTTATACTTTTTTCAATCTCCATTTTCCATAAAGATGTTCATAGCCTGAAGCGGTCTCGATATCTCAACTCGGTAATTTCCTGCTTGTGCACCGACCTCCTCCTTTCACATATTCCTGCTTGATGGCTTCCATCTCGGCCGCCCTTTTTTTCTCTTCTTTTGCACAAATGGGTGTGGGGTTAGGGAGGAGGAACAACCTGTTTAAGAGATTTTCTTTGAAGTTGATCGTTCGCCGACTGCCGGAAAATTCTTTTCATTTTTCGTTTCGGTAACGTTTCGCCTTTTTAACTTCCTGGGTGGGGGGAAAACTGGAACCGGGGAAAGCGAAAGAGCAAAGTACTCGTAAACAGACAAACTGCTTTTCGGGCAAAAAGAAATAAATGGAATTTACTGCGTGAAAATAGCTAAGTACGCTGAACATTAATCCCGGAAATAAATGTCGGCGAGCTGACATTTTTTTCTTCTTCTCATACCCCCTCTAAATGTAGAGAGGAACAACATGATGAAAATTCCTGAATTTCTACATTCAGCTTTTGCAATATGGTATCCAAAATGTCCGTCAAACCCTTTAAAGTAAGTACAGTATTTACTAGCAGGACCTGTGTCCCGGTGTTACCCGGGAACATTAATAAATCCAAGAATCGCAACATTCAGTAATTAATTGACAAGAAAGAACCGAAAGATTCACCCTGGCCTTTTGGCTACGAGCAAAGTGTAGTATCTGTTCTGATATTACATTTCTATTTTTCTGTCCTCAATACACGAAGGAGAAATCCTTCTAGACTGAGGCTATTACCATTTTTGTCCTTTTTGAGGATCTGGATTTTCTCCACATTGTGTTAAACTCTGCCTTCGTAAGGTGGCAAGTCAATAGAGACTCTTTTCACCCAAAATGCTAAGCCTCTATAAGATATATTTCTAAAAAGGCATTGGGGTGTTCATTAACTTGTTTGCTTGGCCGCGGTGTGTGTGTGTAGGTGTTGGTTTCATTTTACAATTTTACGAAAGAATAAAAATGGCTGACATGTTTATTGATGAACAGAAATGCATCATGGTGGAATTTGATTTCCTAATGAAATTCATGTGTTGCATGTATACTCACTGACTTGTTTACTTCGCTGAGATGTGTGTGTTGTTTTGCCCCTTTCCGAAAAACACAAGTTAGAACTGGATCACCCCATAAGTAAATTGACCTGAAGAAAATTTAAAAGAGTCTTTTCACCCCAAAATGCTTTTTTTTTTTTATCCATGATATAAATAATATTTGTAAATAGAACTGTGTAATAAGAAAATCAAAACAATTATTGGATTCGAAAACGAAAAGAACGAATAGTTAATTAATGAGATGTCTTTTTGCAAAACGATATGCAAATTAGTTAAACTTAGGACGTTGATCGCATACATATTATCATATTATGTCTCTCCCCAACCTATCAAAAACTATTATTAATGAAAATGAGCTATATTCAAACACTATATGATTACCTGCCTTTCAATTAGTTTCCTTTCGATCGACTTTTATTTCTCCTTTCATTTGACCAATACTACGTCTATATACATTTTGTGTATATATTTCGAGCACATATATATATATATATATATATATATATATATATATATATATATATATATATATATATATATAAAGATAGAAGAATGTCCAAAGTTATTTCAAATTTCGATTGTTTAATGCAAGGTGTATTCTGTAATAAACTAGTATTTATTATTCTTTCCTTAAGCAAAGGCTTTTCAAAGATCGAACTCTTATCAACAGAGGAGAAATACAGATATGGGAAATGAAAAAAGAAAAAACAAGAGATATTTTTATATATTCATCAACGTTTCGTCTTTATTGTAAGATTTCCTCAGGATGATAATTTTAAGAAAAACGTCATGCATGTACATCGACATTTGGTGTTGACATGATGGAGAGATGAAGGAAAGTAGTAGCCGTGGCTACTGTGAGCGCTTGAGGAGAGTCCAGGCTCTCAGAAGTCAGTGGTGGCGAAGAATGAAAACACACTTATGCTCACACATTCCTGGCATAGCCACCTGGTCAATACTTCTCCCTCCCTCCGACCTCAAAAAAATATTTCACACTTAACCACAACAAAAATCTCACCTCTCTCTTTTCACGTCTCCCACCCTTTTTACCATTTCCTTCAGAATGTTACCCCCTATTTTCAAGTTATCTTCATTTCTTCAAATCCTTTTCTAAAACTATGATACCACCTACATGCCAAACACACAATGTTTCCCCCTCCTCATCTTTCCCCAGCCTCTCAAAATCCATGCCACACCTAACCACGACAAAAATCTCAGACCCCTTTCTTCTCTCCCACCCAAAGGAAAGTTCAATTATATTCTCACCTTCCCCATTTCACTGCTATCGGATTGGTACCCACTCAAAGCCTTCTATATTCATTTCATTCTTCACCACTGACTTCTCACAGCCTGGACTCTCCTCCAGCGCTCACAGGTAGCCACGACTACTACTTTTCTTCATCTCTCCATCATGTCAACACCAAATTTCGATGTACTTGCATGACATTTTACTTCAAATTATCATCCTAGGGAAGTCTTACAATAAAGACGAAACGTTGATGAATATATTAAAAATATCTCTTGGTTTTTCCTTTTTCATTTCCCATTACGTCGGATAACTCTCATTCTTCTTTTCTCATATATATATATATATATATATATATATATATATATATATATATATATATATATATATATATATATATGTGTGTGTGTGTATATATATATATATATATATATATATATATATATATATATATATGTGCTTACGTACATATTTGCATATCTTCCGTCTCTAGATAAATTTAAATAATTTTAATGACACTATCACTATATCTATTCCCAATTTTACAGATCTTTTCGTTCTTTTCCACTTTTAGCATTTTTTACTCTTGAAAAAGCCCACGCAACAGTTGGGCGAAACGTTAAGTCTTAGGTCTCCCGCTGTTCTTTTTTCATTCATATTATCAGTATATTAGAAAAGTATTGTTCTTATATTTTAAACGAAAATAATACCCGCGCCAAAACGGTTCAAATTAATTCCCCGTACAGAAGAGATTCGCCCCATTTTCATGTCCCCGTACGAAAAACAAAATCAAGATATAATACTACTAAACCATATGTCTAGAACCCTTATTCTATTTTTGATTATGATCATTTGTTCTTTTGTTCTTCTCCCCCTCCTCCTCCTCCTCCTCCTCCTCCTCTCTCGTTCGCTTAATTTAAGGCCCCTCTTTCACATTATGTATCGTTAAACGTTCGGGTTGTGTTAACGATAACGTTTCACTTATTAGAATTGCAAGTATTTCCCATGCAGAGAAATCATGACGACGCCACCGAAATAAAAAGGTTGTTACATTTAGTAACGAGTCCCGGTTGGCTCTGATACTCACGTTGCCGACGGAGCAACCAACAGTTAAAATCTGCTCTCCTCATCTCAAAGTTCACGCTTCTCGTAGTGATCTTGCCTTGACAGAGTACAAAATCGATTTCACAATCTAGTGGGGATGGTCTCTTCTCTCTTTTACAGCTTCTTTCACACTTTGCTAGACTCTCTCGACTTTCTCGTAAATTTATGTTCGGTGCACGATTTAATCTAATCCCTTGTCTCCCCCTGTAAAACATTCACAGCAAGAACTCGCCTAGCTACAAACAAAGTAAAGAACTTTACACACACACCCTCTCTCTCTCTTTCTCCTTTTCTCTCTTTCTCTGTCTTTCTCTCTCTCTGGCTTTCTCTCTTTCTCTCTCTTTCTCTCTCTCTTTCTCTCTCTCTTTCTTTCTCTCTCTCTTTCTCTCTCTCTTCCCCTCTCTCCCTCTCACTCTTTCTCTCTCTCTCTTTCTATCTCTCTCTTTCTCTCTCTTTCTCTCTCTCTTTCTCTCTCTCTTTCTCTCTCTTTCCCTCTTTCTCTTTTTCTCTCTCTCCCCATCTCTCTTTCTCCCTCTCCCCATCTATCTCTCCTCCCTCTTCCCTTCTCTCTCTATCTGTACAAATACTCAAACGGAATTTCCATGAAAAAGTTTTTTTCTTAGAACATCCCATCTGTGGAACAAAATACATCGAGTCTGCTTCCCAAGGTGGGCTCCCTCTACCGTGCTAGTAAACTTCTCACATGTGACATTATCCTATATCTCTACAAAGCCACCATCCACCTATACATGGAGTATTGTTGCCACATCTAGTGTGGTACATCATCCACTAGTCTCTTCCTCTTACACAAGGTCCACAAAAGAGTCGCGAATTTAATAGGTCCCTCACTCTCAATCAAGCTCCAGCCCCTGTCTCATCGCCGCAATCTTGCATCCTTGTGCCTGTTTTACAAGTACTTCAATGAATTGTGTTCTCGTGAACTTGCTGCTCTAGTGTCCCCTCGACGTAAATACACTCAACCAACTCGACAATCAGCTAAATCCCATCCATTCACTGTGGAGGCACCCAGATGCTGGAGAGCCTACTACTCCAATAGCTTCTTTCCTCGTGTTGTCGGCATCTGAAACTCCCTCCATGTTCCCTGTTTCCCCGACTGTACCGACATGCAGAAATATAAAACTAATTTTAACAGCCATCTCGCTGAAAACCTCCATAATTAGGATGACCTCCAAAACTTACACCCTAACTCTCAGTAGCCCCTTACGTCTACAGTGACGGCCTGCCTTGTTTAGGGTGAAATATGATTAAAAAAATGTTTTTTTAATTACAACATGGTCGTCTTCACGTCTAATCTAAACGAATACTTGTTAGCCGTCCTCTTGGCTAATTAATTTCTCTTTAGTAATATTCTGACTATTTCATCCATTATTTATAATAATCTCGTGGTGGCGATCATAGGTTTACTGAGAATATCTTAAACTTTTATCCTCGAGTTGTCCCAGAGCCTTGATAAGTGGTGACACATTAATAAAAAGATAAAAATTGACCTCACGATGAATAATCTTAATCTGTAATCAAATGTCGATACGGCAACCACAAAATACTATAATAAATGAAAAAAAAATAATGATGACCATTCACTGACCAGTCCATTCATAAAAACATCGCAATTATACAAAACATTCACCCAAACAAAATCTTACCATAGGTACCTTACTTATTTTTAAAATAAATAATTTATTCTGAATATGAATTTTATTTCACGAATTAATTCACTAAAATGGCTGATCTGTTTAAGAAACCACAATACATTAAAAATACTTCATCTTTTGACCCGAGACAAAAAAGATACTACATTTTGATTCCACCCGAAAGTCTACGAATCAACAGAAGAATAGCTTTTGATGAAAAATGTGCAAAGAAAAGCATTATCGTTTGCTTGCGTGCACACTACCGGTTACTAGAGCAACCATCTCGAGCTGACAAACTGCTACTTACTTGTAGTATTTATTTAGCCCTAGTTTGAGTTAATTTAATATCATTTCTTTGTTGTAACAGAATGTGGATTTATTTTGAAACGTATAGTATTTTATTTACCTCCTATCGACGAGGTGAGACAAAAGGTCTGCTATGGGTTTCGATGAATGTGTTTCTGTGGAACGAACTGGATTCGAACCCGACATACCAAGGTAGTCAGTCCGCGTCGTAAACCACTTAGCCACAGTGTCATGTTATCTCAATATATATTCCATGAAAAATGCCAGTATACTGAAATCATATGCCCTTAATAGGGTTAAGATGAAAATTCATATACACTAAACACTAAATATACAAAAGCAAAGAAATTTCCAAATGTTTACACTTTTATTGTCATTAAGGGTATGCGAGCACAACAGGGCTATGTATTTTACTGGTAGGATTTTTTCTTATAAAAAATGTAAACATTGTTACTATTTTAGCACTGTTAATATAAGCATTGAAAATAAACATTTTAACTGGTATTTTACTTACCTTTATAGTATCCTTATCAATCACGCCCGAGTGGAACCATTATTCATACGACACAAGCAGCATTGTTATGTATTAAGGGAAATAAAGGTATTCTTGTTGTATATAAGTCAATTTTATGTTTCACACTTTAATTTATTAGAATTAACAACTTTCACCATTTTTTTTAATATATAAACGATTTTTACTGTATTTTTTCAACAATAAAATACATTTTTTTATAATTAAGATTGAAGATCCTCAAACAAGAATTTTAAATCTTATAAATTAAAAAATGTGAACTGTAAACCTTGGTATTTTTCATTTCTCTGAAATTTTCGTTTTCTCTGAACTAAAAACAGTACTTTACGGCTCTAATATGACAAATATAGGCAATAGAATGGCACTTTATTTCGGTTCTAACTTTTTAACCTTGCCTAAGGGTTCAACACGTAGCTTACAGCCAAAGTCTAAGTTCTTACTGGATCGACCTAGGCCCAGTCGATATTAGTTAGCTTCCATAAGAACATCAGATCGATCAGAACGTTTGTTAATAAAAGAAGACGATGAGTTCCAGCCGAATTCCCTTCGGAAAAACCCAAGAGATTTTGTATAAACGATTAATTCTTGTTCGATGTTTTGCGCTAAAAAAAATTCCTACCAGTAAAATACATAGCCCTGTTGTGCTCGCACACCCTTAATGACAATAAAAGTGTAAAAATTTGGAAATTTCTTTGCTTTTGTACATTTAGTGTTTAGTGTATATGAATTTTCATCTTAACCCTATTAAGGGCATATGATTTCAGTATACTGGAATTTTTCATGGAATGTCACTACTTTTGTAAAGGCTATGCTTCAATACAATGGTCGCCCCATTTCACCGCTACTTTCTAATTTTGCCTTTTGCGAAAGCTGTTTCTTCCCCACCATTCCTCCTACGTTGGCCAGGGCGATAGTATGACATATTTCTATAAAAAGTACCACCTCTGTCTGAACCTTCTATATAGGTACTTATCTCAGCCCCAGTGTTCATACTATATACGTAACTATCGCCTCCCCAGTGCAGATACTATATAAGTACCTATCGCCGCCCTGTTCAGAAACTGAATACGTACCTATCGCCGCCCCGGTGCGAATGCTGAATACATACCTATTGCCACCCCGGTGTGAATGCTAAATACGTACCTATCGCCGCCCCGGTGCGAATGCTAAATACGTACCTATTGCCGCCCTGGTGTGCAAACTACATAAGTACCTATCGCTGCCTCAGTGCGAATACTAAATATGCACATATCGCCACCCCGGTGCGAATGCTAATAACGTACATATCGCCGCCCCGGTGCGAATGCTAAATACGTACCTATCGCTGCTCCAGTGCAAATGCTAAATACGTACCTTTCTGCCGCCCCGGTGCGCATGCTATATACGTACCTATCGCTGTCCCGGTACGCGTGCTATATACGTACTGATTGCCGTCCCGGAGCGAATGCTAAATACATACCTATCACCGCCCCGGTATGCATGCTATATGCGTACTTATTGCCGTCCATGTGCACATGCTGCATACGTACCTATTGCCACCCCTGAATGCTAAATACATACTTATCGCCGCCCCGGTGCGAATGCTAAATACGTACCTATTGCCGCCCATGCGTGCATACTACATAAATACCTATCGCTGCCCTAGTGCGAATACTAAATATGTACATATTGCCGCCCCAGTGCGAATGCTAAATACGTACCTATCGCCGCTCCGGTACGAATGCTGAATACGTACCTATCGCCGCTCCGGTACGAATGCTGAATACGTACCTATCGCGGCCTTGGTGCGAATGCTAAATATGTACCTATCGCCACCCCGATGTGCATGCTATATACGTACTGATCGCAGCCCCGGAACGTGTGCTATATAGTACTTATTGCCGCCCCTGTGCACATGCTATCTACATACCTATCGCCACCCTATGAACTACTATATACGTACCTATGCCACCCCGGTGCACATACTATATATATACCTATCGCCGCTCCGGTGCGCATACTATATACTTACCTATCTCTGCAAGTGTGCACATACTATATATGTACCTATCTCCAGGCCAGTTCGAATACCTAAGAACTCATATTGATGTTCCCCTGTCGTGTCAGAAAAACAAAATAGTGTTCATTCATGTAGTGTCACTATCATGAATGGAAATATTTTTAGGTTAAAAAAAGAAAAAAAAAATGTTTTTGCCCCCCATCTAATTTGTTTTTGTATCCTCCTCCATACATAGTAATATTTTTAATAACATTCTTTTTCTAAAATTAAAACATTTTTTTAACCCCTCCAATTTTTTTTACCCGTAGTAATATTATTAATTAAAAACAAATTTTTTTTTGGACCCGCCCCCCCCCCTAATTTTTTTTCATCCTCCCCCATACATAGAAATATTTTTAATTAAAAAGAAAAAAAAAAATTTTGACCCCCCCCAAAAAGTTTTTTACCTTCCCCCATATATAGAAATATTTTTTATTTAAAAAATTACCTCCTCCCCTCCTAATTTATTTTTCATCCTCCCCCATACATATATTTTAAATTAAAAAAAAAATGTTGACCCCCCCATTTTTTTACCCTCCCCCATACATAGGAATATTTTTAGTTAAAGAGAGAAAAAAAAAATTCTCAGGCGCCTCGGTCATATCAAAGAACTATACTGCAGAAGCCTCCGGGTCCTATATTGTAGAAACACCCCCGGTGCTTGGTCTGTATACTGTAGGAGCACCAGAAGCACCCCCGGTCCGTGTACTGCAGAAGCATCCATGGTCCCTATATTGCAGAAGCATCCGGGTCCTATATTGTAGAAGCTCCCCCGGTGCTGGGTCCTAGTATAGGACCCAGCACCGGGGGAGCTTCTACAATATACTGCAGAAGCACCCAAAGGCCCTATTCTGCAGAAGCCTCCGGGTCCTATATTGTAGAAGCCCCTCCCCCGGTGCTGGGTCCTATACTGTAGAACAACTCCTGGTCCCTATACTGCAGAAGCACCCATGGTCCCTATTCTGTAGAAGTCTCTGTGTCCTATACTGTAGAATCACCCCTGGTCCCTATACTGCAGAAGCACCAATGGTCCCTATTCTGCAGAAGCCTCCGAGTACTATATTGTAGAAACACCCCCGGTGCTTGGTCCTATACTGTAGAAGCACCCCTGGCCCCTATACTACATAAACACGCATGGTCTTTATTCTGCAGAAGCCTCCAAGTCCTATATTGTAGAAGCCCCAGAAGCACTCCTTTACTGATCCCCCTCCTTTCATCTGCACAGTAGCTCTATCTAGGACATTGAGCACTTTTCTCCCGGACAACACCGAGTACTTAGAAAATCAAGGAGGCATCCAGAGTACTACTAAAATCACTTTTACTGATTTCTCCTCCTTTTCATCTGCACAATAGTCCGAAAAGAAGCGTAAATGATGTTAAAATATTATACAAATCTATCACTACAGCAGCTCTATCTAGGATATTTCGCACTTTTCTTCCGGACAATGCCGAGTACTTAGAAAATCAAGGAGGCATCCAGAGCACTACAAAAATCACTCTTACTGATTTCCCCTCATTTCCATATGCACAATAGTCTGAAGAGAAACATAGATGGCGTTAAAATATTATACAAACTTAGCACTACAGTAGCTCTATCTAGGATATTGAGCACTTTTCTCCTGGACAACGCTAAGTACTTAGAAAATCAAGGAGGCATCCAGAGCACTACTAAAATCACTCTTACTGATTCCTCCTCCTTTTCATCTGCACACTCTTAACGTAGCCTTCCTATGATGTTATTGATACATCCGAACAGAAGTTATGGTATGACCTGATGCAACCGGACAGAATTTATGGCAAGACCGGGTACATCCGGCAAGGGATTATGGGACGTTTTCAGTGACTCAGCATTTTTATCGGATTAGTACATGAATACGTTGGATAATAAGGTTTTTTGGAATTTTCTGGAAAACTAAGGTATATGGTAAACTGAAATTAAATGCCATCAACTAGACCCTAGAACCTCTATCTCTGCCAACAAATCAGCTGAATCCATCAAATAGTTGATGAGATACAGAGTGGCACGTACGTACGTACATACACACATATAACATGATTTAATGATTGAATTTTCTGGATCTCTGGGTTGCCTTGACTAAAGATGCTGAAATTCTACACACTTATAGCACCTATCAAATAAAATTTTTGTGGAAAGTTTTAACTAATTTGGTTCATTGATTTTTGAGTTATTATTGATCAAATAAATGAGATTTCTAGCATAGGCCGTTTTTGAAGTCTATTAAGGGATAGAGCGCTATCGCGCCTCCCTTGATTAGAATATTAGAAAACATTCACATTCTGTTATTACTTTATTTATTACCCTACAAAATGTAGGGGTTCAAAAATAAGTCTATAGACTCATTGAATTCTTTCCGGCCACGGAAATCTTTAGTAAAGGGCGAAAGATTTATCCGCTATAAATGACTGGGAACTTGCTTTAATTCCTATATTTATCTACCTCCCACCAGGTAAGATGTGACACAAGGTCGGGAAAGTGGGAGTAGATAAGCCAACGCTCGAGAGGTGAGCACTCTCTGGCCATTTAAAAATTGCCTGGGCAGCCCCGTCGGCATTCCCCGGTAGGGGCGCCTCAGACAGTAAGCAATAAACTTACTCCTCCCCAAAGAGGGGAGGCGAAGCCTGGGAGGGTGCACCTCCTAGAACTGCACAGGACCAGACAACCCCCAATAGACCGGCGTAAATCCAGACCCAAAGGCCCGGACAATACCGGTTTATTAGGCGGGGTTTGCTTGAATTCTTTATTTATCTACCTCCCACAAGGTAAGATGTGACACAAAGTCGGGAAAGTGGGATTAGAAAAACCAGCGCTCGAGAAGTTGAGCACTCTGGTCATTAAAAATTGCCTGGGCAGCCTTATCGGCATTCCCCGGTAGGGGCGCCTCAGGCAGTAAGCAATAAACTTACTCCTCCCCAAAGAGGGGAGGCAAAGTCTGGGAGGGTGGACCTCCTAGAACTACACAGGACCGTCCCATAGATCGGCGTAAATCAAGACCCGAAGGCCAAGACAATACCAGTCTATGAGGTGCAGTATCCATCGGAACAGATACTACACTTTCATCTTAGCCAAAAGGCCATTTATTTAGGCAGATCTATCTACAGATGAAGATTTTACTAACCTTGGGAATTCACCAGACCTTAGGCATAGTGCCCGTTATGTAGGGGGAGGGGGGTCGGGGATAAGTGAGACAAGCTGTTCAATGTTTTTTGTTTCAAAAAATTTTACAAACAACAGAAAAAGAACATTTGCTGACTCTAAACTAGATTCTTGCACCAAAATACCGCATTCACTCTGTGGGTGGATCCCTACTTAAAATATCCCCAAAAAACATCGATGTAAAAAAGGAATTATCGTGGGAGTGGGAAAAAATATTAAAAACACCCAAAAAGAAAGAAAAATTAAGAACAAAATAAAATAATAAAAAAGTTAGTATGGCCCGGCTTTCCCTCATGGCTAAGTGTTAGACCGCCCACTGTTTTCTGGCACGAGACCGAAAACAAGCAGGTCGGTCACTAAGTTGGAGAAGGAACTTAAGAGAGGAGTGTTCAAAAAATAAATTCACCGGGAATGGGATCATGGGGTGGATGGCGTCTTCCAAGATAGTAATGCCAAGGGTTTGAAAAAGACCGGGGACAAAGTAAAACAGTGGAAGTGGGAATCTTTGGAAGCTCTCTAGTGCCGGCAAAAATAAAATAGGGACAGGATAACTCTCATTCCTACTAGTTTAAGAGGTTATCAGTTATTTGATATAAATCAAAAACTCTACAGGGGTGGGTTCCGTAGAACCCAGTACCGCGTGTGCCATAACTATTGAGGGAACACGAACTCAAACTTGGCGCCTCGTCGGATGCACAAACTAGTGTCATGCACCCATCTCCTATTACATGCGATGTAATCGTTTCCAATCGCATCTGATCTTCACTTTAAGTTGGTGTTTAAAGTAAACTATCAGATCTCGATCCGAAACAGATCCAACCCCATGAACCTCATCAAGACGTGTAACCCACGTCACTAGTCTTGCTACGGCTAGGATGGCTAGAAACACCATTCGTTTCTCCCCAGACCATGGCGGTGCTGCGTTGTTGATGACAGATGCTACATCCAGGACCGTCGGCTGCTCGGCGTCGATGCGGGCCGTCACCTCCCTGACGTATTCCCAGAGATGTCGAAGTTTGCTGCCGGTGAAGAAGGCGTGCTCGGCCGTTTCTTCTTCGTTGTCTTCACAGCGCGGGCATAAGGGGACGTCCCTTAAACCATCTCTGTATAATCTGCCATAGAGGGGCAGTGCGTTCCGAACCAGTCGCCAGGTCAGAGAATACTCAGAATTGTTGAGATAACTCTGGCCCGGCGCCCAATTCCACTGGGAGCGGGCCTCCTCCCTCGACAATCCAAGGCGCTCCTCAAGTGGGTCCGAGGCGGTACCCTCCACTAGATCCTGATATAGTCTCTTCCTAGACCGGGCAAGGTTACTGGACCCCGGCAACACTCTAAGCGCGGCCCAGCATTCGGTGAAGAACAAGGGCTCCCCTCTCGGCCTACGTCGACCTTCGACCGAGTACAAACCTGTCTGCGGACGTACGCTTTCCGGCCCTTCCAAAGAAGCGAGAAGAGTAAGCGCGTGAAAGCGTGAAGGCGGACCGCAGGCAGTGGTAGTACAGACAGCCGGTAAAGGATGAGAGGAAAGACGTAAGTGGCGCACACCTCCACTCTGTCTTTTAAGGAAAGCTTCCTTCGAATCCAAGCCCGGACCGACGATTCGACCTTTGTCTGTACTTCCGACCAGTTCTTTTCCAGGTTGAGGCCCGGCCCGAACCACATGCCGAGCATTCGAACCGGGCCATCCGACCAGCTGAAGTCACCTGGAAGAGCGGTCTCTCCGCTTCAGGCACCCAACCGCAGGCCGTTCGACTTGCTGCGGTTGACTATGGCCACTGTCACTTCTTCGTACCGAGCGAGCGCCTTAATCACCGTTCGAATGTCAGTACGGCTCGACACGAAAACGGTGACATCATCGGCAAACGCGGACACCCTGACTCGCGCTTTGCGAGGAGGGATAGCGATCCCGCGCAGGACTGGTGTTGTCGCCTGATCCCTTAATTTGCGAAGGAAGGGTTCCAACGCCAGGATGTAGAGCAGGGGCGACAGCGGACAACCTTGACGTACCGACCGAGAAACAACGAACGATTCCGCCCTCTTTCTATTGACTTGCACCACTGCCGTCGGCGAGTCATACAGAATAGAGATCCACCTGCGGAAGTCCGGACCAAAACCGGCAGCCGCTAAAACAGCTTTCAGGAAACCATGGTCGACCCTATCGAAAGCCTTGGACTGATCTAAATTGATCAGCGCGGCTTCAGTGTCGTCTTCTGTCCTCTCCATGATCATGCGAATCAAATGCACGTGGTTCTGAATCGACCTCCCCTTCACAGCAAAGTTCTGCTCAGGCTTGATTAAATCACCGATAACAACCTGCAGGCGGTTCGCAAGAACGCGGGGCAAAATCTTTAACTCTGTGTTTAGCAGAGTTATGGGCCTGTAGTCGTCTAAATTTCCCCCACCAGGTTGGTCCCTCTTCTTCAGTAATGTGACCACTCCTTTTATTACCTGTCCAGGGATTGGCTCCTGAACAAACCAGTGGTTAAACACATCCTTCAGAATTGGGACACACATGGGCGACAGCCTCAAATACATTTCGTACGGCAGACTATCGAGTCCTGGAGATTTGTTCAAGCCGACCTGCTTCAACGCAGTAACGATCTCGCCCTCCGTAATTCTGCCATCACAGCCAGCTGCTCAAGCCGCCTCGAGGCGGGGCGAGTCAGCCAAATAGCTGTCAAACTCCTGGCCGCGGAGTCTGGGCAGTTGGGTGAAGCGTTCCTCCAAATGCTCACAGAACCCCTCACAGATCTCACGAGACGATACCAGGGTATGTCCTTCCAGGTTTTTCACCTTCCGAATGTACCCATCCGAACCACGACGTAAAGCAGCCTTACGCTCAACAGCGTCAACGTTCACGGCTTCGTTAGAGACTTTCTTTAACCTAGCTCTAACTACTTGACCTTCGTATCGCTCGTTAGCCAAGCGATTGAGGTCCCCAGTAATTAATGCTATCTCTAGGGAATCCCCCCCCCCAGCCACCGCCCGGGTCATCTTATCCTCTACTCGCTTTTGCGTCCTAGCCCTATCTTGAGCGAGGCGCTGGCTGTAGCGGACACACAGGTTTCTAACCTGAGCCTTAGTTTTAACCCAGTACCTACTCCCGATAACCACCCCCACTAATCCCCGCTGGAGTAGTAACGTTAGCTGTTCCCGGAAGTCGCGTATCTCCAGTAAGGAGGTATTAAACTTCCAGTACCCAGTCAACCTAGGCCTATCACTTAAGTTCAACTGGGTCATAACCAATTTATGGTCCGAATGTCCTAACACAGTGAACGTGGGACAAGATATGAAATCTACGTCGCCTCTTCTAACTAACATTCTGTCCAAGTAAGTACTCGGACAGAAGGCCGCGCTAGTATGCCACGTCCACATCTCCCGCCCTGGATGATCAACGCGAAATCTGTCGACAAGATCGCATGAGGCCATCAGGTCAGACAGACTGCTTTCACACCTCGCCGACCCTCTATTCCCACCGACCTTATCTATCTTGGGGTTTAGGATGGCATTCCAGTCCCCCATTAAAACTACTCGCTCCGGACCCTTGAGGAACGCCTCCAACCGTCGAAAAAAGGAAACCCTCTCGCCAGCAATGTTGGGCGCATAAGCCGCAACGATTCGAAACTTGCTGTTTTCAACGGCAACATCGACCACGACCAGTCGTCCCACCGCATCCGCATGAACAACGATCACCGTCGCAGGCAGGGTGCGTCTCACTAACAAAGAGAGTTCACAACTATGAGCATCGCTATATGCTGAGTAGACGTCATAGTCGTCAGTCAGCACATCACAATCCCCGTACGAACCGAAGTGGGTCTCTTCAATCGCAGCTACATCTACCTCACGGGCCACGAGATCCCTCAGTACGCGAGCAGCTTTGCTTCGGGATCTCATGCCCCTCACATTCCAACAAGCCAAGTTTAAATTTGTGGTCCCCATCAATTAGTGTCACACACGGGGCTAAAGTCTTCGGGAGTGAGGACGCCGAAGGCCTGACCGAGACTGCCGGTCAGCAGTTCGGACGAAATCCGTCCGTCTCGTGCCAAACCTCCCACGTCCACAGGGAAAGTTAATTTTAAAGCCCGAAAAAATGAGGGGTGAACATAAATGGGGACCCTCCCACTACATTTGGACTTAATTTCCTTAAATGTAGGGTGCTCCTCTTCTATAAGGGGTTGTCCCGGGATTGCGTCCTTAGCTGCCCTAAGCATTCTCCATAATACTTTCTCCCTCCCGTTCCCGGTTTCCTGCCTCACAAACGTTATTATTTTGGGTGCATTTTTAAAATCTCGGGGGTCTTGCACCTGTTTTCCTCCTACGTGGGTGAAGCTCTCCAGCTGCTTTATGTATCGCCTCTGCCTTCCATTGAGGTCTGATTGGACCTGTAACGAATCAGCCTCACAGATCCTTACCCCCGACAGAAAGGGGAACTTCCTAGTCTTCTCCCGTCTCACTGGCGTAGGAGGTGGTACTGGGACGACTTCTGGAATGACCTCTTGCTTGCTTCCTGGAACGACTTCTGGAATGACTTCCGGCGTGACTTCCTTAGCAGCTCTTCCTGGTTCAGAGGCCGGCAGCTCTACTGGGATGGGAGCCCCCCTTTCTTCTGTCTCACCATACTGGGGACATATCCCGAGGGCTGTTTAACGAAGTGTAAAACTTGAGAGGAACATTTTCCTGTTCCATTGACTCGGAGGGGGCCAAAGATTTAATGTTTTCCTCCTCTCTTGCTGACTCCCGGACATTTTTTTGCTTTTGGGTCCTTTCTTTTGGAGGGCTCCATTGCTGCTTCCACCTCCTTTCCGTCTTCCTCCGATTCTGATGAGAGGACTGTCAGCTTCCTCTTCACAGCTGCAGGAATCGGTCTCCCCTTTGTTGGTATAGGGATCGGGGTGGGCTTCCTCCCCTTCTTTGTAGACTCCTTATCCACTGCTGCTGACGATGATGCCGATGAAGCCGACACTGCTGGCGCTTTTTGGGGAACAGCCGCCGGGGGCTTTGCTGTTATTCTTTGGGGGCAGTCCTTTGCCATATGCCCCGGCGTCTGACAGCGCCAGCAATGCGGCCTTCTTCCCTCCACGATGATTGACATCGACCAGGATTCGCATTTTAACTGCGCTGGAATCGCCTGAAACCCCTGCCGGTTGACCCTCATCTTCAGCCTGTATTCTCCTGTGAGAATACCTTGCATTCCGCGAGCCGGCACCACCTCCTCGACGTCGCCATACTGCGACATTATCGCTCCCAGATAGTCGGAGTCGATGCAGCATGGGACGCCGAGAACCGAAACTGGCGCGCTTCTTCTTTCCATATATTCGGGTCTTATTTTCATGCCCTTCCAGACTAAGTCTCCGCCCATTGCTAGCTTTTCTGCTACCTCCTGGGTTGGGAGCAGCACATCCCACATTGCAAAGCTTTTCCTGAGGATATAGGAAGCTGGGATCTTCAAGCCCACCAGTGCTTCCATCACTCTCTCCTTCAGGACTCCTACCAACCCCTTCGCCTTTGCGTCCAAAGTTACGAAGGAGATAATCCTCTTCCTCAAATTTTCCAGTGTTCCCGGAGGCAGCTTTACCGTGTTTCCTTCAGTGAACTCCTTGTATTTCTCCTCGAAGACTCTCCTATAATGTCCAGGAGTCTTCTGCTGTTTTGCCCCCCACACCGAACTAGTGGGTTTAGAGGAAGCCGTTACCTCGATCTTCTTTTTATTGGGGATCCGCGAACCAGAGCTGGACAGCCTTGGCCATGGTTCACTAGCCGCGATCCCCTTCTTCCTTTCCGGTCTGTGAGCTGGTTTACTTCGGCCCTCTCCTCCCTGATAGACTTTCATCCCCTGAGGAGCACCCTACAAATAAATCTGGGCGGTAGTTTTGTTCCGCCACCTTTAAGTCCCACGACTGGCTTTTCCTTAGTTTACTTTTAACAAAAGGGGTATCATCATACCCTTGGAAGAAAACTTCCGGAGACACCAATACTCTTGGAACCGCTGGCGTCTCCATTTCCAAAAGGAAACCCGACAACGATGGAGTGTCGCTCGATGCGACACTCCCTCGTGGCGATGAAGAGGTGCCCTGCGTGACCACACCTCCTGGGGGGCACTCGGGTATGCCATCCCCCGACCGGACTGGAGTATCGCACAGCACGACACTCCCCAACAAAGATCCAGAGGTGCCCTGCGGAGCCATACCTCCTGGGGGCACTAGGGTGTGCCACCCCCCGACCGGACTGGAGTATCGCACGGCACGACACTCCCCAACAAAGATCCAGAGGTGCCCTGCGGGGCAACACCTCCTGGGGAGCACTCGAGCGTGTCTCCCCCCACCACCGGACTACTCCCCGAACTCGCAACTGGGGCGTACACGTCCGTGCTGCTCACTATCACAGGGGTGCCCTTCGCGGCCACACCCCTCTCGCTCCTCCATCGCAATCTGGGTCTGTCTGCTGTCCACAACCCGCCGATTCGGAATCAAGGAGACCGTCGCTTAATAGGTACGTGAGTCTTCCCCGACTGCTTAAGTTGGGACAAGTCAGACTCTGAAAAAAAAGAATTAATTTATATTAATTGCCAAAAAAGCAGCTACAAGAAAGATATCTCCTCAAAAAGGGGAGCCGAAGAGACAAAGCTCTACATTTTAAAGGTTTTTTGGAATTTTCTAAAAAACTAAGGTATATGGTGAACTGAAATTAAATGCCATCAACTAGACCCTAGAACCTCTATCTCTGCCACAAATCAGCTGAATCCATCAAATAGTTGATGAGATACAGGGTGGCACGTACGTACGTACGTACACACATATAACATGATTTCATGATTGAACTTTCTGGATCTCTGGGTTGCCTTGACTAATGATGCTGAAATTCTACACACTTATAGAACCTATCAAATCAAATTTTTGTGCAAAGTTTTAACTAATTTGGTTTGTTGGTTTTTGAGTTATGATTGATCAAAGAAATGAGATTTCCAGCATAGGCCATTAAGGTGGGTGTCAAAGTTCCCCAAAAGGATTCAATGTTTTAACGAATTTTTTCTGTCGGCACAAGGAATGTTTTCGAATGGCGATAGAGATAGACTCCAAAATCTTCAAATGGTTTTTGGAACCTGCTTTACGCAAGACCTCAAAACATTCTATTTTATAACTACTAGCACAGCATGGATTTTCAACAAAATTCTGGCCAAATAGCAAAGTAACAGAGGAAGGGTGACACAAGCATCCCTGTCGAATTTTGGATGGAACGTGCTGGTCGATGCGAGTTTGCAAATGTAAGGAAGTATGCTCAATATAGCAAGCATCACACTTGCACTTAATTTGGTAAACAACATTATGATTATTGCTATAGGACACACTATCCTTGCGAAAGGAAGGAAGCATTATATATATATATATATAATATATATATATATATATATATATATATATATATATATATATATATATATATATAGATATTTATTTTTATTTTGGTACAGAAAAATTAGTACAACATTCGTACCGTCGGTTTCAAGCACAGAAGGACTTAGTCATCCGGCTTTTTTCAGCTTCTGTTGTCATCTGTTTCGATATATATATATATATATATATATATATATATATATATATATATATATATAGATAGATAGATAGATAGATAGATTACTAAGAATAGAAGCAAATAATGAAACAAAAATGAATAAAACGTCTCTTGAGGAACGCTGATTACGTAGTTATTTATATACTGATGTCCACCTTCTGTCAAAATAACGAGGAAATAATATACTCCGCCAATGTTCGCACTAAAAGAGTTACGTGAATATTTTAATTTTTTATATAAAAATTATTATTATTATTTAATTATAATAATAATAATTTTTTATTGATCTAAAGAAAGAAAAAATACACCGACCGTTGATTTTTTTAATTTGAGTAGAAGACTTTTTTCCGAATTCATTTCAAACCGCGGGGTTGTCTGACTTGCTATTCGCTTTCTCGCTTCCCCTCATCACATGGAAGTGTTTCTTCCGGGGGCTAAAAAATGGACGTGTTTTATTCGCTAGCTTTTATTGTACAAGATTGATATGTTATATCCGTCTATATAAAAATGTGCAAATGAACACACATTGGTTTTTATTATAAAGTGAAGAATTTAATTGTGAAAGAAAAAGACTCCAATGAATCCGTATCGACTGGATTATCCGGACTACTTGACGATGTAATCTCCGACCATCTTCTGATACATCTTTTCAAACTCGGAAATCTTTATGTCGAATTCGGGATCCTATATACAATTTCGGAAGGTCGGAGGTTACATCGGCGGTGGCGCTAAATAATCATAACAAACACGTATATTATATTCAAATATAACAGCAGAGAATAGTTTATAAAAACGTCCTTTAAATCAAAGTTTTTCAAAGAAACAAGTTATCTCTTCAGAAGCAAAAGAAAAGCAATTAATTAATCAGCATTGCTTTACATACTTAATTAAAACATTTTTTAAAAATGTATTAATGAAAGAACAAGAATTGTATTTTGGAAGGAACTGAAAGTCTCTGTAAGTATGAAATGTCAATAAGTATCATTGATTGAACTATTATAATATAAAATAATATAATTGTATTCCATATATATATAAAATACTGCCTCGATATATATATATATATATATATATATATATATATATATATATATATATATATATATATATATATATATATATCTATATATCGAGGCAGTATTTTTTTCCTTAAGACACGTATTATTAAAAATAACCGACAATTTTTGTCTAGTTATTTTAGTATTGATCTCTTCAATTTTTCGGATTCAAATCTTAATCTCGGAAGAAAATTGGCTGATGAAACTGCCGTAATGTACATGTTGGTCCAGAATACTTTCTGACTCGTCTGGGTCCATCGTCAGTGGAATAATGACAAACAGGTAAAGACCTGGAGTGAGATTTATAATTAATTATGGCGGGAAAATTTAAATATGAAAGTATATTTATTAGGTATTATAAGCATTTAAGTATATTAGTACTAGTGTTAAAATTAATCTTGTTGATAGCAGGTTTTTTTTTTTAATGAGTAAAGCTTCTAGTATGTGGAGTTTTTGTGTATTAGTATTATGTTCTAAGATTTTAGTATTGTCTACGAGAAGTTTCGGATTTGCGAGCGGGGACAGGAATGTTCATTAGTAAGGTGTCGAGCTATAGCTCTATTATCGGATAGATGCATGGTCAACCCCCTGGACAAAGTCGTGGTGGTCGAGCCAATATATATACGTGTTTTCCTTGGTTGTCGGAGACACAGTCTCCCAATGGACATTTAAACTCGTATACTAGGCCCGTCCTATCCAAGACTCTAAGGGTGAAGAATTATTTGTAATAATAAGATTAGTGGTTTTAGTTTTATTGTAGTAAATAATTAGTTTAACTTTTTTATTTGGGTCGGTGGGAAGTACGTTTTTATTACTAATATTTTTTAAAACCTGTTCATCTGTTTTATAGTTATGGTGAAATTGGTTACGGTAAAATAGTTTGATAGTCTTGTTGAGTGGAGAAATGGATTCATTGTTGTTGTTATTATTATTACTGTTACCAGTATTATTTTTAAATAGTTGAATTTGTTGGTCTATAATATAATTAGGGAAACCATTATTTACAAGGGTTTGTTTTATATTTTTAAGTTCATTTTGAAAGAGAGTAGGGGAGGAAGAGATTAATTTAGCTCGCGTTATTAGGTTTTTAATAATGGCTATTTTATATTTAAAGGGGCATTCACTAACAAAGTTAAGAGTACAGGGGTTTTTGTTAGTAGGTTTTTATATGTAGATGTTACAAAATAATTATGATTTGTGTCTATTAAGACGTCTAAGAAAGGGAGTTTTTTATCGATGTTTAGTTGGAAACTAAAGTGTTTAACATTATTAATAAACCACCAATATATTTAAGATACGTAGATGACATTATAATACTAACAAATAATATAAACGAGATGAATACATTACAAGACACTTTCAAAAATAATTCCGTTTTAGATTTCACTTATGAACTAATTTTCATGTAGCTGGTTAGTGTTCGTAATTTATGTTGGTTCGTTTCCACATTCAAGGATTTTCCTTAAGATTTCAGCTGTTTTCACCATTGCTTTACGTTGTATAGTCTTAGTCTTCCCTTTGATTCGAATTTCTCTTAGTTTTTTCCAGTTTGTTCAGGACTGTTCCTTGTGTTTCTACAATGATTAGTATTATATTGACTTTCTTCATGTTCCATCATTCTTTCAGTTCTCTGACAAGCTCAGAGTATTTGCTTCGTTTTTCTGTCTCTTTACCCTGTTGCCTACTGGGACGGCAAAATCTATAATTTAGCAGTCTCGTTCCTTCTTGTTAATCATCATGACGTCCGGTCCTATTGCTTGGATAAGTTTATCTGTTCATATCTCCATGTCCCAGGGGATTTTGTGGTTTTCGTTTTCCAGTACTGTCTCTGGTTTGTCTCTGTACCATTTGTTTGCATGTTTAAAATGTAGTCGTTTGCATAGTTCCCAGTGTACTGCTTTCCCCACGCAGTCGTGTCTGTTCTTGTATTTTATTTGGGGGGTGGGTGGGCTTGTTTGCTTATATTATTATTATTTACACTCAGAACTTCTCACACAAATCATCGTCAGTGATTGCTGACCGACAACAACCAGTGGTATTTCCTGGAGTCTGAGTGACAACAAGCCTCCCCAGATGTCAAGTATTCTTCACCTCTTTTCGATAACCACCGCAAATAACCTTGCGGTATCACAACAGCCTCTTACCATTGATTTCTCGCTAGTAAAGCCCATTGGTAATCTCTGGGATTTGGGTGGCAATAAGCTTCGCGAAGGTTCCAGCATTCTCCGCACTTTTCCAGTGGAGGTCTTGTTTGTGCTGTCCCTCCTCGGTCCTCTAATCCTCCTCGACCCTCTACAAATATTTTGTCTAGCCGGTACCATTTATTGGGGTGTGGGGGGAGAGAAATTATTATTATTATTATTATTATTATTATTATTATTATTATTATTATTATTATTATTATTATTATTATTATTATTATTATTATTATTATTATTCAAAACTATCATTAAAAATGAAACAAAGTAATAAGCAGCTGACATTTTCCATTGAATGGGTGACTACTATTCAACAAGTTGTTATAAATAAACAATTTTTTTTGGTCGTGGATGGGTTAATTTGTGCGTGTTTGTGTGTGTGTGGTGTGTGCCTGTATGGTGTGTGTGTTTGTGTGTGTTTGTGTGAGTGTGAGAGAGAGAGAGAGATAAAAGTGGGATTGCGAAAGACAAACGTACAATGAGAGAGGTTGAATGTACCTCAACAATGATCCGTTTAATTGCAATTGTGGCTTGTTGAACCAAAGGCGAGTGTTATGTGATGTTGAAGAGGTCGACGCGTGAAAAACACAATGGCTGCTTCCAACCGCTGACCACTTAGAAGGGATATGTTGAGTGAGAAAAAAGACAGCGTGACGGAAAGATGATTATTTGCAAGAAGCTAACGGCGACAAGTACAATAAACAAACAAAAAAACAAGGACAATGACTGTTGTAAAAAACGGATGCGAGACAAATTGCCTGAAGAGATGAAGTGAAGAAGGAGGCTGGCGCGCCATCCGTTTGAGATTTGAAACGTGTCAGACAAGAAGAGGTTTCTCGCGATTATTTCAAGCATCTTGCGCCTGACGTCATAACTTGTCTTGTATAGGATAAATGAGTTTTTGTAGTTTCTCGCCCTTCGTTTGGAAAAATGGCGAATTATTTCAGGACATCACTGGAAATAGATGATAGTTCAGAACTGAACCAAGTGTAACAATACTACTCGTTGGGTAGATAAAGAAAATAATAATAATAATAATAATAATAATAATAATAATAATAATAATAATAATAATAATAATAATAATAATAATAATAATAATAATAATAATAATACTCCTATTTTGAAAAGGTATACTTCAGCTAGTATGGATTGTGACTGAGGGGAAAATTAATGGTTCGGTGCAAGTTAGACTGACACAAAGTTTAAGGAAATGTATCTATTTCCCCACGAGTAGGTAACTGTACGACTCAGGGGATAGGGCATGAGGGTCAATAAGGATCAGACACAAAGCAGTAAAGGAACGAGTACACGTGACATCACTTGTTTTTTACGAAGAAAAAGACGAGTTTCGAGAGAATCGATGTATTAAATTCAAGCGAGCCAGACGTAAGGAGTATGCTCTAACAACTTTATGTTAAGTCTCGGATGAGATGAAGATGAGAAACCCGCCCTGTCGTCCGGTCCCTGAAGTAGACCTATAACAAGATAAGTAAAGAAATATCTAAATAAAAAGTTAAGATACACAGAGACAATTAATTAAGATACTACGGATTTTTTCTCTCTACTTCTTACACAGAGAAGATACATAAAATACCCTTCGAAACTCTCAAAACATGTCTTCAGACTCCTTTTTGTCATTTTAAAGAATGTTTGTTCACTAGCCACACTGATGAGACGCTGTCACAACAAGATATATCAGCACTACGACTATCCAGGTATGACCGCAGAAAAATAAGTCAACGTGACAATATGGCAGCCAGAAAAAGAGAAAACGTATGACAGCAGTCAAAATGAGAAAACGAAGAAAATTAACAGGTATATTTCGCTTTAATTTTGTATGAAAAAATAGAAAGAAAGAGACAGAAACCTACAGCACACACGGATACACGTTAAAAGATATTAAAAGTAGTTACACTTCACACATTATAGCGAACACTCTGTCACACACATAAACACGCATGCATCAAACGCAACTCATGATTGAACACTCACGCCACATTTAAGTCGCATACATTAAGTGTAAAATATGCACTTGAAAAACAGAACACTTGAAAAAAAAAGGTTATAAGACTTTTTAGTTACGTTTCGAACACTCGAAACGTTTCGATGTGTTCAGGACTCTCTATAAAGTTATAAATCTGTCTGTGGGTCTGTCAGATTTTAAAAAATAAGGTTTTGATGTGTTCAAGCAACCTAGTCGGAGGTGTTGTTCGTCGGTCTCTCAGTATTGTGTTCGAAATAGAATTTTTATTACTGGACGCATCTTTAACCTTAGTTTTCATTCATGCCTCGATAGGCATGTTTGTAAAAACTCCCCATTAAATAAAAATGCTCAATTCTATTTCAATATTACTAAACCGATTCATTCTTTTTTAGTCCATCTATTTATATACTATCAACCTAGTGAAGCACCCGTAACCGTTAAACCGTTAAACAGTTCCCACTTTTGTATATAAACGGTTTCAAACTAGTTAGACTTCCTTAGACACCATATAAACCCATTAGTGGCCATGGTTCTTTTTTAGGACCAGAATGCTAATTATCCATAGTCCACCACATCTGCATTTTCTTTTAGATACCGATAGTTAGTCATAAATATTAGAGTGTCTTTCAAATATAACACCTACTGTCTGATATATATTGGCAACACTGATGTCTCGATTTTCCGTATACTGTGAAAATCTACAGTGGAAGGATACAATCAGTCTTTCACTAAAAATCAGTTTTGTATTTGCATACAATTGTTTCGGCCTACGACCAAGACATATGTAATGTTCAAAACGTGTGAGGCATTTATTGTTCTTGATGAGACCATCGATTTGTGAGTACGGATGCAAACAATCCCATTAAAGAAGAAGAATATATTTTAAGGGCTAATATATGATGTAAAAAAAAAATAAAATGAATGTGACACAGTTTCTTTCTGTCTGGAGGGGTACCTTCTTACTGTATGAGCACTGACATTACCTCATCAAGACAAATAAATGACTCATACGTTTCGAACATTACATATATTTTGCGGTAGACTGAACCAATTGTATGCAAATAAAAAACTGATTTTTGGTGAATTTGTGAGAATGTTTCCCCTACATTTGATGTTGTTTCAATAATCTTGAAATATTTTATTAAAGCTCTAGTCCTACACTATCGAGCTATTCTAAAAACTTTGTATTATGAAATAATCATGTTTCAAATATGAATATATACATATAAATATAGTCACCCATACACACAATGTTTCGCTGTATCACAGCTCTTCAGTTTAGCTAGATTAGCAATGTAGCTAGACTAAGCCAGGGATCGAACATCCAACTATATAGTTGATAGTCGGCAGCTCTTACTAATGAGCCATAGGACAGGCGCTGATAAATTATATCTGAAATGTTTTTATGGAAACATTGACTGCCACTTTACAGTGATCTATTTGTTTATTTGCAAATAGGTTTGTATTATGCTAAGTAATCTATAAATATTTATTTTTATTCACATATATGTATACTATATTATACTAACAATTATCAGTAGGAGCTATATATAACTGTGCTGTTGGAACTCTTGATATGTATATATACATATACATATATATACATTTTATATATATATTTATACATATATATATATGAGAAAGGAAGTATAAGAGTAGGCAAATTCACTAATACTCTCCCCCCTCCCTTTTCAACTGCTGCCTTAATAGTACCCACTCAAAGCTTTCCATATTCATTTCACTCTTCGCCACTACTGCCTTCCCGCAGCCTGGACCCTCGTCCAGCGCTCTTATTAGCCACGGCTCCTACTTTTCCTCATCAACCCATCATGTCAACCCAATATTTCGATGTACTTGCATGACATCTTTCTTAAAATTATAATCCTGAGGAAATCTTACAATAAAGACGAAACGTCGATGAATATATAAAAAATCTCTCTTGGTTTTTCCTTTTTCATTTCCTATATATATATATATATATATATATATATATATATATATATGTGTGTGTGTAATCCAGGGTTTCGAATCGTACGACCGGTAGTGAATAGTCATATCTCTATGCTGATGAATCCTGATTGAAAAGGGACGAAACGTATAGTACATAGACAATAAACAATAACAAATATTTTATATATATATATATATATATATATATATATATATATATATGGGTGTGTGTGTGTGTGTGTGTGTGTGTGTGTGTGTGTGTGTGTGTGTGACGGATGCTATCGACGAGGGTAGAAAGAGGCAAGGGAAATATATATGCCCTCAAACTACTGAAATGCAATAGTAAACATTGCAAGAAAGACCAATTTTTCTTTTTGGTTTGTTTTAAATCTCTTCCTATTATTATCTCCATTATTATCTCCATAAACCATTTATTGAGGTATTCTAAATACTAAGCATCGAAAAGAAAATTATGAGAAAAAAATGAAATTAACCCGGTTAACCTTCTCTCCATATGACGTGCAATTTCTTCCGAAATCAAATATGGCTTAAGATAGCCAGAGCGAGAATATAAACAAACTAAACGAAACATTAGTTTTTGATCTCGGCTCACTCAAGCTTAAAACCTACGGTACCATGTTGATTTAACGTGAACGTCTTTAACATTATTTATATAAAGCAAATTCGCTAGTTTTAGTTTAAATAGGAACCGTCAAAGATAAGTTAAGAGATAAGCAAAGCCAGAAAAAACAGACATAGATAGATAGATAGATAGATAGATAGATAGATAGATAGATAGATAGATATATAGGCCTATCGCAAGTAATGTGTCTAGTTCGTTGTGTTCATGGCATGTCACATTTTCATCGCACCTGTGAAAATGCTATCATTGCAATCCACGATTTCGTTCTGAACGAACGCTTCAACTCGGTCGCCTTCGCCTTCGCCGCCGTCGATGCGTTTTATCATCGACTGGCGACCAGTAAGAGCGTCCGGGGGTGGCGGGTCGATCTTATACTTTTGATCACGTATTCTTTCACCAACGACCACGACATCGTCCGTTGACAAAAACACTCACACACACACATACATACATACATACATACATACATACATACGTACGTGTATATGTACACAATCATGTATAGACATATATAGACAAAGGCACTTTTCCGCACTTAAAGTCGCACGGGCCGATATATGCAGAGACACGTACATCGCCTAAAGATACGAGTGAGGACATCTGCGTGTCTGGCCTTGAAGAATAATCAACGGTAATATAAAAATCTACATCTACATCTACATCTACATCTACTCTCTCTCTCTCTCTCTACTCTCTCTCTCTCTCTCTCTCTCTCTCTATATATATATATATATATATAAGTATTTCATGTATCCACATGAAATATTATACGGAGATATAATTTTTTTATGTGTCAATTTTCAGTATTTACTTCAACAGTGCTCGACCCTACCCCCTAATACTTCTAATAGAAATAAATGGTTGCAAGCAGACTAACGTTGTTCCCAATCCCAATTTCACTTATACATTAAGTTCTCTTATTTAGTCATACACTTAATATTTAACCAACTGGGAATTCGTTTAAAATATTTATACATATAACTCTGAAACACTAGTTTTTGTCCGATTTATCACATATTTTACACGTAAATTTCAGATTCCCATTCACTTGAACCCTAATTTCCTAACTGAAACCTTTTTAACTTTCGAGATTATATATAAGTTCGTTCAAAATCTGTTTTAATTACGGCCCCCCCCCTTTTCAGAAATATCATATTCACTCAATGACCTGAATTTCACTTCTGCTTCTAGCTTATAATTCCCCCACACCAACTCGCACCAGCTTTAGTGCTTACCAGTAATAAACAATATCCAAACAATCCCTCCCATCTCTCTCCTCAGCATCAGTCATAGCTCATTCAACTAACCTCATCACCCTCTTTTTCTTTATGCTTTTTTTCTTTATCTCTTCCCACCTTCTTCCTCATTTGGCCTCGTTTTCAACTAAAGGATTTCCTTTTTCTTTAGAATTGCTTAAATATTTCACTGCCAACGTTTAATGTACACAGTTTAACTTCAATTTCACTCTCAGTCCACGGAAGTATTTTTTAAATGGTCCGAATTCTCAAAATTACTTCCGAATAAGTGCGCTCAACCTACGACTGCATTAAACATCTCTCTATTAGATTTACTTCATTCTTGAACTTTTTTCAATGCTGCCTTCATGAAAACCCTTCTTTTCCATTTGTAAATTTCCTTTCATTGGACACCTCATCAACGGACATTCACTAACTGGACAGAACCCATATCTTTTTTACACGAACTTTCTCACTCTCAATTACTTAATATTTTTTCAAATTTTGAATTTTGACTTTTCCGCTGCCAACTAATCTATCTATGTAATTCCTCTAATGATAAAATTTTAATCTTTGAAGAGCCTTGGCTTAAGGAAAGAATAATAAACATATTTTTTACCGAGTATACCTTGCATTGAACAATCGAAGTTGAAATAAATTTGTCATTCGTACATGTTTATCCCTCTTCTTTCATCTATCTCTATATATATATATATATATATATATATATATATATATATATATATATATATATATATAATTTTATTTCATATCTCGATGTATAACCATATGTTTGTATGAAACTGTATTATCTATAAATATTATATAAACACAGTAAAGATTTTCCGGATTTTAATCTGTGTATAAAAATCTTATTTGAATTACAGATCTCTTTATCTATGTATCTATTTCTCTCTCTCTCACACACTCTCTCTCTTTCTTTCTCTCTCTCTCTCTCTGTATCCCCCTCTCTCTCTCTCTCTCTCTCCCTCTCTCTTCATGTATGTATATATATAGTCTTGGAAGTTTCTCAACCATTAAAACTATATTTTTAAAAAACCAAAAAAAAAAACCTTAAGTCCCAAGTCGTTCAGTGGAAAATCACTCATGTAAGTCAATTTAACTTTTTCAGTTATTATATTAGTTTGCTTCTAACTTTATTTAAGGGATCATCAGTTGTTTACTATGAAAAACTGTTTCGGAAATTTAAAAACAAGACAGTATTTAATTTCATGGCTTCACAGCAGAGTTGATCAGACCCCACTTCCCTTAAAAGACAAAAACATAAACGTTCCGTATACTAAACCAAAGTTTTGTTCCGTATAAATGTTTTGCTAACTTATATTAGTTATTAAAAAAAGAAAAAAGTCCTCCTTGCCTGTGTTGTTCGTCTGTCTAATAAAATTTATCCGTTACTTACAAAAATGTTGCTGCATTTTAAAGTGTGTAGACGAATCCATTAAAAAAAATTTTTAATTATATATATATATATTCAGGGAGGGCCTGTGGACGAGTGGTTATAGCACTTGTCTTTGGGCTGGACGACCCGGGTTCGATCTCACTCACGACATGCGAATTTTCAGATCTGAAACCTCCCTCTGTCCACCCAGCAGTAAATGGGTACCTGACTAAAACTCACGGAAGGTTCAAGGCAGCGGAAGGAGAGGGATGGGCTCCGCCTTCCATATGCTGTGAACTAGACACGGTGATTCTTAACAAATCACCGCCGCTACGGCCATGGGCAGTGTGCGATGTCGGCAACAACACTCGTGCGCGTCCACGCTATGCGACCTTTTTTACATATATATATATACTTTTAGTTCTTTTTCTCCCCCTCCTCTTTTGTTGTTTAATTCCTTGACATCAATTTCAAATAAATATTAATCCCCCTTGTCAACTCACAGCGTTCATAAGCTTAACTGCCGATTTTTCTCTTTCTTCTTCTTTTTTAACTCATAGCGCCTCCAACCGGCGTTCACAAGCCAACTGTCAATCCTTTCTCTCTTTCTTCTTTTTTAAAACTCACAGCGTTTCCAATCGGCGTTATAAGCTAACTGTCGATTTTTTCTCTTTCTTCTTCTTTTTTAACTTTTTCAACATTTCTTTCTTTCTCCATACCTTTCTACTGTCTATTAAACGTAACTATTTTTTATATAATTAGTATATGTGTTATATATACGATTATACATATTCTACATTATTTTTATTTATATTTAAATAGCTTTGTATTTGCTCTATCAATTTACTTTGATTAATTTGATAAGACTTAAAAGCATCAGGATGGCGAGTAATTGCCTTATTTAATTGTCTAAATATTTTATTTTGATCGCCACCTTGTTTAATCATTCTTATTATTTGGTCAGAAATTGGGGCATAAAATCTACCAATTTTAAAGTAACACGAACAATCCTCAGAAATTCGGACATAATACTCCCGTAAAATATATACACAGGGCAGGTACTATGTTTATGTGGAATCCGTACGATACGAACAGGAAATGAATTTCTTTCATCAAAGAGTTTATAGATAAATATTTTATCTTCAATTTTTATATCCAAATAAAAAAAATAAGCTTGTGTTCCCTTATGTTCACTGTTTAATTTTAACTCTTTAGGATATATAAAATGTTTAGTATTTGCAAACTCATCGCTATCATTAATGCAAACAAGGTATATATATATATATATATATATATATATATATATATATATATATATATATATATAATATATTATAGGTGCATTCCAATGACCAAAAACATCAAGGATGAAAACAGCGGAAGTCAGACAACACCACCTCGTGCTTTACTCTATTTCTATGAGACATGTTCTTTTTTATCCTTACCATACCAATTTATACGTTTTTCTTTCCTTTTATCTTTTTATATCTGCTTTAATACCTTCCACACACGTCTTTGATTTTTTTACAGCAAACCGCCTTTTAACGCTCAATAATCAAAAGAAGAGAATTCTAATTTCTCTCTCTGTCATATATATATATATATATATATATATATATATATATATATATATATATATTAAGGAAATTGACAAAATCTTTGAGGCACGCATGAAAACGTATTTAAGTGAAATATTTTGAAAATAAACACAACGTGAAATTTAAAGTAAATTTTTTTTTTTTGCAAGCTTTTGTTGTTAAACAACTTTGTCAATAGTTTTTTCTTTTCTTCTTCCTAACTTTGAGCAGCTTTATATATATATATATATATATATATATATATATATATATATATATATATATATATATATATAATATTTATAAATAAATATTAAATTATTAATACCTATATATATATAGAAAGCTAGAATGCCTGAATATTCGCCCAGGGGATGAAACGCGGGAGCCTCTGTGCAGCTTAATTGCCATAAATATATGTTCATAAGTTACTACCTAGATCTACTTACGTATCGAGCACTGTTGAAGTAAATACTAGAAAATAGATACATAAAAAATATATATCTACTTATGAAATTTAATGTGGATACATGAAATAGTAATTATATATATATATATATATATATATATATATATATATATAATATCTTTATTTAGTATTAAACCACAACAAAATAGAAAATCCACGAAAGGCAAAACCTATATCTCGTCAGAAAATTGTTTTTATTACTTTTGGCATACAATTGTTTTGGCTGATACCAGGAATGATAAAATATTCATAAAATACTCTTTTAATTCCAGTAAACCTATTCCCTAGTATGGTTCTCGTCAGTGCCTTATACAAAAAATAAAGAAAATTCAATAAAAAACATGGTAGATAAAGCCTTAATATCAAACCGTACTCAATTATCATCATCATTTTTTTTGAAGTAGTTACTATGAACACAACGTTTACGTTTCGTTATGGATTTCATATAATCGTTCATTATCCACGTTTTAAATTCATCTCGATGTACATGAATTAAAAAAGTATGCTTTTCTATCTGTTATAGTTCGGACACCGTTCGCTTTCATTTCGCTCTGAATTTTACATAATCGTTCATCATCCACGTTTTAAATTCACCTCGAAATATATGAGTTGAAGAAATATGTTTTACTAGCCGTTATAGTTCGTATATATCCCGTGTGTGTCTGTTGTTTGTTCATTCCGGCAATTTTAGACCGCTGAAAGCCGCCGGCGGTAATCGCAACTTACTCTTTTACTTTATATTTAACATAGGTCTATTCTTCGTTTGTGCAATTAATTAATTAAGAAAAACGTATATTAAAGGACACTGTCCTGACTATATCATCGGTATCCTGTGAAAGCAGCACACGTGCGCCGGGGCATTTTTTGTGCGCTGTTGGCTTTAAACAAACACACACCCGTACTGCGTTTGGGGTGTGATTATTTGAGTAGATTAACCTCAACCTTTAATCAGTTTCGTCGTCGTAGTCGCTTTGTTTACCGGTTTCGTCTCCACTCAGACCATTGGCAAACAGCCAAGTCCTCGATTTGTCCTTACAGTCGGCTGTTTCAGTTCTTCCATCGCCATCGTTTCGAAAGGTCAAGTCAAACCAAACCCGTCCACAACGTCCCACGTTCTTAATGCCATTTAGCAAACGCCCACCCTTTTGTTTATTTGAAAACGAAATCGCCATCGTTAAAAGCAACACGCTGGAAATGCTTTTAAACGTCTATCGTTAATCTGAGGGAATAAATGTGTAATTACAGACGGGCCGTTGTTTTAGTTTAATCTCACTGATTATCCCTTGACAAATATGGCGCGAATAACGCTAATTTGATGGAAACGCTAAAGTGGTATGTAGAGGCGTAGTACCTTTCCCAGTTGCCATCCGAGATTTTTGTCGACTAGTTTTCATGCATATCAGCACTATACGACACGTAAAGTATAGCCTCTCCATAGCGAATGACCTTTTGTGCGTGGTGAGGGGCAACATCATATCCTATTAATATAGTTGGATGTAGACAGAACACGACGGATCTAGCGGAGTAAAAAATGAGCCAAAATACTGATATTCAACAGGTAGCAGTAGTTCCAGTTGCGCTCATCGACAAACTGATGATCCGGTCTTGAGATAAGCATGGCGTCGCATACACATATTTGATAATAAGAAGGCAGAACTGCTCCAGTTAGTGGAATGTTATGGCACGGCCGTCGTAAAGGAGGCCTGTCAACTGAGTCGAGTTTTTCTGGTGACGTCATCCATAGTGAGAGTCAGACTCACTATCAATGATGACCGGAAGTGCGCCGTGGCTTACCGCGCATGCGTCCATCAGAGCAAGTAATCAGAGCGAGTAGACTCAACTCCATAGAATTATTAATTCACTTGGAAATCATTGTTAACGTGTTGCTGCTAGTGTGACTGTATTCCCCTGCTAAGAACACGGCTACCGTCCTGAGGATTATTCACTCACTTGGAAATTATTGTTATCTTGTTCCTTTTTTCAAACGTGTTTCATTTTTTATAGATGTCAAGCGCAAGAGAAAATAAGAAAATTACAAGATGGCGTCCAACGATTAAGGCATTGCATTAAAGTTTGAATGTCAATTCTTAAAAAATAAATAAGAATTTTATTTCGAGATAAAAAAATACAATTTTAGACTAATTAATAAGTTTCATCCAAAATCCCCCCACCCCCCAAAACATGACAGTTTTAATTTCTTACAAATGTGTACTATATTGTAAGTATACAACACGCACATTTTGATTCATTTTAATAAATGTTCTATTAATTAATTATTTTGAATAATTGATTTTGTGTTACTTTACTGAATTTGCAATCTTTCATGTTTGATTTACTTTTCATGTTTGATTTAATTTTAAGCTAAAACATATAAAGAAACATCATTTATTTTTTTTGGAATGTAAAGAAACCATCGTCATATTATTCAAAAACAAAACAAATTAAAACACACATTTTAATTTATTTCAATAAATGTTCTATTGCTTATAAAATATTATTTTGAGTTTGAATTATTGTAATCCGTAATATTTCATGTTTGATTAACTTTCAAATTAAAAACAAAATCAAGTAACATTTCAGAAAGAATGGACTTATTAAAAGAATGAATATTAAATCAGACAAATTATTTTTCAAAGAAAAATCTTCATGTTTAAAAGATGAAAACATTTATAATAACACCGTTCTATTATTGACTATTCATTTAATAGTTTCTGTCTAGCCTACGCAAATTACACGAAATAATACATTTGTCATAATAATAATAAAGAAATGGGTTAATTATATTCCGTTATCGTTAATTAATAAATACTGAAAATTTCATTAAAATTAGTTGATTTGATAATTTTGATAACTTTTTAAGTGAAGAGAGGAGTCAAAATGTTCATAGTCTGACTATTTGTCGAATAGCCAGACTATAGACATTTTGACTCTTTTCATCATTTGAAAAGTTATCAAAATTAAAAAATCAACCAATTCTAATCAAATTTTCAGTATTTATTAAGTAACGATCACGTTTGTTACTTTAGAGCATGCCGTCATTTTCCAGTGTTCTGTCTTCCTTTACGATGGCTGTGGCTATTGACCATATGCAGGTATGGCGTGCCGCATATACAACCATCGATTAGATAAAACATAATGAATGCTACCGTCAATTGCTGAATGACTGAAAGCAAGACAAGGCAAGAACGGAAACAAAATAATTTTCATTCTCATTGTTTGTCCTTATTTTAAACTAAATCATAACGAACCGACAATTATGAAGCGACTTCATAAGAAAATGAAGTTTCTGTTCTGATACTTTACTTTATCTTTTCTGTCCTTGCTCAGTAAAGGAGAAATCTTTCTCGACCGAGAGAATTAAATTTTTTATATCAATCCAGAGTACCCTTTTGAGAGCTGGATTTTCCTGGCATCAAAAAGTGACGTTTCGTCTAACTTTACCCCTGTAGGTAGACAATTAAATAGCAGGGGAGCAATATAGCTATTTCTAACTCAAGCATGACGTAGAGTTGACTGACGATCAGAGTCTCTTACAGAGTTACCTGGACGCATTTAAAATAACATGCGTCCATACAATCTGCCACTGACCAAGAGGAATGTTATTTATAACTTTAGTGTGATAGACAGCCGAACCGAAAAAGCCTTTGATATATATATATATATATATATATATATATATATATATATATATATATATATATATATATATATATAGTATAAATTCAGACCAAAGAAGGCAGAGAAGTTATCTGTCTTCTTTGGTCTGAAGAGGTTGACTCTCTGTGAAGAATAAAACCGAAACATGTATGCACATATGTAACCAATAATGTTTGTATAAATAAAAACATATACTTAAAGAACAGCTCTACTTGTTATTGAGCACGTTTTATAAACACTTGAGTTTCAACGGATTTACATCTACAGAAACTGATACAATACATCTACTATATATATATATATATATATATATATATATATATATATATATATATATATATATATATATATATATACAGAGTGTTTCAAAAGTCTTGGGAACATAACGATTTTTAATAACTCAAAAACTATTAGGAGTTGAAAAATGAAATTGGTACCGTTGGAAAGGTTAAAGTTTCAAGTTTTGTGGGGAATCTTTAAAGTTGCTCAATATGAACACCATTCGTCACACGGCAGACATCTAGTCGATAGTCCATTTCCTGCCAAACGCGTTCCAGCATCTTGACGTCAATGGTTCCCACAACTGCCGTTACTCGAGCCTTTAGTTCGTCAATATCTCTTGGAAGGGGCGGCACATAGCCTTATTGCTTGACAAAGCCCCAAAGGAAAAAGTAACATGGGGTAAGATCTGGAGACCTAGGAGGCCAGGGCATGAGAACGTCATCACCTCGCCCAGATCTCCCAATCCATCTACCAGGCAGCCTTGTGTTAAGAAACTGCCTTACTCTAAGACTCCAGTGTGGTGGTGCACCATCTTGTTGAAAAATGAAGTCATCAGATTCTGCTTGTTCCAACTGAGCCATTAACCAGTCTTCCAGCATGTTGAGATAGGATTCACCAGTGATAGTTGCCTCTTCAAAGAAGAACGGTACATAGACACCTTTCTTGGAAATTGCACAAAACACGTTCACTTTTGGTGAATCTCGCTCGTGCTCAAGAAGTTCATGAGGATTCTCAGTACCCCATATGCGAGTGTTATGCTTGTTAACTTTGCCATTCAGATGGAAGGTCGCCTCATCGCTAAAAACAAGCCGGTCATCAAAGCCGTTATCTTCCAACTTCTCTTGCATTGCAATGCAAAAGTCACGGCGAAGTGGCTTATCAGTGTCCTTCAACTTTTGGACCAACTTGAGCTTGTAAGGTACCATTTGCAGTCGTTTCCTTAAGACACGCCAGACAGTTGCTGGAGCAAGCTGAAGTTCCCTGCTGGCTTTTCTCACTGATTTACGGGGACTCCGCTGAAAGGCTGTCCGAACTTGCTCAACTGCATCTTCTGAAGTTGAAGGGCGACCTGTTCGCTTACTTGGGCACAAACACCCATCTTTCACAAATTTAGCATGCCATCTGACAATGGATTTCCTTTCAGGGGCTTCTTTTTTAAATTTCCTGCGAAATGCACACTGAACACATGTCCACGATTCAGTCTTTGCAAATTGGAGGACGCAAAATGCCTTGTCTTGTTTAGAGAACGCCATTACTGCACCTGGAAAGATAACACGAAAATCATTAGTATTACCAAAATCTTGATTAAGCAAGCTTTAAAATGGCACCAGTTTCATTTTTCTACCTGGAATAGTTCATGAGATATACGCATTTGTAATGTTCCCAAGACTTTTGAAACACCCTGTATATATATATAGTCATGCACATACAGACTGTTTCGCTATGCGTATATATATATATATATATATATATATATATATATATATATATATATATATATATATATATATATATATATATATATATATATATATATACGCATCTAAAAATAAGAGAAAGGATACTTAGAATACAATGAATACTCTGGATTGGGAAATAGGTAAAAATTGACTCAGTCTCGAAAATGTCTTTTTCACTGACAGGGCAGATGAAGTGTAAAACAGATACTGCACTTTGCTCATAGCCATACGGCCTAGAACAATCCGATGCTAATAAAATAGTATGTGCCGATACAATCTCGCACCGAATTAGTAGAAGTACTTGTTTAATAAAGATGTGTTTCACACGGAGATATTTTCGAATTTGTAAATGTAATCTCTATTAGTCTAGTCTGGCAAACATAGACGGTAACTGTAACAAGACTTCTCTGGGTTGATGGAAAATAGGATAGTAAATAAGAAATGACCTAAATGGTAAAGAGGCGTAGGTCAGGAGTGTTGGTAGACGTCGCATTTGGAATGCGACTGGGATTGTTTTCATAATTACAAGGTTGGGTCGAAAATGAAAATATAAACATTTTATTGTCTGCATTTTAAGGTATACCGATTTGAAAAATGTGTTAAAACTAGTGATTGGACGATTCCAATATTTTTTCTTGATTCAGATACAATTATCGATTTTGTTCTAAATTCCCGATTCCGATACAATTACCGATTCTGTTCTAAATTCTCGATTCCGATACAATTACAGATTCTGTTCTAAATTCCCGATTCCGATTCCTATTCCGATTCTTTTAAAACCTCCAGCTATGTATTTATACAGTTGTTGATGTTTTATTGTTTTATTTTTATATTACCATAAAACCAGATGTAATATGTGCATATATTTTTGCAAACGGAAAAATTAGATCGGGGGGGGGAGGGTCTTTAGATTTTAGTTTAACTAGTAGTTTTCAGTTAATAAATATTAATTACTTTATCAATAGTACCAGCAATGGAAACGTAAGTTTTAAACAAAATACAAACAACAAAAAAAACAACTATAAGAATCGTTTTTGGCATTGAAAATAAGTCTAAAATCTTTACGATTCTGATACCGATTCCGATACCCCTAAAAGTTCCGATTTTTCCGATTTCTAATTCCAAGGGGCATAACATAAATCTCGAGACTTCCAGAAAGTGTTACATTAGGTTGATCTCTTCGTTTCTTACAGTGCCTTTTCTCACAGAAGAAACTAAACTTTCACGACTTTATCGTTATTTTCATTGTAAATACTCGACTGAGCTCCAATTTCTGCTCACTTTGTAAAACGTTCACTGCAAGAACTCGTATAGCAACGACTACTATATAAAAAACTTTTTTTTTAATTTCTTGTGAGCATCTAAAACCAAACGGAATTTTCATGATCAGAGTTTTTTTACCAAGAACTTCCCACACGTGGAAAACAAAACTACAGGACTACTTCTCCGCTGACTACAACAGGGTCGTTTCCAAGTGCAATGTCAACAAATACGTGTCGACTCGTCTTCCTAAGTCAGCAAATTCTAACAATTCCAACCATCATGTCGAATCCTCTCATAGTATTGTTCAGCATCCAATTGACAATAACATTCACCATCATCCTCAACTGGCTCTTTCGTCGGTCTGTCACGCTTGAATTGGCCATGACATTTTCGGTACTTGTACAGCTATTGCACCAGACAAAACCGACTTTGACCTACGAAGAAATACGTAGACAGTCAGAAAAAGCCGAATTAAAACAAACTGGTGTCAAAATCAAAACAAGTCGTATTTTCAGCAGAAAAAAATAATGAAAGAAAAACACTCACCGTGTGTTTATTTTTATGACAATTTATTTATTTTTTGACGAACAAAATCAATGTAATTATTTTTTTTTCACGGGAATATTTTTCTTTTTCGATAAATTTTGTTTTTTTTTACGAATAGACCTAAAATTGTAAAGAACATAATGAAACAACAATTTTTTCAGAATTGTTTTCGTTTTTTTCTTTTAACTAGTACAGCTTTTGAACCGAACAAAAAAGCGACTACGTAAGGATTAGGTTAGAGCTAGTTTATAGTTAAAAGAAAAAAACAGTTCGTGTTTTGTCCGGTTCAAAATCTGTATAAGCTTTTTTTTTTTGCGATAATTTTTTTTTAGTCATTTTCGAAAACTTTGCAGATTCTCTTTTGGAGTTAGTGCAGGCGTGGAAAGGAGGGTTTTGTCTGCTCCTCGAAATTTCTGATTGGCTAAGCGCTTCGACATCTTCCGGCTGCTTACGTAAATGGCCGAAAAATGTCGAACAAAAAGTCGGTTTTGTCTGGTTCCAAAGCTGTACCAGTACCAAGTTGTCTTCACTAAACGTGAAGATTCAACATACGCATTCTATCTCATATTCACCAAAGTTCTGGGTCCTGGGTATGACCTTTAAAGACATCCAGTGGTGAGGACTCCATTTGGGAGTTATGGGGAATGTGGAGCTGCCCCTTAGTTGCCATTTCTCCCAGGTACACTCTGGCTCGGAGTGGTAGTACCTGTAAGGGCCCTATCTATTGGTCAAATAGAACCTACTGGCGCTACCAAATCAGGCTGTCTGAAGTTATTGTCTTCCTGACTCAAAATGCACCAAACATTGATTTTTTTATTGTTTTTTATTTGTTTTTTTCCTTTGCAAAGCTCAATCATATTCTGCAAAATCCAAAACAAAAAACAACAATTTCCCTTCCTCCCCTCTTCTCCCTTCTCCCCTCTCCCCTCTTCCCCTCCTTTTCACTCAACCAAACCCCATGAATAAATAAAGAACTTGAAGCATAAAATACTTCACCAAAATGACCGGATTCAGTATTGAATGACCTGAAAAGGGTCGATATGCCGTGAAACGAAAACAACAAAACCAAAAACCATCGTTAAACATTTGAAGATATGAAGAACTTGAAGCATAAAAACCTTCACCAAAATGACCAGATTCGGCATTAAATAACCCGAAAAGGGTTGATATGCCGTAAAAAAAACTACCATACCCTACCAAAGTTCTAGTCGTAAGTTGGTCTATCATGCTTAAGTAATAAATATAATTTTAGCAGATAGAATGAATGCACCTTATTCCAGATGCATCTAGATAAGAAGTCTGTGCGTTTGTCTACTTGTCATGTTAACGTTTGAAATAGCATTTTCATAGGTCTGTCACGCTTAGGTTTTCCATTAAATTTCCATCAGTCTGTCACACTTAAGATTAAAATATAATTTAATTTGGTCAGTCCGCCTTAAGTTTGAAATAGTTGTATCCTTTATCTATTAAACTTAAGTTTGAAATAGCTTTATCCTTTATCCATTAAACTTAAGTTTGAAATAGCTTTATCCTTTATCTATTAAACTGAAGTTTGAAATAGCTTTATCCTTTATCATTTAAACTTAAGTTTGAAATAGGTTCTATCCTTTATCTATTAAACTTAAGTTTGAAATAGCTTTATCCTTTATCTATTAAACTTAAGTTTGAAATAGCTGTATCCTTTATCTATTAAACTTAAGTTTGAAATAGCTGTATCCTTTGTCTATTAAACTTAAGTTTGAAATAGAATTTTCGACAGTCTGTCAAGCTCAAGTTTAATATACTATTTTCGTTGTTCTGTTAACCTTAAGATGGAAATAGCATATTCGCTTTTCTGTCAGTGTTAAATGTGTGGGATCATTTTCGTTTGTCTGTCACACTAATGTTTGATATACAATTGTTGTTCGTATGTAACGCTTCTGTTAGACTTAGTTTGAAATAGCATCTTTGTCAGTATGTCAGGATTAATGTTGAACTAGCACTTTCGTTGGTCTGTCAGATTTAAGTTTAAAATAGTATCTTCGTCGGTTTGCCAGACTTCAGTTGAAAATAGCATCTTCGTTGTTCTGTCAAACTTAATGTTGAAAATAGCATCTTCGTTTGTCTGCCAGACGTACATTTTAAATAGCATCTTTGTCCGCCTGTTAGACTTGAGGTTTGAAATACCATCTTCGTCGGTCTGTCTGACTTAAGTTTTATATAGTGTCTTTGTCCGCCTGTTAGACTTGAGGTTTGAAATACCATCTTCGTCGGTCTGTCTGACTTAAGTTTTATATAGTGTCTTTGTCCGCCTGTTAGACTTGAGGTTTGAAATACCATCTTCGTCGGTCTGTCTGACTTAAGTTTTATATAGTGTCTTTGTCCGCCTGTTAGACTTGAGGTTTGAAATACCATCTTCGTCGGTCTGTCTGACTTAAGTTTTATATAGTGTCTTTGTCCGCCTGTTAGACTTGAGGTTTGAAATACCATCTTCGTCGGTCTGTCTGACTTAAGTTTTATATAGTGTCTTTGTCCGCTTGTTAGACTTGAGGTTTTAAATAGCATTTTCCGTTGTTAACAGCGCATATTGAATGGATGTAACTTAAAAATGAATCCGTTTTTGTTATTCGTGTGTAAAACTTTTGAATCATTTTTTATTTTCCGCAATAAAATTGATTTTCTAACAGAAAATTCCGTATTAAATCACAAAAGAATTAAAGAATGTTAAGACGGAATTTTGTTTTCCACTAAAACAGTTTTAAAATATTTAAATATTTTCTTATTTTCTTAAATTCTCGATTTGAGCGCTATATTTCCCGCCATCATGTCTATAATCCGTGTCCTGTGTTTTTATAAGCCAATCATCGTTCATCACGTTTCCAATTTCCCTTTTAATCCAACCGGATTAGACGTTGTGACTCTTTAGAACATGAGAAAACTGGAATAATCCAGTGATGACAGGCGATGAAACAGGTTCGACCCCTATGACCTCAAATCCACGTTGATGCGGGAACTTTCGGAAGGCCACGCCCCTTTTTATCGTTCAGGAGAAGTGATTCAGTAATCAAATGGTCATTAGTAGTTTTTTGTTTGTCTTTTTTTATATTTATTTATTTATTTATTTATTTTAACTATTAGGTTCCAACTTATCAAGGCCAGGAGCCACTCGAGGTAAGGGTTTATAAGACATTCCGTCTTATAATCATTCCGATTATCATCCAAAAAATGAGGAACACTATGGGATTACTAAGATTGTTCAATGGTATGAACTGTGTTCCAATTTTTATGGAGCAGTATAGGACAAATTTGTTGACATTAGATTTGAAGACGACGAAGTTGTAATACCCAGGGAAGCAGTCTCGCAATAATGTGTTCCACATGCGGGAAGCCATTGCAAAGAAGGTCTGTCCATTGAAATTTCGGCGCCTGATTTCCGTGACTTCGCGTCGGCAACGATCGGACAGGTCGCGGAAACACCCGAGAGTTGTCGAGACGAAAACACCAAGCGTTAATGGAAGACTTGCAGGCGATAATATAAGACGAATAAATTAAAAGAAAAAATACATAGATAAAAAGATAAAAAACGAGCAAACTGTAGGGGGTCAAATGGACCATTTTCAATCAAATGTGTAGTAAGAACATTTTTTTGTTGGGGGGGGGGAGCAAGGGTATTTTGTCAATGTTTTCTTTTTCATTTGTTCCGCTGTTTTTCTTTTTTTTCTTTCTTGCTAACATAAAACAAAGAAAGAAAGAAAAATGGGTTAGGGTTAGGGTTATGGTTCCCGTTAGGCTTAGGGTTTAGGGTTAAGGTTCCCGTTAGGTTTAATGTTAGGCTTTAGGGTTATGGTTCGGGTTTAGGGTTTCCGTTAGGGTTAGGGTTCCCGTTCTTAGCGATAGCGAAGCACTGCATTAAAACTGCCAAGCTCTAACTGGAAGACTTGCAGACGATAATATAAGACGAATAAATTCAAAGAAAAAATACATAGATTAAAATCATTTTTTTGTGCGAAAATAATGTTTTTTTTTGGGGGGGGGGGTAAAATTTTGTCAATGTTTTTATAAGATCAAAGAGGAAAAAATGATATTATTCCGTCAGCGCTCGGGCGCTTCCGCGACCTACTCGATCGTTGTCGACGCGAAGTCACGGAAATCAGGCGCTACATCTATAACAATACCGAAATTTCGCCGGACGCTAAGACTGCGGAGGAGAAAGGGGTGTAAACCTGGACTAGGTGGTTGCATATTTCGTATTGAACGTATGCGAATAGCATACTTGCTGCATGTGAGTAATATTTAATAAGGAGAAACGAGGCTACACAAAGAATTGCAAATATCTCTGATTGTGAGTTAGGCCACCCAAAAAGTTTTTTGTTTGACATAAAATAAGTACCTCATTAAACGGGGGTGGGGTGCATACTAAGAGCAACCTACTTTAGAAAAGTAATGTCCTGGATTGTTTGCAGATAAGATCTTTTGAGTGGGCACTGGATCGCCGTTATCTTTAGTGTATATCTCGAGTAATCAGTCATTGGGTGGTCGAATGTGGATGACTGAGAAGGACCGAAATCTAAGATTTACGGTCAAAACTACATATATTCTAACCTATGGACGGGGTTGGGAAGTTAGAGCAAGCTCACGGGCGTGAGGCAGTCAGCTAGAGTTGGACGTCCGAGAGTCAGGCAAGAAAGAGTGCTCTGTGCGGGACCTCCCTCGATGTAGCAGCAGTATTCTATCTTAGAAATTGTCTGCCTATTGTGTAAGGTTTTTCGTCATTTATGAGATTGGGGAGACGATAAATTGAATTTTTTGAAAACAAAAAATCTTTAAAATGAAGAAAAATTGGGTTCATTTGGTGATTCTTCTTGCATATCTACATCTCTATTATAAATAAAGTGGTCGACCATAATTGGAGACAACCCAAAGACTCCGGTTTCATTAGCTTCTAGATCGAGATGTAGGGGAGGGTGCCACTCTTTTCAAAATATTACTCTACTTATCTGCGATCTTCACCTGATAATGCTGAGTGTTTCAGCAAAGAAGCATCAAATAGCGATTTTGTGAGTCTTTGGTCTGAATCGACCGAGAATTGAACCCTAGGCTCATAAGCGAACACTCACAACATTATGCTAAATGGGCCGTTAAAACATTTAGAAATACCATTTAATAATCTATTCTAAATTATTAAATGACTACGATGAATTGTATTTAATTAGTTGTTTAATTTACTAGTGAGGATAATGATTAATGAGATGGATATATTGTCAGTTTAATAATGAAGAATATTATGAGAGGATTTAAAATGCTGAATGGAATGAAAAAATATGAAATATGAAGTTAAAAAAAAACAAGAAATAAATGTAACGCTTCAAACTGGAAAGTTTAATAAAATAGAAATAAAAAAACGTATAAATCGACATAAAATGGTTATGTCATAACTCTACATGAAAACGTATAAATCGACATAAAAATGGTGATGTCATAACTCTACATGAAAACGTATAGATCGACATAAAAATAGTGATGTCATAACTCTACATGAAAACGTATACATCGACATAAAAATGGTTATGTCATAACTCTACATAAAAACGTATAAATCGACATAAAAATGGTGATGTCATAACTCTACATAAAAACGTATAGATCGACATAAAAATAGTGATGTCATAACTCTACATGAAAACGTATACATCGACATAAAAATGGTTATGTCATAACTCTACATGAAAACGTATAAATCGACATAAAAATGGTGATGTCATAACTCAACATGAAAACGTATAAATCGACATAAAAATGGTCATGTCATAACTCTATATGAAAACGTATACATCGACATAAAAATGGTTATGTCATAACTCTACATAAAAACGTATAAATCGACATAAAAATGGTGATGTCATAACTCTACATAAAAACGTATAGATCGACATAAAAATAGTGATGTCATAACTCTACATGAAAACGTATACATCGACATAAAAATGGTTATGTCATTACTCTACATGAAAACGTATAAATCGACATAAAAATGGTGATGTCATAACTCTACATGAAAACGTATAAATCGACATAAAAATGGTTATGTCATAACTCTACATGAAAACGTATACATCGACATAAAAATGGTTATGTCATAACTCTACATGAAAACGTATAAATCGACATAAAAATGGTGATGTCATAACTCAACATGAAAACGTATAAATCGACATAAAAATGGTGATGTCATAACTCTACATGAAAACGTATAAATCGACATAAAAATGGTTATGTCATAACTCAACATGAAAACGTATAAATCGACATAAAATGGTTATGTCATAACTCTACATGAAAACGTATACATCGACATAAAAATGGTTATGTCATAACTCTACATGAAAACGTATAAATCGACATAAAAATGGTTATGTCATAACTCTACATGAAAACGTATAAATCGACATAAAAATGATTATGTCATAACTCTACATGAAAACGTATAAATCGACATAAAAATGGTTATGTCATAACTCTACATAAAAACGTATAAATCGACATAAAATGGTGATGTCATAACTCTACATGAAAACGTATAAATCGACATAAAAACCGGAAACAAGAATAAACGCCTCATTATGAAAATAGATTGAAAGCGAGAGTGTGTCTAACCTGCATTTTGCTTCTAAACCCCCCCTAACTACTTGAAATAGATTCGCCCGAACGTTTTTTTAAATTCACTAACTTTTGTGTGACGGGGCCAATAAATTCCCGAAACAGTTTTTCATGGTAAACAACTGATGATCCCTTAAAATAGTGTTAGAAACTAACTAATATAATAACTGTAAAAAATAAATTGACTTACATGAGTGATTTTCCACTGGAAGACTTGAGACTATAAGTTTTTTTTTTAGTTTTTTTTTTTTTTATATAGTTTTAATGGTTGAGAAACTTCCGAGACTATATATATATATATATATATATATATATATATATATATATATATATATATGTGTGTGTGTGTGTGTGTTGGTCTATTTAGATATTTTTATTTTACAGATAAAATTATTATCCATAAAAAGATGTGTCGCCGTTACTGTTGTCATCAGCGTGGCTGTCTATGACAGGATTCGAAACCGTGACCACTGAAACAATATCAGGTGCGCTAACTAGTAC